>CM068580.1:61877482-62352482 GCA_035048485.1 Pteria penguin | reverse complement strand
TATGCTTCGCTCATATATAGAGTCGCAAAGCGAACATGGAAACTGGATCACACGAGCCACAGATAACTACGACAAGAACTTTGCCCGGGTGAAAATTCATATTTAAAGCCACAATCATAACATAGTGACCAAGTAACTCATAATATCAGATGACAGTGAATTACGATAGTAAATTATGCGGTACTGGGACACAAGCAACAACATCTAAGACGGACATTAATCTACATCTTGAAATCGGAGGTGAAATAAGGTATAGGAATGAGTAAGCATCTCGTACATGGCAATGTGCGTCAGCAATAATGCCTTCATTAGAAGACGATGCTCACAGAATTTGGAACAAAACTGTATAGACCATGACAAATCTACACAGTATTGTATGACAATTTTTGTTGTTTCTTGATACAATTCATCTAATTCTAAACTACAAAAAAAAGTTCATAGTAATAATAATGATGATAATGATGATGTTGTTGTTGTTGTTGTTGTTGTTGATGATGATGATGAACAGACACTATCACAAAACGTGATTTCCGTCTTTGCCTTATCATTTTGCGAACTATATATGTTGCATTCTGTTCTTGTCACAAACAGAAAACAGTAACACATTTATGT
Source organism: Pteria penguin (assembly GCA_035048485.1). Classification (NCBI taxonomy): domain Eukaryota; kingdom Metazoa; phylum Mollusca; class Bivalvia; order Pterioida; family Pteriidae; genus Pteria; species Pteria penguin. Next base: position 62,351,870 of record CM068580.1, on the reverse strand, counting down.
CTACAATACTTGAGATAGATTTGAGTAATTTATAAAAGTTATTATTTTCATCAAAGTACATTTATCAATATATCTAATCACCTGAAAATATTTCTGTTTATATATTTATCGATAAAAAAAATTTGAACATTATAATTTTCTTCAAAAGACCCAATTATACTTGAATTAATTAATAGAAACATATTTTGATAATTATATAACTGCAAGTTATTTCAGTTTTAATCGAAACGAAACGTTAATATCAGCCATGTGCGCGCTGTTGACAATGTATGTACCATTCCGGGATAGACGACGTACCACCGCGGAGCATTACTGAGGTAATTGAAATCAAGTAACAGCATTAATATTTCAGTTGCGTAGTTTAGAACATTTGTTGAACGCTTAAATGAAAATGGATTGAAAATAGGGTCATTTTCCTTGAAAGAGTTATTTTCTGGAAAAATATATTATTAATATTAAAGAAATTTTTTAAATTACGTTAATTTGAACGGAAATCATATTTAATAATAATTTAATAAAAATAAGAGAAATTTCAGCGATGCAGTACATTCACCATTAAATATTTTGCGTGTTTACTTTCCAAACTCACAATACAAATGCATAGTTTGGAGATCATAATCTGTTTAAATGTTGTGTAAATGTGTATGAAAGTTATCCTGTTGTGTTATTGACAATTATATTATATTATAATATATATATATATATATATATATATATATATATATATATATATATATATATATATATATATATATATATATATAAAGCACAAAGACACTACAGTTAACAAGGCACCCTATATTTCACTTCTATTCATTCCCCGTCTGGGACTCGAACCCACGACCTATGGTACCGAATCACCTAGCTGTCATGCATCCGACCCTCTAACCGACTGAGCTACCCGTGAAATGTAGGGTGCCTTGTTAACTGTAGTGTCTTTGTGCTTTATATGTTTGTCTAATTTGTCTTTATTTTCTACAGGTATTTCTTCGGAGATCCAAGGTCCATAGTACTCCCAGGTGTTTCACTGATTCTGTTTGTGCTTTATATATATATATATATATATATATATATATATATATATATATATATATATATATATATATATATATATATATATATATATATATATATATATATATATATATATATATATATATATATTCTGATTCTATAGTATATGTATATGTATGTGTATGAGTATGTGTATATGTATGTGTATGCATATTTGTGTATATGTATATGTGTATATATGTATATGTATATATATTTATATTTAATCGACGTATGTATTTCATTATATTTGTATGTATGTTGTAGGAGAGGCATTATCTAAGTTGGTCAAACTTCTCACCAATCCTAAGCCGGCGTGGCCTAGTGGTATCGCGCTCGCCTCCTGATCGGGAGACCGGGGTTCGAGTCCCGCTCTGGTCATGCCGGTGTTCTGTCTTTCGGATGAGACAGTAAAAACCGAGGTCCCGTGTTGTGGTATGCATGGCACGTTAAAGATCCCTCACTGCTTCGAGTGGGTCCGTTGCAAAGGTCAAAATATGTATGCCTCGCATCAGGCAAATGCCGTCACCATATACGTGAAATATTCGTGGTGTGACGTTAAACAAAAATCAATTAATCAATCAATCTCACCAATCCCATGCTGTTATGAGTAATAAATATCTTTAAACTAAACACATCTTCATATTTGAGTATAATAAATATCAAGACATGTATACGTGTAGAAAGTTTGGTGCACCATATGCGCATCTGACCTCAAATCTTATTACTTCATGTCTTCGAGTCTCGTAATCCTCTGTCAAAAAAAAAAATTTACCCTGTTTCTAATCCATAAAAGAATTTTCCCTAATATATGTTGTGGGGAACATGATGCCTACAAATGGTGGGGTTTTTTTTTTCTTTTCTTTTTGTTTCTTTAAATGTGAACTTTCGAAATTCATTACTCTAAGGGTAATAGTATGCAAATCATAAAAGTTGAAATAGGGATTTTAATTGTCGTTTCGGTGCAAAACTGACCGAGTCAATATACACATACATAGAATTAGATGATCTTGTAATGGTTTTGAAAACTCACGATAGAAAAGTATCTTTTAAGCATAAAATTGATAGCCATACAGAAATGGGGAGAAAAAAACCACAATATGTCTTCGTCATGCAAATTTCAGTATAATCTAGAAATAACGGTTATATTTCTTAAATTCATCTTTTCATATTCTTTTAAATAAAAGTTGTTCACCTTGAGTATTATAGACAATTACTTGGGATATATTCGGGTTAAAAATCCTAAATTCATTTCTCAGTTAGTACTTTGTGCAGCTGTCAAACAAATTCGAATACATGCGACAGCGCTAGCAGTAAAAACAAATGCATGTTTAATGTGCTAAACAAATACAAATCCGTTTACCAACAAAAACGTTATTTTGAATATCAATATTTCTTTTAGTTAATAAATGTCGTTCTTAAAATAAACAAGCAAGGGGAAAACAAAACATGACAAGGACAAATGAAATGAATCACAGATTCAGAGATCGATGATCGATACCGTTACTCAGTGGTCAATCCTTGATACGTGTATCGCCTAAGGTCGGTCATTAGTACAAGCTAATGTGTTCCACGTCCTGCTGCAGGGCTGCTAATTAACACACTGTCTTCACACGTTTCCAGAGAATGATGGGTGAGATACATGTATAGACATTCTTTTCATATAATTTAATGTTCATGATCAGTTATTGTTTTAGTGCATTGAGCATTCCTTTTATGAAATAATAAAAATATTATAACACCACTCATTCAGCTAGCTATTATTACTTGGAATTATTGTTTCTCATGTCGTACTTATCACGAAGTATTTGTTGTCAAACATCTTAAATGAATTATGAGATATTTCGGATTGTAATATAATTTTCCACTATGTCTGAAGTTTTGGTCTTTTACTTTGCCTGCAAGAAATTGTTTCATGAATTGTTTGAATATATATATATATATATATATATATATATATATATATATATATATATATATATATATATATATATATATATATATATATATATATATATATATATATATATATATGCCTGAGAATTATACATAGTGCATTACCTGTTATATGACAAGAGAGAGTAATCGACATGAATAAGATAGAAAAAATAAATAAATAGAAAACAAAATCAAATAAACAATATACGTTGAAATAAAATTCATATATTTAAAAATAAAAGGACACTTTTGAAAAACTAAAATCAAAATTTCGACCTTTTAATACGTTCATATATTTTTAAAAATACAACTGTGCATTCAAGTATATAACACAGCAAAGATAGAAAACAAATTATTAGTGATCAAAGATAAAAGATCATTACCTACATCAGTAATGACTCTGATTATACAAATTTTTAAGAGAAAAAATGTAATTGGACTAAATCGTATAAACTGTCTTTAAATTCCGACGACAGTCAAATACACGAGTGATGAGACAATATCGTATAACTTGTCTTAAGGAGACAGACTAATATTAACACGAGTGATGAGACAATATCGTATAACTTGTATTAGAGATACAGACTAAGACTAACACGAGTGCCGAGACAATATCGTATAACTTGTCTTAAGGAGACAGACTAATACTAACACGAGTGCTGAGATATTATCGTATAACTTGTCTTAGGAATACAGACTAATACTAACACGAATGATGAGACAATATCGTATAACTTGTCATATGGTTACAGATTAATACTAACACGAGTGATGAGACAATATCGTATATCTTGTCATATGGAAACAGACAGATATTAACGCGAGTGTAGAGACAATATCGTATATTTTGTCATATGGTTACAGACTGATATTAACACGAGTGTAGAGACAATATCGTATATTTTGTCATATGGTTACAGACTGATATTAACATGAGTGCTGAGACAATATCGTATATTTTGTCATATGGTTACAGACTGATATTAACACGAGTATAGAGACAATATCGTATATTTTGTCTTAGGGACACAAACTAATATTGAAACGAATGCTTCGACATTATCACAAAACTTGTTTTGGGGATAGAGACTAATACTAACGCGAGTGCTGTGACATTATCGTATAACTTGTCTTAAGGATAGGGACAGTTTGCTTTAGGAATACAAAGTAGTAATAATGCGAATACTGAGAATACGATACGAAGCTTCTCGTCATTTTTGTTTTATCTGAATAATATAAATATAATAAAAATATTGGGAAAGATTATAAATGTCACTTAAACTTTTCGAAGATTCCTTATTTTCTCAAAGCTATCGATATCATACTTGTCCTGTGACAGCCTCGAAGTCATTTGAATCCAAAACTGCTTTCTAGATCTACCTGTTTAAGACACCTATGATATCATTTTTATACAAAGACACCTTGGTATCAAATTTGTCCAAAAGCGCCTTCTATGTCCTCACTGTCTTGAGACAGCTTTCTATCACATGATTAGACATCTTCGATATCACATTTGACCAAAGCAACAATCGATACTAAATTTGTCCAAAGGCATAATGGGTGTCATGCTTGTCCAAAGATACCATCCATATCACACATGTCCAAAGACACTGTCCATATCACACATGTCCAAAGGCATCGTCCATATCACACATGTCCGAAGACACCATCCATATCACATATGTCCAAAGACACCGTCCATATCACACATGTCCAAAGATATCATCCATATCACACATGTCCAAAGACACCGTCCATATCACACATGTCCAAAGATATCATCCATATCACACATGTCCAAAGACACCGTCCATATCACACATGTCCAAAGGCACCGTCCATATCACACATGTCCGAAGACACCATCCATATCACATATGTCCAAAGACACCGTCCATATCACACATGTCCAAAGATATCATCCATATCACACATGTCCAAAGACACCGTCCATATCACACATGTCCAAAGATATCATCCATATCACACATGTCCAAAGACACCGTCCATATCACACATGTCCAAAGACACCGTCCATATCACATATGTCCAAAGACACCATCCATATCACACATGTCCAAAGACACCGTCCATATCACATATGTCCGAAGACACCGTCCATATCACACATGTCCAAAGACACCGTCCATATCACATATGTCCAAAGACACCATCCATATCACACATGTCCAAAGACACCGTCCATATCACATATGTTCAAAGACACCATCCATATCACATATGTCCAATGACACTTTCGATATCACTTTCAGCCAAAACACCTTCTGCATCATGTCTACGGATTTAGAACAAGTACGAAGCATTCGAATACCTGTATGAATTGTGCACAAGAGAGTATATACGGTCTTGACACGTACTAGAAACATGACAACTTACCGTGTTTTAGTTGTTTTAATATAAAATGACAAAGCTATTATATTTCGAGAAATATTTGGAAAAGATATCTCAAGAGCACATACAGAAATTGCAAATATCTGGCTCTGTCTGTATGATTTCCGTTTTGTTTAAGACATTTTGACAGTTTTGACATTTTCCTTTCACTGCTTTTTATTTTATTTGATAAAATTTCACTTTCATAGGGTTTTAGTACAGTGATATATATAAAATAAAATCGCAAGGCGTAGTTCGCACTCATGTGCTCAGTTTTTATTGCAAAATGAAATGAAAGCTGGATAGTATCACATTATAGGCTGATGTCATATAAGGTGTAACACTTGACATACCACTATGAATACTGTTATTTCCAACTGGAATTTGAACCCGAATTAAATTGTGGAAACCTTACTATTTTCGAAGACCTTTTGTCTTTAAATTAGTCGAGTTGTTTAGCTCAGATAATACAAAAGAATTGTGTAATACTTGAAAATATATCAAATAAGCTTTTAATGTAAGACAAACTGTGTAACAGTGTTTTAATATAAAATTTTATATAATTTGAACTAGTGAGAACCGTTCACATACTTAAATTTGTTATATATGCTATTTTTGTTTTTTGTTTGTATATCTATAAGCAGTGTTGCTTTTGATAAAGAAACTATACAATATACTCGTCCGAAGATGAGTTCTTTACATTTGTACACAAGTGACCACACAGCAGATGATATTTTCAACATATATATTTATTCTTAATATAAATAAGAGAATTTGATCTTTTATATTTCTTTTATTGCGAAATAATCATTATGTCCGATTTACTTGCTGTTTGAAATTTGATCTCGCCGATAAATCCCTATTCATATATATATATATATATATATATATATATATATATATATATATATATATATATATATATATATATATATATATATATAAGGTTTCCTTTATTGAACAATATAAAATATATGTAAACTAGCGATATTTCTGTTATATTTATGATAGACGTCCATTCCTAATTACATAACAATATGTACTCCCTGATCCCGTCTCATTAATGAAATGAAATACTCTATTATCAACGTAATCTAGCAGAAAAAAATACACAAACGCCATTTGTTTTTTTAAGAATTCGATTTGTATTTCAATTAAAGATGACTGGAGTGTAAAACTAGCAACAGTGTGTCACTATTAAACATAAATACTGCATTTATTTATGAGTCATGGGGGTTTACATTGATTGCTAAGAAATATTGTGGCACATTAATACCGTATTTATGACGTCTGCAAGTGGGACAAGTCTACCATTGTGGTCACGTGACTAATAAGATCCCGTGGCATCGAGATAGCACTCTGACAGAACAAGGTGTTTATAGAGGTTAAGGTTTTAATTAAGGAGGCACCAATTAAATAATTTGCATTGAAGAGATACGTTATTGATTTGATTCAATTGTTGTAAGCTTTGCACGGGGCAAGGATTTTTTTATCGCATGTCAAAGAGTGTGTGAAGCGGGGTGAATCATGAACCATGACACACTCCGTCTTACATCGAGGTCAAATTACTGCGAATTAACACGATAATATCTTTATTCTAAGTTCAAAATAATTATTTATTGCTTTTTATCTTATAGCTGACAAAAATAATTGTCTTTTTGTCGTAGAAATAATTAATTATATACTAATGATTGTACATGTACAAAAATCGGTGGCCTCATTCCGGAAAATTTGGGGCCTCAGGCATCATTTCGTTTGTATGTCCGTTTGTCAGTTGTATTTTCTGCTCACATTTATATACATGTAGGTGAACACAAAGTTATAACTTGATGTCATTCTAGTATTGCGTATTCAATGAAAACATGTTTAGATCAATATTGTACCCCTGGTTCAATGTTCGAATGCAGACTTGTGTTTACATATATCGTACTGATTCACCGATATCAGTGAAAGGTCGTTTCTCTGTCAAGGTCGGATTCAGAAATTATTGGGGTTCTCTCTCTCTCTCTCTCTGTTAAGTTGGTTTACTACAAAAAGATAGAACTTTCAGAAGTGTGTACAGTGGCGACACAAATATAAAATGAATTTCTGAACACCGCAGAAATGGGAAAATAATTCTTTTGTCGTTAAAACGTGCATCTTTCTCTGCCGTTTTCCCGGAAAGCTAAATTTCTTTCACAAACGGACGTCGTTCAGATTAATCAATAGATAAAACATGTAGCTGATTTTTATAAGTGGCAATAAATTTTATGAAACGTGTAATATCACTTATCTGTCCATGCATGTTTTTTGAAGTGCAGTGATAGACAATGCCCGCAGGACGTTGATTGATTCTTTTGCGGCCAATCTTGTGATTTCTTAAGTTATACGAAAATAAAACACCCATCGACAACTGGACAATGCGAAAGATATGATATATAGGTAATTGAATGGGATTGTTTTTTTCTGTAATCTTTCATTTCTAGTTATGTACTATATAATTACTTCATTAATGGATCTACAGTTGTTAATATGCTGAAATATTGCTTATTTCCAATCGTTTATATACGATTAATATATTTATCTCTCGCAGAAAATGAATGCATCATTTATAGTGTTTTCTATGTTAGCATATTATATTGTTTACATTGTTTTACATGTTGTTTCAGTTATATTCAAATTCACAATGTACATTGTGCAATGCTTAATTTCAGGTTTTCCAAATATATATATCATCCATTACAACCAATGTTTTGGTGATTTAAAATCTTTGGCCTTTTATTTTATTTTATTTTATTCTATCTAACTTTTAAAAAATACTCCTTTGGTTTCCATTACCATAACGGGCGTTAAATTAACAGCAATTCACATCCGGGGCATTCAAACAGGTATACGTATATTAAGTAATTTAAATGATTTTATATCCATAAATATTCACAAGTATTTATAAATTTTACAAATCCGAAAAATTATGTTAAAAGGGGGAAATGTTCTAGACAATCACGTATGGAAATTCAAAGAAAATATATATTTTCGGAATCGAGCTTTCAAATTGCGAAACCACGAAAAGCGCGCAAAAGCTTCAAAACAATTGGTAAATGATGAAAGTTACATCACTACGTTGTTGAAATAAGATTCGCTACAAAGGTATAATCAAGGTCTAATGGATCTCCTCTTCATATCAATTACTATTTATTCGATTGAATAATGGGCATTTGTTTGTGGTTTGACGACTCCTTTACAAACCCCTGGTGGCCCAATTGTGGAAAACAGACGCACAGTTTAATTGGTAAATAGAAAAACCAACAAAATCAAATAGTACATTGTTACTATTTTACAAATGAACGTTAGACAAATATGCAGCTGATCATAACACAATGATTACTGATATTTCAATAAAGTATAATAAAATTTGTATGAATTATTTTTCATTTCATCTATTTATACAGTTGATGCGCCGGAAACGATGCCCCGGTGTTACAAAAAAGCGACGCGCGACTGGAGTAAGTTCCAATGACGACTTGTTTATCCGTTTAAGCGATCAAAGACTGAGTAAAGATGAGAGATTTGTGTCACTTAATTTCAGTATTATATGCAGGCTGCCGTGCCGACTTTGATCGAATTCGGTGCTCAAGAAAATTGCATGATCAAGTAGCTAAAAGCCTATATCAAGAAAGAGTATTCATGAAGTAGAGGACAGTAACTGTCTGACGCCATTCAATCATGAAACTTCAGGCTTTCCTACCAAGAATGATGATCAAAGTTTACGAACATTAATTTTCATTGTTGCTTTGGTACAATGTGCCATCTTGTTATGTAAAATAAACGTCTATAATTACTTACACACTTCCGAGACATAAAGAGCAATTGATAATTCTTGTGTGGCCCAAATGATACACCATGGTCTTAATTCTTAATCTGGAAATAATCTGAACTGAAACAAATTTTATCGAATAAGTAAATTGCAATTTTACAGACGAAACACTGAAAAATATGTTTCGAAAACCACTGCAGAGTATACATACAATCCGAAAAGTGATTTAATTCTAATTTCTATCAAATTTTCCTAATGGTAAAAAAAAATTAATCTATCTGACCATCAAGAGAAGTATGTGTGAAATAATTGAAATAACTTGTTTGTTTTGTTATTTGTTTTGTTTTGTTTTTTTTTTTAATTAAATGAAGAATTTTAAAAATATGACTTTACAGTTCTTACAAGGTCTGTGCTTCATAGGCATCAGGAAAAAGTCGTAAAAAGTTGAAAAGACGATAATAATACAAAGGTAAAATAATAAATTCCCTCTACAAGTGTTAAATTATACGTGTGGTAAGACAGCGGCAGGATAATCATCAGCTCTTATTATAATGTTGGCCATAAAATGAAGCTAATCTGACAAAACTTTTCACGATGAATTTCAAACTATGCCGGGAGGGAGGTATGGTCAAACCGTGTGTCGAGATAGTACATTATCGTGGTGGAAACTCGTAGCAGAATTAACGGGGGTTTCATATGGCTAACCAAAGTATTTAATTATACTGCTGAGGGGTTAAATAGAAATGATTCGGTCGACGATAGAAGGAGAAAGTATTTCTTTTAGGCGGTAAAATATTCCATATTGGGGTGAAATTGTAGATAATATCTATGGGAAACATATTTGTGAATAGTGAATGATTTTCGCCTTGTGACGATTTTTTTTTTTTTTGGAAAAGAAATTTATTAAAATACTTGTTTGCTGTTACTCAGAGAGTATCAGAAAATACTACTCCCAAAATAAACAAATAAATAAAACAAACAAACAAACAAATAAGAACCTGAAGTTTATTCAAATAAATATGTCTTGATAAGGTCAAATATATTTCAGAAATGAAATATAAATAATAATTTCCATGTATTAAAAGAATATAAATATACAAATAATTGTATATATTATTGTAATAATTAACTTTGAAATTAAAAAAGAAAATTAAAATGATGGGGTAGCCCTACAATCATGTGCAGCGATAATTGCACAAATAAAATTCTTACCTGAGAATTAGAAATCTATTAAAAAAATTACAGATTGCCTGAAAGCACCAAATCCTACGTTAATCCAAACCGTATTATTACTGTCCCATCAATCAATCAAAATCCAGTCAATTTGCTTTCCATCAAAAATTTTCCTACGGTGCTTTGGGACATATCTGTTTAGTTTGCATAGACCATCTATCGTAAACTTTCCCTCCCCTCCGCGCAGACGATACTACATCTGAGATCTGATTGGCTGACGGCTATGCTAGTTATTGTTAACGCGCAGAGTGTAGCATGTGTATATGTCGTCTGACACCAAATAGGGACGTTACTTGTTTTGAGGTGTTAAGACAATGTTAACGTATGGTGAAAGGCAAGTTAATGAGCGGAGAAACATGAGTGCTGGACCCTTGGGTTTGTTGGATGCCCGATACCCACACGGGTACGGACTGTTGTCGTCTTTGTCGGGGTACGCCTCCCATTTCGGGGGACCCTTTGCTGCTTTAGGGTTTGCCTCTGCCATGGGGAACCCATATAATATTGACTATAGTGGCCATCATGGGGGGCACGGAGGATACAACATGGAGGGGATCTTATCTAACGCAGCATCCAGGGCCGTGTCACAATCTATGTCTAGTCCCAGCGCGAAAGAAAGGAGTGCAAGTTCGCCAGGTATGTTCATCTATAATTTATATTGTTCTTAATAATAATATAATATTTCATTCTCAAAGTAATAATTTATTATTTATCATATATTTATTATTTCATTTGATATCATAGTTCCTAGTTTCGTTTTGTCATGCGAAAGCACCAGGGTACTCGGTACAAATTTCATTTAATTGATTTTTCAATTATAGTATATCAATAAAGGACATAATTTGGGTGAAAGAAGCGGAAAAGCTTTTTTGGAAGTTTCGAAATATGAATTAAAGATTATCAAAGTAAATGAGCATCAACAAAAACTCTTAGTATGACACTGTAAAGTGTATGAAATTTAAATTCATTAGTGTCAGTAAAGTTTATATATTTTAAAAATTGTGCATACACGAAAGAATTTTTTGACAATTTCCCTCGATCAAATTATGCATAAGTAGATAACAAATTGATAATAATTATTTTATGAAATGGGATATAGTATACATATTAACAAATGTCCTTCCTTTGATTAAGATATCAATGTCCCCTTGATATTTGGTGGTTCCATTTTAATGTACTTTTATTACAAGATTCATGGCTTTCAAAGTAGTATCACTGCTACGGTAAAAATAACATGCTATGAATTATGGTTTTTAAACACGAATCGACGATTAAAAAAGGATAAATATAATTGATTTTACAACAATAGCATTTTATATAAAGTAATTTTGTATATTATATTGTCATCTGAATAAATATATGATATGAATATCTGTAGATAAAAGTGACGATGAGAGAGACAGTGCAGCAGCAAAGCGCAGGAGAACGCGGACAAATTTCACAGGATGGCAGTTAGAGGAGCTAGAGAGAGCATTTCAAGATAGTCACTACCCTGATGTATTCATGAGAGAGGCCTTGGCTCTACGACTAGATCTTGTCGAATCTAGAGTGCAGGTAGGCATCGTACAAACTTAAGCATAGAAATTCGAATCATATTTATTAAGGGTATTTTTTGTTTTTATTTTGTTTCTCGTGCCTATTTCTATGGTAAAAACACGAGTTGTGGGATTTTATATTTTGATTTTAATGAGAAAATGATGGGAGAAACCTAGAAAATTCCTGAAAACCAGTTTAAAAAGATATGATGACCAAACTGGCAATCGGGACGGAAAAAAATTATTTAATTTCAAACTTTGAATAAAATAAATACGACGATCGTCATTAAATGTTTAAACAAAATATGCATACTTCAAGTAATATTATATTTTCGTTCAAATAATTTATGTCTAATGCTTTCCCTTATTTATTCAAGCTATAAATAGTTTATAGAGTTAAAAATAACCCATATGTTGATTGTACGAATATATTTCAAATATTATAATGGACTGTATGCTTCACTTGGTTTGAACCACGCATAAGTGCAATATATGTACATTATGTGTAAAGCAGGGAGAGCACAAAACATTACGATATGATATTAAAATTGACTCCTATACAAAAGTTAATCACCCAATCCTCAAATCTGATGCGTATATGTAATTAATTTCTCATAATTAATAATTTATAGTCAGAAAATTAAAGGTTATTGTCGCGTACAACAAATTTCATCACGGGAATTCGCCCTTTACCTTTCTCCATAAACATATCATAATGAACCCAGAATCTAATTTTAAATTCTATCATACGTTATAGAAAATATAATTAATTAAACCAACAATCAATAAATAATTTCGGACATCTTGTTGTCATATTTTTCTTCTAAATTGTTGTATTTAGCATTTACAGCTGTCAAACAAAAATTTGACTGAAATATTCTAGAGTGCCAAATGAAATATGTAGTTATATGAATTTGATCGGGTAAGAGAGTGCGAAGCAATGCTCCTTTAGCGGGAATAATTATTGTTTGGGATCAGAGATCAAAGACCCAAAATCACCATATTTATATTCAACATTAAACATTTGCCACTAACGTTACATTAAAAATTAAGAGGTGTAATACATTTTCATCTAACACGCTGGCGAATGAGCAGACGATCGCGCTCCGTGGTGCACACGGGCTTTCAAAGTGAATTAAGGGCCATGTAATTGCTCATGAAAAATTAAATTTCTTAAGGGGTACATGATTAAGTAAACTTTGTAGAGGGGGATACTCTCTCAAACTGCCAAAATCTTGTAATCCCCACCTCTATCATGGTGATCAATTTTAAGTAGGAAATCGATCCACTCTTCCAATAGTACACCTAATGGGGTAGCTACCCGTATTTGAAATTGACTCTTGTCTTTTTATTAAAACGGAACTAATTTTCGGATAACAAAATCCCCTAAAATACAAATGGAGATAAGATTTTTTTTCACATAGCGATAATATACTGCGAAAACTGTTATTCATATCGTGGAGGGATTTGTGGAAATACTGTTTTGGTCAAATCTTCACAAGTAATATCACATCGAAGAGGAACAGGCTAATAAGTGGTTTTTCTTTTGACGGGGAAATGCATTATCTTATGACAGGAGGGGATTATAGCGCTATAAACAATAGGTAATAAAGCACAGAAAATATTTAATCTCTCGATAGGAAATTAATTACGGTCCAAAGACCAATCAGCGTCTGTCTTTAGACTGCATGGAGAAATGACCGCGACTGGAATGTAAGAAATATGCTTTTATGATCTAACATGAATTTTGATGGAGTGGGAATTGAATTTCCTCTGATAGGCACACAATTGATATACTTGTATCATGCACATTCGTGCAATGATTGTTACATTAATTGTTGTTGCCCTATATGTCCCCAGGACAGCAATAGATAAGGAGGCAATGATCAGCCTATTATAGCGGTTCACTTGATCTTCACACTATAGTTGACGAAATTGTCAAAAAACATGCCCATGATCACACTTTCCACAGATTTATTATTTAAGAAGTGCGATATCGCAGACGGATCAAAATACACGGTACATCGTGACCTTAGGGTGATAAATAGGTAGATCATGTGATATATATAATATATCGAACTTTTGTTTGATGACAATAATTCACTATCGACATATTTTTCTTGATCTTTGCTTAATGTGTTTATTATTCCTTCTTTCGTTGAACATCTCATAAATCAAATATCATACAAATAAATTCCATTTGCTAATGGTTTTATTATAATTTCGACCATAGGTTGACTATTATGTAGCCAGCATCGGTTTATATATGATTAATACATACAATTATATTCTATTTTCTAAGCATATATTTGAATTTTGATATATTTGCTATCGAATATTAATTAATATGGGAAAGATTAAAAAAAATTGCTATCATTTTCATGTAAAAGCTACTGGAATAATAATATCATTTATAAAATGATTGATAATAATAATAATAATAAAAATAATAATAGAGAAATTAATGATAAAATAATTATTATATTTATTATATTTACGTTAAAATACACACAAGTACATGCACTATTATAGATAGTCTAGTCATATCCTAATTTGCATTTTAATACAAATGTACGGAAGTATACGACATCACTAATTAATACTAAAAGAAATTACACTAATTAATACTAAAAGAAATTAGACAAATTCATAGAATATCAAAGCAAATAAACAGGTGATGTAAAACAAATGAACAATCCAAAAACAAATATGTGAATGTTCTCTTTATTGATTTTTCACATATTATGGGTAACAATGAAGTACAGAAATCGTGTATTTTTATACGTCATCATTCTCGGATACACAAGGTCAATATGTTTATCTGGCACCACTCCATTGAGCAAATTGATTGATATACTTCCAACAATTTTTATGATAAAACTAACACAATAACAATCGTTTGATTTGTGATCTCTTCTCAATTTCCAAATCCATTAAGGACCAAGCGGATCACGCTCCTTCTACACATTCCTACCAATTTCCGGAATCCAAGTTGCGCATTGATATCTTTTATTACAGCCTAATTACTTGATCTCGAAGAAAGGAAATTGTTACGCCTAGGATAGATTGTGTTCAATTTGAAATGAAAAATGTCGTCTGTAACTTTGGAGAATCCGGAAACATTTGTCAGGTCGATCGTCATCGGTTCTGATAGATACACCATATTACTGGCCGTCACGAGTTTATATTATTTTTTGGCAACATCTGAAAATATTTTTTGTTCCAAATTTACTCTGCCATAACTAATTTACGACATTTAGAAGAATAAATGAAAAGGATCATATTGAATTGAAGACATCCATTCAACACGGTAGAGTTACTGAGGGAATATCATGTAATGGCCGAGTCTGTCGAAATCGTCTTTGTTTTCATTCTTACACCGACAAGGTGTTGTACACATTTGTATATCCAAATTGCCCAAGGCTCATACTAACATTTTTTGCAGGTTTAATTTCAAAATTTGAAAAAGGAAAACTGCCTTGCACGCGTTTCTTCCTATCATTAGTGTTATAGACAGACTATACTATTACAAATGTTAGTCAATTATACCCTTAAAATGTTCAAATGAGTTCTTATCTGTGATATCCAATACGCACAGGACAAATATGTAAATATGGAGAAAATTCTATTGATTGTTAAGAGCCGAGGTATTACGCATGTATTCTGAATCAGAGTTCAGCTAATGCCATTAATATATTTGTTTTCTGGATTAGTCCGAGAGTCGGGACTCTTTGAAAATTTCATCTACGGCAGGATCCTGGAATCAATTACATATTTGCATTGTCGGCAAGCCATGAAACAGTGTTGCTCAATTTGTATGTAATTACTTGTACATCTAAAGAATTATAACCATCAATAGTGACACGGGGACTTCAGAAATAGTTATTATTAAGTCGAACGGCCAAGGATAAATAGCCGATAAATTAAATCATCTATTACTAATGAGGCGGCCTTCAATTAAAATAAAATATGACACCGTTGTACATGCATGTTTTATGAGTATTAATCTATTTTTTATTTTTTTTTTATGTTTCATCTTTTTCTTTTTTTTTTTTTTTTTTGAAGTTTTGAACATGACCACTATGTGATTAACAACTGGTTTTTTGTTGTCGTTGAAATGTTCGCGCACTCATTGGTAGAAAATTTAAATAAAAGATTAAAAAGAAGTGGGCGTGTTTGACCGAAGACGGATTCCTCTGTTTTAGAGCACTGAACTCCGATCTTTAAAATCTGTGTAGATTTTGTAAGCGGATAATGTTGAACTATATACCTCAAGCTTATTCACCCGATGCTGAATACCATGGGTGATAACCTCTAGCAAATTAAAACAAAATAAGACACTGAGATACATATAAGGATTAAATCTGTTAATTAAATTTGCAAGGATCCTTTATTTCTTTCAATGATGCTGTCGAATATTTAATTGAATTTAATCTATAACGTCTCTTATTTAAAGTGTGACCTAGTGCGCAATGTATATGCATTCTTTTGTGGCAAATTTAAAATGATTAATTTTCTGAGAAGAGAAAGATGGGGCGGAATATAAATGTTTCATAAACTTTTTTAAAACCTCTAAACGCATTTTCAATTACAAAAAGTCTTTGCTTGTAAATTTACATAAAATACAGTAACGGTAAAAGAACTTCCAAATTACTTCAATATTTTCCTAAAAGTTTTCAATTAATGGATAGTATTATAACTTAATAATGAATAGTAATTAAATACAGTTGTGTTATAGAATGAAATAAAATAACATCGCACTTTATTTTGCCCGCGGAGTAATGTGGGAGGTCCCCATTGGGACTACTGTTCTGCTGCGAGTTCGCATACATCGTGTTTATAAACCACCCTGTTTTGTCACTTCCATTCAAAAGCATGAAAGATCTCGAGTTAATTAGTTTTCAATGGCCTTTTGAAAATGACACTCAAACAGGGAACGCAGAACATTGATTGACACGTTATTTCAGACAGACGTTATCGGGACATTTCTGTCTTTTCAAAACATTTTAAAAAGATTTCTAAACTTTTTGTGTACGTTGTTTGTAATGAACCTTGACCAAATGTCAAAATACACCCTTTCTGCATATAATATGACACCTTTTTTACGTACAATATGACAATAGTTGGCCTAATTGATAAAAAGAAAATTAAATCATTTTGCAGACTATCGTCAAAATATCCATAATTATCTATCGTAACAACTACCGGTGCCGTCATTGAGGTTATCTATCGTAACAACTACCGGTGACGTCATTGAGGTTATTTACCAATCAGAGCTCTTTCTAATTATTACGTAATCATTCTTCCAAAAAGCGCCAAAATCTCCAAAATGATTCTAAAATGGAGTCGTTTCCTTTGCACCTGATGTATAAACACTATGGACAATATCGTATTTTGCCTGTAACTGAATAAAATTTATACTGTAAAGTATATGTTTAAAGTCAGGTTTTTGAAGCCGTAAATTATTCCTTAATTGGACATACGATCGTGTGGAGAAACCCCTTCTCTTGCCAAACGCTGTACTTAGATATGCCAGGCGTAACGTTAGCAAGTAACTTTACTTAAGTTTACCTTACTACCCCGTAATTTACAGATTTAACATACGGACAGATGTGCTCCTAATTCAATTAAAATTGAATGCACCGCTTCATCTTATCTTTACCATGTCACATTAAACGAATCTGGCTGTTTTACTTTATCATCCCCGGCCGGGTCGCATATCCAGCAAACTTTTATGTTGAAATCATTTAAGCAGATAATCGCCGTGGAATATTGTTATTTACGAACACATTCTTTACAACTCGCTGTTTAGATCATAATAACAATTGTGATTTATTCGTCGGAATCGTAACAAAATGCGTATTTAGCGAACTTTGTCACGAACGGGGTTTCTTTGTATCTTTATTTGTGTATTATAATTTTCTAGCACTTTAATGTTACATGCAAAACGTATGTCTTTTTATAGAATTTTTATATACAATTGCAATGAAATAATGCTAAATTGAATAACATTCAATTGTAAAAATGATAATTAATGATAATTATAACAATAAAAAAGATCAAACGGAAAAACTATGAATCATATTCAGAAATGGAAAAATCTTTAAAACAAAAATAAAAAGTAAATTAACCATGCAAGTAAAATGCCAAGCCACGTTTTAAAAAAGCACAATTCTGCGGCAACATATGATTTAAATATGTTTTGTCAATGTTGTACATTTTTCAACAAAATGTCGTTCATTTGATATTAAACACAGTTTTATACCGTCCCACTTTAATATCACTTTTTTTGCTACATGAAATCCCAGCTTGGCTTCATTACTGTGAACGCTAATAATGGGCGACCGCATGAAGTGGTTGAAACAAGATAAAAAACTGAAACATTAGGGAAATGGTTTTATTCACTTCAGCCTAAAATTCTCCCCCACTGAAGATCTTCACACAAGTGCACGTGATTTTAAAGCACCAACACTCTCTTGAATATGTCATCTACATGCGACATTATCGTATTACATTAAGCCTTTTCCCGTAAGCATCAATTCAATCTTAAATCATTCAAGTTAATTACCTTCAATATACGGATTGGTGAGACATATGACAAATACAGCTTTAACAAAAAACATTCAAAATTTGAAACTCAAATCTAAAATTGTTAGTAATTGGTATTTATTAAGGCTATTTCAATGCGTTTTAACTAAAATACTAGGGTAATTTGATTGCTCGTGTCGATAAACCCAGTGTGTTTTTGTTCCTTTTTGTCGATGAAAAGTCACAATTTCAATTGAAGAAAAGATGCACGCGCTATCTTTACAATCTTTGTATCGTTGATATCGAGAAATGCTCTCCTAATTGCTATCATATGAATTTATTACTGATAATTGTCGACGAGAATTTAGTGATGCAATATATTTGCATTATATCTTATGGTATAACTCACAAGTATTATTTATGATATTTTACCAGATATAATCTACCAACGATAAACTACTAATGTAGATAAAAGCTCTCATGCATCACGCTTGATTTTATACATGCATTATAACTTGTTTGATCAGACAGGTAGAAAATAAGAAGACCAAGTTTTTACCTTAATACATACATATCTATTAAGGTGTCTTCAGATTATCAAATTTACAAATCTAATATTTATACTCTTTTTACCTCTAGGTATGGTTTCAGAATCGGCGTGCAAAATGGAGAAAGAAGGAAAATACAAAGAAGGGACCTGGACGTCCGGCGCATAATGCACACCCTCAAACGTGCAGCGGTGAGCCTATGGATCCGGAAGAGATCAAAAGGCGAGAAATAGAAAGACAGGAAAGAAAACGAAAGAAGCAGGAAGAAAGATTAAAGAAATTAGAAGAAAGAAGAAAGAATTTACAAGATCATAAACAAAAAGAATTCAGAATTTCCGAATGTTCGTCGTCCTCTCGGCTTCAATCGGACGATGACCATGTGTCTCATTGTAGTGACGATACCTCGGAATTCGACGAAAGTGGCGACAATAATTCACATTGCTTTAATATGGAGGAGGCCAGCAGACGATGTTCATTCAGTATTGACAGTTTACTCGAAGCATCAAAAGTCCCGCGCGGGAGAAGACCAAATTCAAAATACCCCCGTGTTCAAGCCAGTAAATCCGTAAACGCACTCGGGATTGGTATGATGCCACTATTTCCTATAACGCAACCTGTAGGTTTTATCGTAGAACAAAGATCGCGATCCCCTTTGTCTGACGATGACGTTTCTGTGACGTCAAGGGAAGAACATAACAAAACCGGAAGTGACTTCATGGATGACGAAGACACTCATGTTGACGTTGAATCTAGTGACAACGAAGATGACGATGAACCACGTAAATGCCAAAGTCCCAATGATGTTGATGGCGATGAATGCAAAAAGTGAAATTTATTGCCCTTTTGTTTTATTTCATTAATCTCGAATGGCAGTCATATGATTTTATCTAGATAAGATTTTGCTAAAAGCATCATGTATAGGACCTTTGAAAAGCGAGATTTTATTATTAATTCTATCGTGTTGTTGTAATCATACCATGGGATCAGTAGAAGGGTCCTGTGCAATGTGCATGACTAATTGTTGGCTTAATGTGTCGTGGTTTGCACCATCTGACACGGACTTCAGAAACAAACTCAGTCGACTAAAAGACTTTTGCTGCTAGGCGAACAAAGCGCTCTCGCAGTTCATGTTATTTATGTCAACGTTGCTATTTTGTTTGTCCAAATAAATGTCAGCAAATATCTTAATTTGATGCTTGTCTATATTTCGACTCGTGTTAACAAGAATCATTTACCCGAGCAACCACTGCGTGCACCAATGGCTTAATGGGATTTGGACAGGGTGGTCTCATTCCATAAAAACCTCAGAGTCATATGTATGGATTTTATAATTTTGAAGAATTTTTGTACATTCTTTTGTGTAAGTTCCCCGAGTGTTTTGACAAATATATTTTAAATAAATATATATATAATTTACAAAATGTATAATTGAAAATGTATCTAAGTAAAGAAAGAGGTTTTCATACACAGGGGTAAAAAGACATGTGATTAAAATGTATTATAGTAAATAAGATTGCGTGAGAATAACAATAAAATGTTATCCTGAGATATGAAATTATTTAGATAATTAACTATAAATTAACGATAAATAATAAATATATATTTGTGTCTTTTAAAAGTTTTACTTCTATTTTGCTATTAATAGGGAGCACATGAATTTATTCATGAGATTCTATTCTCTTTATGAAAGCAGTGTATGAATAGCATTACTTGCAGAATAACATTTACTGGTACTTTTATCAAACCATAGTGTTTACTCATACAATAAATAATCATACAATCAATAATATGACGTCATATATATAAAAAGGTGTTCGAAATTGTATATATGACATTAAGTAACTTCGTGAGGTTTAAGGAGAATATCCATCACTATAAACATTGTGACATACCTCGGAATGGAACTCAGTCTGTACCACATTTTAATACAAAAACATTATTTCATTTTTTAAAAAATTTCCTCCGAAATTTAAGCAATGTTAAAAAAAACATTACTCTGATGACCAGTAACATAAATGCTTTTGCCACACTAAGTCTGTCAGAATGGTCCAATTCATATATGATTCTGTTTTCCTACTACACGTCTAAAATGTACTGAAGTTTACAAAATTGCACAGTTTGTTTCAAAATACATTCTATATATTGCTTATATGGTTTGAGCATTTGATGCTGCTACTTTGTAACTAAAGATAGCAATTTTTGCGAGCTTTAGTTTCACCGCCAGAATAACTGATGTGCCCAGATTCGATATGACATTGTTTACAACCGAATACTAGCGTGGAATTGTTTGTCTCCGTTTTTGGTTTCTTTTACCACTAAACACAGACCAGAATAGTCAAAAGAATACATAATGAACACCATCAAAGTATTGTGAAGGTAACTGCAAATTAAGGAAAATGGTAGAACCATGAGGTCAACTACACAGACAATAATATACCTAACGCCAGAAATGATCGGCCTAAATTTTAGACAAAGTCCGATACATCACAAACGATATTCGTTTGATTTCTAGTGTTGTAGATCATAATTTTCAATACAAAGTCAAGTTTTTGTTTATAAACGTGGCAATTTTTACATTACGAGTAGAATTTTGCCAAAATTAGTATGACAATGATACAAAATGAGCATTTTAAATATTTTTTGCAGGATCACAATCAAATTCCTAAAATTTTCTTGCAACATTTATAGTTACCATTTTAGTACTGCATGATAGGGAAAAAAATGCGGAATTCTACAAAGCGTTGAATTACAACTTTATGCTTCTACAATGGTATGGGTTGTCTCATTCCTACGGTATGTTCCGTTATTTTACAATCGGATGATCGCAATCCAAAAGTCCTAACACTTTATATGAATTTCCACTTTCAAGTCCATAGAATTATCATAGGGTTAATATTTGCGCAAAGATCTGATTCCCATGTATAAAGAAAAAAGATTAATTTAAAAGATGAATTAGGTTACAGATCCCAAAATGTATATTTCATATTTTCTGTGATAATAGTTTGTAAATAAGTCTAAACTAAGGAATATCACTTTCATGTGTGACCTTGTATGGGCTCCTTGCCTCTTACTTTGGAAAATATTTGGTCTTTAGATGTTAATACGTTGGTTTTCCACAGTTCCACATTACTGAAGAAACATACACACACACACACACACACACACACACACACACACACACACACACACACACACACACACACACACACACACACCTACAGTATAATATCTATATGATATGAGAATTCCAATCATTCGGCCGCGAGCTTCACTGAAGAGACATGCGCATCTGGTGCACAAAATTGAAAAGCATATATGTTGTATATATATATAAATATTATATTATATATATATATATAATGTGCATATGGTGCACTAAAGCTATACACGCGTATCTGTTCCTATATTTACATTGTTAGGATAAAGTACATCACAAAAGGAAGACCATTTATTTTAAACTCTGACAAAGTCAGGTAAATAATGAATTATCGCTCTGGTCATTTAAGAATTCTTATGAATATTCAGATCCCTTCACTTAATTTCTATGTGTCACTCTCAATTATTTTGTACAAATATTTCATTACTTTCAGAGAATGCCACCAGTCAACAAAAAGCGTTAGTTCAGTCTGTTTATAGAATAAAATGCAATATTTGAGATGACAAATTGAAGTTATAAGAGGTATTACCTATCTACACTTCATATACATGTATTTAAAACTCTTACGTGACGTGAAATTCTTCGTGGACATTTCAGTCATATTTGAATATATATAACAGCATGAATGCGCTCTTTAGTATAAATAGGGACGCCTTTATGCAATCAAATCCTGCAGCATCACCAGGGTATTTTCATAATAATTGATTTTCCTTAATGAAACAAAGTTATTTTGATAATTAGCACAGAATGTACAGAAAGGAAAAAAAAACCAGTAATATTACTTATACATATTACAGTAGTTTGAAATATTTTGTGATTACATTTTTTTTTTGTTTATGAGGCATTTGCGGCGGTTGTAGCTGGCCAAACAGGAAATGCTTGCTCTTCCTAGTCACATGACCTCACTCATGATTCTCGGGTGTTCATGAACAAATACCATGGCATTTTTTTGTTCCATAATATCGTAACACCATTTCATTTTGTATCATTTTTTTTCTCTAACAACCGCTGGTCTGTTGTGAATAAATGTTTACATGTTTTTTCTTTGTTCAGAATGTCACAATATGGTGACATCTGCTTCATGCATAAAATTTTAGACCAAACCAAAAATGAGGAATGTTTGAAGTCAAGTTTCCCATGGTGTTTTACCACGGTTTTCTTGTCTCATTCGAAAGCAAAGACAGAGCCTCTAGTGGGGCTCGAACTGGAAACCTCTCGATCCTGTGGCAAACGAAATTGAGCTACTTAGTTTGTAATAAATATAGAACATATATAACTATTAATTTAGTGCACCATATGCACATTTCGACAACTTATGTCTCTTCAGTGATGTTCGTGGCCAAATGATTGGAATTCTCAAAATATATAACTATTTGAAGAGCAGTGTTGAAACCAAAATGATCGACAAGTGAACCAAAAAATCTATCTAAGGACAGAGCTATGCATGATGGAGATACTCCTTAGTTTTAGAGTGATTTTAATTTAATTTTAATTTGATAATTGAGAATTTAATGTGTATATTTCATGTCATTACAAAAACACTGAAAACTAGACATATGATGCCCTCGGGAACTATCAGTCCACCATCAGTGACACCGACCTAGTGGTTAAAATAAATATAGAACATATATACCTATTAATTTAGTGCAACATATAAAGATAATCCACTGGTGTGGTGTTATATTAGGTAAATCAATATTAGAACATATATACGTTATTATTTTGTGCACCAGATGCGCATTTCGACAACTTATATCTCTGCATTGATGCTCATCTCCGAATGATTGGGGTTCTAATAATATATAAAAATTTGAAGAGCAGAGTTAAAACCAAAATAGCCGAAAAAAGTGAGCGAAACATTATATCATCTTAAACCATATTCTTATAAGACGAAGAGCTGAAATCTTGCGCTGCCGAATTGTTAGTTCTCAATTCGCTCTGAAACAGGCTGAGACCGAGAAGAAGTAAAAATATCGAAGTTTTGTTTAAAGCAACTTCGTATACTAAAGATAAGACAGAAGACATCTGACCAAGCTGTATGACAAAAATCACCAAGGACATGCACATAAAACACGATAACAATCAAATAAACACAGAAAACATTACAAAAATATCTAACCATCAATAAGATTCTTTACCATATTGAAGGGAAATTGAGTATCAATACATTTATAATTGGTTTTATTGAATTTGAAACGAACATTTATTTATCTACTATTTTTGTAGGTCAGTTCAGAAACAGATTTTCTCTTCAAATATTTATACATCAGATTTCAACAGTTTCGACATTAAGCACAACTGAAGAGAGTTATATCTCAGCTGTGCCGACAAGATATTACTACCCATCACATTCTTACAATGCATCACAATCATTTAACTCCCTCTTAACATTATGGTGTGTTACCCCCAAATAAAGAAAAAAGAGGAGTTACTGGCTCAGTTATAACAAGTCTTATCTTACTCCTAATCCTTTGTTGGGTGCTCATACTTTATTTTGTGATACCATACACATAGTATTATAGAATGCTGGTACATGTTTATAAAGATAATGGTATCGAAACGTATTCTTGGTCACACGCTAAAAATTGAAGAAAAAGAAGAAAAAGATGATGATGATGATGATGATGATGATGATGATGATGATGATGATGATGAGTAATGATGAGTAATGATATTGCTAGATTCTAATTTTAGTGGAGAAAGGGAGAAAACACCGTCCTTTGTTGCGCGAATTCAGAACTACGCTAATAAAGATGTATTCAAAGACAAAAAACTGTTTCAGATCACAATAATTCATGTCGAGTTTAATAAGTCAGTTTCAACTATTTTCAACATTTTGTGCTATAATGGTAATGGTTCAATACTTACTAGAGCCTCTAACAATTTGGAAATCATCCTTAAAGTGTAACTTCAAAAACAAAAAAATTTTTTTTTATTTTATTTTAATTTTGATATCGCATGATATAACTAACAAAGGATTCTATATTTGTAATGACAACTGTCACGTCAAATGACTGTCCTTAATCGATAACAACTGCATTATAATTGAATAATTTTGTGATTGTTTAAATAATTAATTTATTCATTTTTTGGTGCTTGTTCTTGTATTCTGTGCATGTTCGTGGTCGGATATATTCTTTCTTTTCTACCATGGCTCCATGAGGACACTTCGGCCAATTTTGTCGTGTTACATTAGTTATTCCTACATATTCACTCGAAGTGGGGAACAATTGTCACTTTAATAGAAGCCGGTGTTGGTCAGTGGATGAAGTGCTTGACCCATGACCGAAAGCCCCGGGTTCGACTCCCGCTGTGTGTTCTGTCTTTCGGATGAGACTGTGATTGACCATCTTAACTTTTTGACTACACTTATACTTGATTTAACATAATACGTATATACAGACATTTGTTAACGTGCATTTCCGATGCCGGAAGTTCAGTAAAACAACATTTCATGCCTTGAATAGGATAATTTGAATTCATGTTCTTGTCTCTTGCATGTGTTCATATGTGTATATTTATGTATTTACTTCCTCGACTTGAAAAGTTGCAGGATGTTGCATGCAACCAGGGGACGCTAAATCCTCCCAGACACCTGGTCTCACCTCGATTTATTGGATTCGCATTTGTCTGAATATGACACTATACACGATATTGTCTTTTTATTCCATGCACACTGTGAGATAGGGTTTACCTTTCGGTACTTCTTTGTTTTTTGTACTATTAAACCCGAGATGCCATGTCATTGTAGGTGTGGCACGTAAAAGATCCCTTACTGATTCGAGTGGGTCTGTTACAAAGGTATGATTTTCAATGCGATGCATCAGACATTGTACCGTCACCATTTACGTGAAATAATCGTAGAGTGACGTAAAACAATTATCAATCAAGCAATGAATAAATCAGTTGACATTCTTGTCTCAGTACCAGGACTGCATTACAGTCCATTGGTTTTGGTGTGTATTTCAATTTGCTCCTTGATTTATATGTCAGTGTTGTGACTTTTGGTCATACAGCTGAGTCAGATGTCTATTTGCGTTTCCCTGGCTCTGTATGCCAATGGTGATTTCTGATTATACAGCTAAGTGAGATGTCTTTTTATTTGCGTTTTCCTGGCTTTGTATGCTAAAGGTGATTTTTGGTCATGCAGCTAAGTGAGATAACTTTTTATTTGCGTTGTCTTGGCTCTGTATGTCAATGGTGACTTTTGATTATACAGCTAAGTGAGATGTCTTTTTATTTGCGTTGTCTTGGATCTGTATATCAATGGTGACTTTAGATTATACAGCTAAGTTAGATGTCTTTTTATTTGCGTTTTCCTGGCTCTATATGCTAAAGGTGAGTTTTGGTCATGCAGCTAAGTGAGATGACTTTTTATTTGCATTGTCTTGGCTCTGTATGTCAATGGTGATTTTTGATTACACAGCTAAGTGAGATGACTTTTTATTTGCGTTGTCTTGGCTCTATATGTCAATGGTGAATTTTGATTATGCAGCTAAATGAGATGTCTTTTTATTTGCGTTGTCTTGGCTCTGTATGTCAATGGTGAATTTTGATTATACAGCCAAGTGAGATGTCTCTTTATTTGCGTTTTCCTGGCTCTGTATGACAATGGTGACTTTTGGTCATGCAACTAAGTGAGATGTCTTTTTATTTGCGTTGTCTTGGCTCTGTATGTCAATGGTGACTTTTGATTATACAGCTAAGTGACATGTCTTTTTATTTGCGTTGTCTTGGTTCTGTATGTCAGTGGTGACCTTTGATTATACAGCTAAGTGAGATGATTTTTTATTTGCGTTTTCCTGGCTCTGTATGCTAAAGGTGAGTTTTTGTCATGCAGCTAAGTGAGATGACTTTTTATTTGCGTTGTCTTGACTCTATATGTCAATGGTGACTTTTGATTATACAGCTAAGTGACATGTCTTTTTATTTGCGTTGTCTTGGTTCTGTATGTCAGTGGTGACTTTTGATTATACAGCTAAGTGAGATGTCTTTTTATTTGCGTTTTCCTGGCTCTGTATGCTAAAGGTGACTTTTGGTCATGCAACTAAGTGAGATGTCTTTTTATTTGCGTTGTCTTGGCTCTGTATGTCAATGGTGACTTTTGATTATACAGCTAAGTGACATGTCTTTTTATTTGCGTTGTCTTGGTTCTGTATGTCAGTGGTGACTTTTGATTATACAGCTAAGTGAGATGATTTTTTATTTGCGTTTTCCTGGCTCTGTATGCTAAAGGTGAGTTTTTGTCATGCAGCTAAGTGAGATGACTTTTTATTTGCGTTGTCTTGACTCTATATGTCAATGGTGACTTTTGATTATACAGCTAAGTGAGATGTCTTTTTATTTGCGTTATCTTGGCTCTGTATGTCAGTGGTGACTTTTGATTATACAGCTAAGTGAGATGTCTTTTTATTTGCGTTGTCTTGGTTCTGTATGTCAGTGGTGACCTTTGATTATACAGCTAAGTGAGATGACTTTTTATTTGCGTTGTATTGGATCTGTATGTCAATGGTGACTTTTGATTATACAGCTAAGTGAGATGACTTTTTATTTGCGTTGTCTTGGCTCTGTATGTCAATGGTGACTTGATTATACAACTAAGTGAGATGTCTTTTTATTTGCGTTGTCTTGGATCTGTATGTCAATGGTGACTTTAGATTATACAGCTAAGTGAGATGTCTTTTTATTTGCGTTGTCTTGGTTCTGTATGTCAGTGGTGACTTTTGATTATACAGCTAAGTGAAATGACTTTTTATTTGCGTTGTCTTGGCTCTGTATGTCAATGGTGACTTTTGATTATACAACTAAGTGAGATGTCTTTTTATTTGCGTTGTCTTGGCTCTGTATGTCAATGGTGACTTTTGATTATACAGCTAAGTGACATGTCTTTTTATTTGCGTTGTCTTGGTTCTGTATGTCAGTGGTGACCTTTGATTATACAGCTAAGTGAGATGATTTTTTATTTGCGTTTTCCTGGCTCTGTATGCTAAAGGTGAGTTTTTGTCATGCAGCTAAGTGAGATGACTTTTTATTTGCGTTGTCTTGACTCTATATGTCAATGGTGACTTTTGATTATACAGCTAAGTGAGATGACTTTTTATTTGCGTTGTCTTGGCTCTGTATGTCAGTGGTGAACTTTGATTATACAGCTAAGTGAGATGTCTTTTTATTTGCGTTGTATTGGATCTGTATGTCAATGGTGACTTTTGATTATACAGCTAAGTGAGATGACTTTTTATTTGCGTTGTCTTGGCTCTGTATGTGAATGGTGACTTTTAATTATACAACTAAGTGAGATGTCTTTTTATTTGCGTTGTCTTGGATCTGTATGTCAATGGTGACTTTAGATTATACAGCTAAGTGAGATGTCTTTTTATTTGCGTTGTCTTGGCTCTGTATGACAATGGTGACTTTTGATTATACAGCTAAGTGAGATGACTTTTTATTTGCGTTGTCTTGGTTCTGAATGCCTATGACGACTTTGGTCATGCAGATAAGTCAGATGCCATTTTATTTCTTTAGGAAATATAGATATCTATTGATAAGAGAATGGAGTACACACCGCTACAGCAATAGTAAAATAATAAAGCATCACATATATATTGGATTAAAATACAGTTGTAGCACTGACATCTAATTGAAGTAACAACAGTCACTCAGTTGGTGTGGTTAATTGGATACAGGTATGTTAAATATGCTTGGTAGCATTCGTGTTTACAAAATTTAGAAAGAAATTGGGTCGCAAATTAAAACACGACGTATTTGCCAATTTTCCTATATTTTCAGTCCTGAAATTATGTAAATCATCCTAAAATTAAGGAGTATCTTCCTCATGCATAGCCCTGCGCTAAGATTGATTCTTTGGCTCACTTTTTCGAGCACTTTGGTTTTAACTGCTCTTTAAATAATTACATATTATTAGAATTCTTATTATTCGGCCATGAGCATCATTGAAGAGATCTAAGTTGTCGAAATGCGCATTTGGTGCAGAAAATTATGCACATATATGGCCTACTATTTATCATGTATAAAAGGTGCTTTCATGAAATAAAAGTCAATAGATATTTATGTCTTCATAAGAACAAAAGAATAATAATAAAACAATGGAAATTACTACAAGTCTGAGATTGATCGAGAGAGGAGAGGGTATTATACACTCATATAAAAATAATCACAATGTCAGTAACATTCTGACGAAGATGTAAATGTTTGTCTATATCACAAGATAGGAATCCTACAGTCTCATTCATCAAATCTCAATTTATACACACAATGATGGTATTGAATCAAATGAAAATGGGCAACGCAAAGTAATTCTATTAAAACAATGGCATAAAATGCGACGGCAAGATAGAATTTGAGACCTTTGGCTCATATCGAACTAATTAATAACACAAAGCCGAAATAGGTTGGTTATTGTGGCATCAACGAGTACAAAGGGTCGCCGCTCTCCGCTGCCATCGACATTCATTATCCTCTTCTTTCTATTATTGGTTAATTCATTTTTGGACATTATTTAAAATCTTGACATTGTTATAGCAATTCATCATCAGAATGGGAAGACAGTGTATTAAACGGATAATAAACCTCCATAAATGACTGTCTTACGAAATATTAACAGGCTGATAATCTGACCTGCTTTTCATTGGATGTAATTGTATGTCATGGCGCGTAGACTTTTGATTTAATGTATCGAGTTACATAAATTCAGCTATATCACCACTCCATATTGCTGAAAGTTTATCAGATATAGCGATACGTTAGCTAAGCTTTTTCACCACTCTATGAATGTCGGACAAAACAATTACAAATGAAAAAAAAAACGGCCTAGTAACCGAAATGTTCAATCATATTTCATGTAGAGTTTTTAAAATACTGATACAATAAGCAAGTGTTAAATCTGTCACAAAACAGAGGATTTTGGATAATTTGATTGTTCTGCATTCGTGGTTAGTGGGAAAATGGGCCCATAAACTACTCAACCACACCAATTGAGTGACGATTGTTCCTTGAAATGACTGTCTGAAATTGTAATCCAACAGGGATTAAACTTTTGTTTATCAGATCAGCGATTAAACACTAAAATTGCTACAATGCAATAAAATATCTATAATGCTAACGGAAATGGAAAGGTAAGAAAAGCAGACCCCACTTCTTTCAGTTTCGAGGTTATTAACAGATGTTGCAAAGAAAATTTAAAGAAACGGTTGTTCGGTTGCACAGCTGATTCATGTATCATATCGTAATTGGGGTACATGTTAAGATGTTTCTAGCCAACAGTAGATGCTAACCACTTATGTAATATTCTCATTGTGATATATAAAATGCTAATATCCCGAGCGGTAATCAATAAGGAATATGCATGTTAACACATCTATATTGTTTTGTTATTCTGTAATGTGAATGTTTTATACGTTAAAAAGTATACATGTATATACCGGCGAACCCGGTTATAAATAATACACGAATAACTTTATAATGTGCAGTTGTAATAACATATAAGTATTCAGTGTGTAATAATAATATATGTCATATTAATTCTGATGTGTTCACAACATAGCAAATATATGTGATATACATGTGAATCAAATTCAAACTAAAACAGAACAATATAAACTCCTACTAATTAATATTAATATTGTTGACAAATTTACTGCTATTATTGACCCTCAAGCACAATATTCTCACAGGATATTAGTGTATATAGGGATGCAAACAAATTTACAAATAATATTTTATTACTAAATATGTTTTGTTGAACGAAATGGTCATATTCAATTTTCATTCAAATGTTTTTAGATCTTCTAACTATTTTCAATTTCGTTGATAAATGACTTCATTAGATTTGCCTCTTTAATACAGCTGAAGCAAGAGAAAAGTGGATTATGTTATAGGATCATTTTCGTTATTTAGTAGGACAAGACAGATATAGTATTTGCTATATCCTTTTGATGAAAGCATCATAAAACCATTGCTAATTAAATTGCCAATGTTTTCAAACATTATGGTCGGATTCTAGATGCGATCACATTCGGTTTGATAGAATCCACGCTATCATCCCTCATTCCGGATTAGTTTAAAATCTTGGCAAATGAAATGACACGGCCTTTAATTACCTTTGTAATAGATTTCTTGTGGAGCAACTTTATTTAATGTCCAGACTAATCCGTGGGAGAAAAACAGTATTAGTCCCGTAAATTACACTCAACTTTGTCGTGTTACAGAAAATGTATTAGTCGTTTCTTTTCGACATATGCATAAAAGGAATTGCAAGCTAATAATCCATTTGAAACCATCTGGGATGCTCTTCATCCCACGAGACTTGACGACCTCTCAAAGTCTGACAAATGACTTAAGATGTTCTCAAACATTTGGAATCAATTGCAAATTAAAACAATAAGCGACGAACCGATGCTCTCTGGGGTAACCTAAGCTATGTGGCGGAAAATCTCTTTCGACGGGGACATCGAAAAGAAAATGGTCGATGCGGGAGATAAGAGAAATCATTAAAGTTTGATTAATCATGAAGAGATATTTATTGTTTATTGTTGTAGAACTACCCGCACTACTAAAGTTATCACAAGATGTTTGCGAAATCTGTGTAATGCTTTAAATTTTAAATGCAAGCGACCTGATATATATTAAATTAGTACTTTGGTTCCTTTCCATCAATGCGGTCAATAGATTGCTCTACAAATATTTACATTTTGGAGGTCACTTTCGGCCTTGAGCATCACTGATTAAATTTAAGTTGTCGAAATGCACATATAATGGACTACATATAATACGGATTTATGTTCTGATATTTATTATTATCATTATTATTATTATTATATTTTTTTTCACTGTTATTATTATTTTAAATTTTATAGAAATATAATGTAAAGGTGTACCGTACTTGGATATTGTATTAAACTATTTTGCTAATAAAAAGTTTTACATATCAAACAAAATATGAATACATATATATTACTTGATGTCAATATAAAATAGCTCAATTAAAAAAATAATTAAAGGAAGGGTTATTCGGGAACTAGGGACAATTATGAAAAGGTGGTTTAAAATAAATTAGCATGCAAAACAGTATCTACGCACATTTCAATTACTTACCTTGGTTTTTATTCCAAGGGTCTATTTTTTCCCTGTTCTTGTAATTCTTTACTATACTTTTCGATAGTGCCTCCTATCTTATTATTATGCGTATTATCAGCACCATGTCGAGATCTTTTCTATGTTCTCGATGTCACAGTTTTCAGGACTTCGGCTATCAAAGTGTGAGAAAATTTTGTAAACTGATCGAAAATTCAGTAGTATTTACCTCATGTATAGCTTTATATGTAGACTTTACTGATTTGAAATCTGTAATTTTATTTTTCTTTAAAAATATTCAGATTTAGGGATTTCTAAATCACTGGAGAGACAATAAACAGTTTGTTGAAACTAGTACGTAAAGCAATGTTAGTACGGAATGTTTTACCATTGGAGACTTTCTCCGATTTTCCCGCTGCTATGAAGACTGACAGAGCACTACGATTTGAATATATTGACATGTATCAAAGTAGTGCTAAACAGAGATAATACAGATAGAATGTTTCAAGAAACAGATAGAGACTAATAGACATTATGACTGTATCCACTGTATAATTATTTCTAAATTTTGATTAATTATTTAAGGGGAAAACGTCGAATACTTGTGCAAGTGGTTCTGCCATAATGAAGACAGTATATGTTTGTTTAATATGTCCCACCGTTTCCGCTCATGCTGAATTTTAAAAAAGACGCTCAAAAGTAATGTCGATATCTTTTCTGTCCAGAAAGTTTGAGAAATCAGTAAATAGTCATCATTAACATGACAGAAAAGAACTGAGATCTCAGCGAGGTCTGCATAAATCAATATCTCGAACGAATGCACAAAAACCGACAATAAAATAAAGGCAACACTTTTATAAACCAATCGTAATTATTTGGATACATGATAGAATAATAGTATAAACCAACTCATATTTAACAAATTAAATTGAAGGGCATTAAAATCAGAGAAACATAAATTACATAGAAAACAATACAAAGAACAGCTAATGAAGGAGCATATGTGTACCATTAAAGGGTCGTGAGGCCACATGCCAAGGAGAGTAAACATTTCCTTCACGCTAGCAATACCCGCCTAGTAGGAATACCAGTCTAGGAGATATTGTCGAATAAGGTGTTTTCATGTATTGAAAATATCATATCAATCATGCTGAAGAATGATTTTCTGTAATTTCTAATATTTGGCAAAGACAGCAGAAGGAGGAATATTATAAATGATAATATATATATTCGTCAATACGAAGGAACAGGATACTGAAAAAATAACTTCTTTACAAAATACAATTCATTTTCATTTGTGATAATAAATGGAAACATTGCTATCTTTTATTTCTTGGTTTTTGGGGTATTTTTGTTTCTTTGGGGGGGGGGGGGATTAGATTTATATTTTGATTTTTTTAGTTAATTTTTATCAGAATGCTTATTGTATAATCTTTGTAAATAAACCCGTATCAGAATATATCATATTGTGTGAAGATTCTAATGTTATCATGTATACAAAAATTATAATAATAATGAAAAATCAACGCTATTGCAAGGTCCACAGATCAAGTTTTGAGACAAGAAAAGATTACCGCATCAATATTATCACCAACTCAAAATCATAAACAATAGAAACAGACAAAAACATAAAAAAGTCAACAATGTCAACTAAATACAAAACACTTTGAAAAGTAAATAGAAAAAGATAAAAATCGTGATAATAGGAGGTAAAAATCTGAATTGAACTTCATCTAATGTGAATTGAAAAGTAAAAAGCGACTACCCCAAATAAAGTGATCATAAATGTCACTTGAGGTATCCATTAACACACATTGGAATAAGAGCCAGACACTTCTTTTTATTTGACGATTTTATAATTGATTTTAATCTAGATTTTCGTGTTAAACAGTAATGTGCCATAGAGGGTCGTCATTCATATCAGGAGATTGTGCAAATACTCAAACATAAAATGACAGGTAATTCTATTTACGGCATATTGGTTCAATATTTACTCTTAACTTCTGTTGAATTTAATAAGTAACACTATTGGGTTATTCAGATAGTTGGGTGATGTCTTAATTGTATGGTGCATTTCAAGATGGCCGCATCAGGTGGTCGTCCTTCTGAGGGGTGAGTATATTCTTAAGAAAAAGTCACATCCTCTTTGTCACCTCCGATTTCATTCTATGTCGTAGTGTCAAAGGAGACGGTTTAAACATTAAATCAAACACAGAGGACAAAGTTGGGAAATCCGAGCTTGTGTGTGCGTCCAAAAACTGACACGAGAGAAAACAACTTACAGAACAATTGTACAATTTTAATTCCCTGTGTTTTAATTTACTGTCATATCTTATTTCTATTATAATGTTAAAATGAATATTTACAAATTACAAAATTGCATGATGGAGGGATCAAAATTGTTAACATAGATGATACAAAACTATTAAAAAAGGAACTTTGGGACAACTTGCACCTATTTCACATATTTGCACGAGCTCAAGATTTGTAATATGCAAACTAATTGAACATGTCAAAATGTTAGAAAACAAGCCATATAATATGACATCACACTGACTAAATATTTAAAAAGAGCAGAATGATAATTTGTCATCGGCAATCCTCTTTTTTGAACTGCCAAAAAAGAGTAAATAACATTGCATATTCGTCTGAATTTCGTACTGCATTTTGGATAGACCTTGTTTCTGGTTTTTCGTATAACAATGTATATATCATGGATATTCCTTGATATTAAGCATATTTTATTTATTGTGTCTTGTCTTTTGTGTATATGTGCTCAAGGGGCTGGGGGGGGGGGAGACATTTATTTTTTGGTATTTTAATAATGACGTAAGAATAGACTTCCTTTACTTTCAACAGATTCTTAGACTGATTATAGTTTAATTGACTTGTCCTTAAAACTTTCTTGACTTCAAATCTCCTTATTCGACCTGCATATGTCGAAAACTATTTATCGATTTATTGATTTTCCAAGGTACTGTATATGTACAGATTGCCTCCATTTAACTAATTACTTAAAAAGGAATGCATTAAGTGTTGGCCATTATCATTTACAACAATCCGAAATGATATCGTAATAAAATTAACATCCAATAAACATATATTTCTGCAATTATTAGATAAGTAGGGAAGATGTCTTGGTCTATTATTCTGTTTATTCTTTTAAGAAATAATTAACTGTTACGGTAATTAATAGGTACGTTGTTAATATGTTTCTGAACAAAGCGAGAGGTGATTTCAAGAAATAGATATCCCTGCGCAAAGTAACCAAACTCAAAAGACAAAATAATCAATGCAAACTGAAATATGCAAAGTACCTCTTTGAAGATTTGTGCTTTATTTTGAATTCCTATAAATGACGTCGGGGCGTATTGAACTAGAATATTTGGCGGTATCCTATTTCTATCTCATGATCTGTATTTTTCAATGAGATTTTAAAAGTGTTGATAAGCTCTCATTTAGGCATTTCTTTCTGGATAGAGAGGGGATCGCTTACAGATATGTATTGTTGCAAAAGATATTTTGCTCTAAATTATGCAATCTGGAAAGTTCCGATAGCTAGTTATGGTATCGCTTAACACCAGAAGGTATGCAAGTTAACTGAAAGATTATAATGATCTTAAATTAGTTATATGAAGCAAATAAAGTATTCGAAGTAGTCGGATGATCTCATTAATGGAATTATGTATAAACATGATGAGATGGAAACAGCACAAAATGAGCCATTTTACATGTTTTGCCTTGTTTTCATTATCTCCTTTGCTGAACATAATTTTGGTCTTTTTATTCAGTTCAAATTAAGCATTCACAAAAGAGCTTTACTATTATATTTTATGCTTTACTTTTTTTGTATTTCCACAATTTTCGAAAAGAAAACATTTTAACTCTATGGAAAATAACTACAGCGCCATGCAATAAACACAGAAAACGACATTACAAAAATATTCGATTGTACTGCAAATATGATACCGACTTAGGACGGTCGCTTAAAGTAACAAACGTCACTCAGTTGGTAAAGTTAACCGGTTTACGGCGCCCTCCTTCCTATTATTCTTCTTCTTCTTATTATTATTATTATCATCATCATCATCATCTTCATCATCATCATCAACTTTGTTGTATTACACCATTTAAAAACATTTCTATCTTGAAGGTACAACATGTACTATGGTACTACAGGATTCAAATTACGACTTGCAGAGTTTCCGTTTCGTCATGAGCAGCTAGAGATCTTATACATAAGAGATATGTCCTGTCCAGGAGTTTCCGTTATATGTCCTATCCATAGGACGGACATTGGAAATAATCATGGGTTTAGAGAGGATTTGAAATTCGACCTAACAACCTACTTGTTTTAGCTAATGTCATTCACCTATCGAACACACTTTTGTTTTCATCATACCGTAATTTCCTTTGATGCATACATCTGAGGTGAAGTGGTGTTACCATCTGAATTGTAACACATTTAACAGCAATGCAAGTTAAATAAAATGAAACAAATAAACATAATGAGTGAATATCACATTAAAGACTTTGGCTATGTGAATAAGCTGAAAATGAAAATAAATAATATAGTAATTGCATTAACAGAGATATTATTGAGTGGTTTCCTTACAGACAAATCTGCAGTGCAATAATACTTACCATTAAAATATAATGAACAAAGTATTTAAATACAGCATTGATGCCTATGACAATATTTGAACACATTCTGAAAAGAAAAAAGAGGACATAATGCTTGTATTTTATATCTTTAAGTAGTCGTACTGTAATAGCGATAAGAGATAACATTGCTAGTTAAATAAAATATAGCAAATAAACAAAATTGTTGAACATGGCATCCAAGCCTTTGATAGCATGAGCAATTCCTATCTTAAATCCTTTTATCAATTCCATGTTCAATATTACACTTTTGAGCCAAACAATAGTAAAACAATAGACTTTTTGTCTTTTTGATAAAAGCGCGAGGAACTGTCTTTAGCCTATATTCTTTCTATTGTCTTCAGTGCTACCGTAAAGTGACCACAGCATTTAATTTCGTTGTCTTCAAACATCAGCTTAATGCATCCCTTTATGTTAGAAGATCTCAAGTATGCGTGGTGTTTACCATTAATTTTCAACAAATAGATAGCTGTTAAACATATTGTACATATTGTAGATCAATATAACGAAGAGTAGGGGGAATAAAAGGGACGATAATTTAACGGTTATTGAACCATTTGAATCAATTTATTTAAGGTTATACCGCATAAAAACATTGTTTCATATATTTGTAGAATAGTAGTTCAATATTGTTTTTGTATATATATATCGCAAATATAAGTACTTAATTGCACCAATTTCCTTTTATTCCTTAATTGTAATCTGTTAAACAAACCCGTTTTATGATTTGTTCCTGCTACTAATTGAGCATTTGTATCTATCAGTATTTTGTCAACATATTCTATTTCATAAGTACACTTCGCTATTTACACTTTGATCTTTTATCTTTGTGAAGTTCAATTGTATTGTAATGTACTTAATAATGAAAAATGTTTTAAATCTGTTTTATTATTTATTTTCATTTTATTTATTTATTCATTCTTGATAAACATATGTTGAGATGAATGTTTTTCATGATTTATGCCGTACGAAATGCTAATATTTTCAATATCTGTTCTGTTTAAGTGACAGGTAATCGGCGATAAATTTCTTCCATTGGTTATTGCTTCACATATTTGCCATCATTTGTCATTCAATCTTCTATTCTTTATGCTCCTTTGTCACAATATTTAAACTGAAAATACAAGACGCAAAGATTAAAAGAAAAATTTAAAATTTTGTTGAAATGTTATGAAGTAACATATATATCAATAGATTTTAATTTCATTATACAAAACTCACAGCGTCTTTATTTTTTTTTTTAACAAACAACAGTTTACTTCCATGGTTAACTTGTCAGATATACATATATTTTATGTAATTGTACACTGAGCTGTAAAGTGAAATGAATTCCAAAACCGGAAGTCACCATATAATCATAATGGTTACAATCAATACTTTATAACGAATTTGAACGATCATGTTGCAATAAATGGTTATTAAAAGGAAAATATACAAAAAGATGTGGTTAAAATTGCTGCAGTCTGTCTTATTATGAACCCAGGATCACATGTACCGTTTCAATCCATGCTACTATATTTCTGTCAAGGCTCATAATGGCATTTGTCAATTTTCATTCTTTGGGAAATCACAAGGCAGACGACAATCGTATCGCACGTCATGTTACCTAATGAAAGAGATTCCCGGCGATATAATTAGTATATGGCTATTCTGTCCTGTTAACATGTTTTCTAACACCCCTGTGCGATGTTGACACGTAGTCATCTGTACCACTGATTGATATCCAGTCATGCATGAACGTCCTTACTTTTCACGGTTGGATAGACACAGCTGTCAAATATTGGTTGCTTTGGTGTGCCAATTTATTACAAAAAACATTGGTTTCCATAAATGACATAATATCATATAATAAAAAAAATTAATAAATTTAAATATAGAATAAAC
Organism: Pteria penguin; assembly: GCA_035048485.1. Classification (NCBI taxonomy): domain Eukaryota; kingdom Metazoa; phylum Mollusca; class Bivalvia; order Pterioida; family Pteriidae; genus Pteria; species Pteria penguin. The sequence continues at coordinate 62,313,062 of CM068580.1, read as the reverse complement.
ATATTTGAAGGAAAATCAATACAGCTTGGTATATGTGTCGCATAAAAAAGAACATACACACCCTTTGTTTCGTGTAAATTATTGAATATCTGTAAATTAATAACTAAAATGCAATTAGAAAGTACTCTTGATAACAAATCATCTTTGGTGCAGTTTATACAATTTTTAGATTATAACGTGTCCATGAAATACAGCTTAAATCAAGAAATATCAGATTCTATTTTGAGATGAAATTTTTAATGGTATATGATAGCAATGCCAAGAATAAAATATAAATATTAATTTATATTACTTTCGTATCTTAGTTTATTTTTTCCAAATATGCATTTGAACATTCAATGATTATACAATGATGCTAAAAGCCAAAACCATTCTTAAGCAAATTAAGTCCCACATAACCTCCTAATTAGTCATTCATTGACTCAATATGTAGTTTCAACTCTCTATAGAAGAATTTTTCCCATGCGTGGATCCAAAATTAACTTTGCTTGTTATTTTTCGATGTAAAATAAGTAATTTTACATACAAGAATACATGGAGGGAACCGCTCTCGGACCTACTCTTGACAAAATTTCTGGATCCGCGCCTGTTTTCATTGAAAATTCAGGAATTTTACACTACCCCAAGTGGATTGTAGAAATGAGAAAATAAAATTGCAATTCTCAGAAACACGAGACCCACCAATAAATGTGGCCAAGCCATGCATACGGCCACTCGTCGTATCACAGGTATTGGACTGGGCCTCCCATGTGGTTAAGCCATAAACTCAACTGGCGCACTGTAGTTTCAATTGACAGACCTTGAAATGTGCCCATGATTAAAACTTGATTTATAACTACACATTACAAATTATCTGCTAAAGTTCAAATTGAATTAATACTTCGACAGTATTAAAAGAATCACAAAGGATGGGTGTTATTACACTGTAGACGACTTCATCATTGAAACCACAATGTAAAGTAAATAGCAGTTGCTGACCGTTCATTGCCGTATGATCGCCTTAATTATTACACAGCTTAAAAACCATCATTTAAATAAATATTGTAACTTGATACTTAACTTGTCTGTAGGCTTCACGGAGGGATGAATTTGTCATAGGCATTAATGATTAAATATCAGCGAGTTAGCTTTTGATGTAACGATAGCCCCCTATTCTGATCCTAATTTGTTTCCTTTTGGATGAATGCAGACTGAATCCAGCTTTGGCAATGACGCTGAAATGAGGAACATTTGTATTCATTTTCGGAGATTGCCAGCTTCACATCTCTGACTGAGGTGCCAGTTCATAAAAAGATGTACTGTAAGTTCGAAGCAATTTGTATTCATAAAATTTAAATGAATATATTTTTTAACATATCTTAGCATACTGCTTCGAAAGTTTCCATTCTCATGTCTGTTTATATTAGACAGTCAATACCGATGGAAATAAAATATTTCACATGCCGATATAATACATGTATATTCATAAAAACACAGATTTGAATAAAATTTAAAAAACTCGAAGATAGATTCTATCTCGATACAGTTTGTAATTTAAATAGTTTTAGATAGTTATATTCATTGTAAAATTATCAAAATCCTATAGATATTGAATTTATAGACCATATCCCAATGGCGGCATTCTGACGCTGAAATTGAAACCAAATATGATTCTACTTTATCAGCTGGCGAAGGAACCAAATAAGCTTGATAATATGTATTCATTCCATCTACATCATGTACCGTTTGTTTTGTCGGGAAAAGAAAATCAAAGTGCCAAAATAACTGTCAGATTAGGCCTACGGACATATTGTCAATGCCAGATCATAAAACACAAATTCAATAATGCATCTTTCCAACACTGTGTATTTCGATCAAAATTAATAACATGTACACCATGACGATGCGCGTGATGTCTAGTCCGAGAGGCGACGTAAATAATTTCTTTGTAACAAGCTTATTTAGTAAGCTTGAATGAGCGTCAGTATGGTGAGCTCGTATGTTGTCTGTTTACTATCTTATAATTACTTTATATCAAAATCATTAAGTCATCATCGAAAATGTCAGATATATCTTTGCTTTATTACCAGCAATATTTGACCTATGGAAATTGTTGTCAGATATAATGTTCAAAAGGATCGGAGTGCCAAGGAAAATCGACTGATTTCAAGATTATAGTAGAATTGGTAACAATATTAAAAGCAGCATAAACTCCGCTTATTTATTTATTTATTTATTTATAATCTATCTATTTACTTATTCATCTATTTATCTATCTATCGCGTATTGAGATTTGTTATAATTATGGAATTCTTGTCTAGAATTTTTTGGTTATTTTAATATATATCTATTCACTTACCAATTCATAATTTACTTATTTTTTGCAACAGGTGTGTATTTCCACATATTTATGTAATGTAAACTAACCTCTAAATTAAACGAAGTCATATGTCGTAAGAGCTATGTATGATTGAAATATGATTGTATATATTTCTTAATTGTTCTCAAGCCTTGACTGATGATATCTTCGGGAACTAATGGTTCATAACCAGCGGCGTGGTCAGTATTAGTATCCTTCGTTTAATGTAATGTGACGACAATTGCCCTACGATATGCAGAGAGAAGTTTATCTAACCTCCCCAATTAGACATTTATTCTACAATTTATCATACAATGTCAATTCCGACTGAATATTTCTCACAATTTATTATTGCAAAATTATATTATGTATATGCTAAGTTATTTTGAGAGTAACCAAAAGCTAAAAGAAGAGTAACATATTTTTTATTTCATTCAAATGTTAAAACCTCGGCAGTATAATAAAATACACGTTAAAGTAGAATGCCGCAGTATATGCAGTGTATTTGAAATGGCTCGTAAACATATTTGCAGTGATTTTATCGATAGGAATGTAATCTCTTTCAAATAATTATACATACATTTTCAGTAATTTACAAAATTATTCTATTCGCCGAACTGCAAAATTTGAAACTCATATCACTGTAAAATATCTCAAGATGCGTCATTCCTTTTCATAGGTACTTCCATCTGATGAAATTTATTTTTATATTATAATTTTCATAGGGGAATGTGATTGGCTGCATACATTCACAGTTTTCAATTTTATGATGTTTTAGGTTGTCTAATGGACTGATATCTTTCTTTTCAGACCTAACTTATATTGACGTATATTGGGTCATGTCAAAAGTATTTTAAGGGAGAATATGAATGAGAAAATAAACATTGCGCAAATAGGTTGGTCATATCATGTTACATGTGTTTATATCGATAATTATATTTATTGGCAGACTGGTGTGAAGTTAATAATAAATTGCATGAATAAAATAGTATTTAGTAGTATTTAGCTGAAATATAGAATTTATAGTAAGAATATTAAATCAAAGTCATATAAAGAATTCTCAAAGATGAGAATTTAAAAACCAGCAGTGTAGTAATTTAAAGTTTAGCATGGTTGGTATATGAAACAAATTTATGAATTACAATAATTGGTTGATTGATTAATTGATTCATTTCATCAATCATTCATTCATTCATTGGTTCATTGATTGGTTCTTTCATTGATTTATTCATTGATTGATTAATTTTATTAATTTAACTATGCAAAATTTTATCATAAATTACTGCGTTATCAGTAAAAGTCAAATCCACATGGCGATCACTCTCATTTTCTGTACAAACATTTTATAAAATTTAAATGGACGTTTGCCGAGTACTCGTATTATAAACGTCAAATCGATTAGTGACCACTTATCGTCTATTGTCCAAGATGTTGACCAATCATTGTCATTCAGAGGTTTCGTTATCAACAAGCTTAATGTTTTACCAATACTATCAAATGAATATACCACTTGGCAAGTGTACAGCGTTAATCAAATTTGCGCCATTGGTATCACGTGACCGATTTGCAAAGCCCGGAACAGCAATGGTTTCTTATAATCCGCATTCTGTAATTAAGACATATCATGTCACATCACATTTTGTTAAACCTTTTGAAGAATCAAATGAACATAGGTCAAAAAGTGCACAACGGTAGAATGATTCTCATTCACATTTCGGCTGTTCACATCTATTCAAAATTGAGATACCAGAAAACTGTAACTCTTCTCATAAGACTTGAACTTTTTGTTTCAGGTGTTAAGTGGTGAATACGGAATAATCCAAACGAAGATACGGACGAAGACGTTGGAAATACACAATAAACACAACAAAATGACAATTTCAATTACTACGACTCAATGCACACATTGCCCTCGTCACTGATACGTTATTTTGTCTGTTATGACCGTTATGTTTTCTTTTTTAACTGATTTACTGTGAAATAACAATGGTCTAGTAAACATTGTAGATGATCGCTAATGTATTAATAAACTATTTAATAATCTTATTTCATTCCATTTAAAAGTGACAAAACAGATATATATCATTTCCATGATTCCAATCATACTTTTATGATTTGATATAAAAATGCAATAACTGCAATGCCTATTTGAATTACCTTTCCAATAGGTAGAATATGACATATCTGTCAAATGGTTTTGAAAATGAAAATGAAAAATATTCTAAGATGCAAATGCATTTCTTTAATTAAAAATTAATAATACACTATTTTGTGACAGTAATTTCTATCAGTGCTGGGTAAAATAACTCTGTTTAATTATGTATCCTATCGTTATTTACAATATGTAAAGATACTTTAATAACTTGCCTTTAATGTTGCATTTATTTTTCCCATGGAGTTATTTATTTACCTTTTTCTTAAACTGGTGTCAAATGGCATATAACAACAAACGAAATCATCCTCGATAAGGGTGTCTGTTTATGCCTTTGCAATGTTTTAAAACTTCTCCATAGTGGTGGAAATTAATATTAAAGACAATAAATATCAGGTAAATATTTTTATAGTCTTGAAAGTTTATGATTAAATTTTCTTTCCTATATTCTTAACTTTTTTCGAAAATTAATTGAATAATTTGACACAACTAACAAATAAAAAGCACGTGGTCTTAACGACTTTTCACTGATGCCACTTGTTTTTGATGATTTCAGAAACGAACCTGAAATGAACATTTAACAATGACACTTTTGTATTGTTTATTTCGAACCAACACACCTGCACATCTGTTTGTAAAACATTTGCACTAATTGAATTCCTTAATACAAAATAAAGAAACCTGATGCAAAATCAAAGAGTTATTTCGGGTCATTGAGGAACTTTCCTCAGTTGACACTTAACTGTAATCAAAGTATAATTCAATTTATCTTCCTATCCAATTACTGTGTTTTTACAGAGAGAAACTAAAACAAAAATTTAGGCACAATTTCATTATCATTGATCCTTTTGATATTGTCATTTCTTTACAATCAATTAGTGTTAATTATTTCCGTTTGAACAATGCAACATACTAGAGTTCAATATATCTAAGATATTGCTGGTGTTCTGTTACTTTTAGGAGTAGCAAATTAACTTAAGTATAGGTTATCTAAAACAGATGACGTCGGTAAAATGTGAACAAATGACAAGACAACTATTTGTTCTTCTTGAATGGAAACTGCAATCATGTGAGAGTTTTTGCTAATATTTCATAATAGCCATTTATCCCATATCACATTTTTGTTGTGTAATACTAGTCTATAACACTGAAAACCGAACTTACTCACTATATAACATATAAAGCATAAAATCAGCACCAGTAAGCAGTGGCGGATCCAGGATTTCTGAAAAGGGGGTCCAGATGTATATTAGCCAAACTACACAGCCATTTTTTGTGCAAAACCTGGATTTTTAATAGTAAATATGTGACGAAAGGGGGGGAGGGCGGGTCCCCAGCCCCCCCCCCTCTAAATCCGCCCCTGGTAAGTAAATAAATATCAATATCAATGCATTGCAGCATATGTCTTATCAATGACGCTCAAGGTCGAAACTCCAAACGGCTAAAACTTTGTTAAAAACACTTCTTATAACCTACAAGTGTCAGGCAATCTTAGGACAGCAATATGCCTGAGGAAAAGACTACTTAGTGATTCTTTTTTTCACCATGGTTGATAACTTAGCAACGGATTTGGATCTATAAGTATAATTCCTTTAGATTATTGATATAATAATTTATCTAAACCCATAACATTTATTCAAATACACATATTAAGTGTTAAATTTCGACAATGATGCTTTTAACAAAACGATTCATCCTTGACAGATACAACGTACAAGATACTTGAAACCTGTAACTCAATGGAAAGAGACTTTGTAATTTTATCTATACTGAACTCTACGCGTACTTTTTGACAAAATATCATTGAATTATTTTTATATCTAAGTTGTTTTAACTTTTTATAGAAACAAATAAAAATATATCAAGAGAATGTTCTTAAAAATGAAACTTTGATATATCATACATTTATCATGGCAAAGGACTAATGAGTACTTTACAATTAAACGAAAGATTAAGCATATGAAAATGTTTCATTGTCTATATATTACACATCATATTTAAGAACTGAATTCGTTGTGAATATTTTTGTATAATCTGATGGTGATTTCTCTAATTTTTGTGATCCATATTTGATATTTCGATGCGTATTCTTTGATTTTAAGAATTATTATTATATACATAAAAACTATAATTGATTACAACGGAATATACGGAATAGGTTTCAATTATGGTTAGATCGTCTCAAAAATAGTATCTGCATATATGTAATATAAATCGATCAAACATAAACAGACCTTGACGGACATATGTGAAATATGATTATGGCATACGCTTCATTTTATTAACAGACCATGACGGATATATGTGAAATATGATTATGGCATACGCTTCATTTTTTAACAGACCTTGACGGACTTAAACAGTATTATTGTGACATACAAATAAGAAGACCTTAACCGACATGCATACATTGTAAGTGTGACATACATTTTTCGTTCCAAACAGAACTTGAAAGACATACATATAAAGTAAATGTGACATACACTTGTTTTATAGAGAACAATTATGGACTTCTCTGTCTCTGTTTTTATCACAAAACGGAGTGACCTTAAAAGTGACAAAAGCAATCTAAGAAACTGATTATGTGTGTATTACACATGCCACGTCAAATCTCTCTTATCCCTATCAACCGAAACACACACTCCATACTTCTGAATAAATTCTACATTCCGGGCTCTGTTGATTAATTCAAATTTAATTAGTTTGGACATTGACGTCTCGACATTTTCTTAGTGAATATCACTTCAATTACATGGTTAAACAAGCCATGGACAGAATTTGATTGTCCTGCGTATTTCTGCATGCAAATAGAGCCATTAAAGTTTTTCGACGATTGTAGAGATAAGGAAAAGATGGCCGGAACCCATTCCGTAGGATTAAGGTCTATCGAGATACCGAAATTTCTGGGGAAAATTGCCTGGGATGGAAGAAGAGTAATGTATTGTTCCGTGAAGATAGCTCTATTTGTCTTTAGTTGACTTCTACAATGGATATTAGGCTAAGTCTTGTAATCCGTAGCCATGACCAATTTCACGAACAAATGAATGGACAGATGTAATGAAATAGTTCCAGAAGGGACAATCAATTATCAAGCATGTCTCCCAAACTATTGGAGAAAATAAAAAGATAATTTTAAAATAAAGTCTTTATTGAATATTGAAAACAACACTACTGACAGTATCAACAGAATGAATACATTTAGTTTTCAATTGTTTTATATAAGAGTTTTAAAGGTATACGAATGAATAGATATTTCAATATAATAAGTGGGTGCTATAATATATATTATCTAATACTATTAATACATTTTATGTTTTGTATCAAAAGATTATCCTTTATATAGATACATCTTATATTAAAAGCACTGGAACCAGAGGACTTTACAAAGTTTTCAAAATACTGAAGGCCTTGGATACCAGGCTACGAAAGTCCCTATATCGGAAATAACATTTGCATATCTTAAAATACTTGGGATAAACGTCACTGTAAAGAATTCTCAAAATTGATAGTTATGAATCCTGCTCAAAAGAATAATCAACTCAAAACTCCATATTTAAACCAGATGATGGGTGTCATCATTGAATTATAGAATCCAATCGGGTACGCCTAACAGCATGGCTAGATTCTACCATTGTATGGTTCCATTTTAAACGGACACAGCATTACCATATACGGCGTATAATTTTTCAATAATGAGCCATATTTATGCTTGATCGACGGTTATTTATTACCGCTGTAAACTATTGAATTTCACGATAATAAACATTTCAGTCAAACAAAACGCTTGCAGCGAAGAGCTTCCTAAATGACAAATATTCGTTACTGTGCCTTTAGACCAGTCGTACAAAATCATAAAAGAATGCGCTCGGTATCTTGAATGGGTAATAATTGTTAACCTTCCACGCTTTTGTTTCTGATGGGTATTTTGTTTAAATTTGCACGCAAATGGAAGCATAAAATGATTTACTCGAAAGAGCTTGTCATTCTCAAATTCCCTGGCTGACACAGTCTTTTCAAAATGAAGAAGGAAAACTGACTGACTTGTTAATTAACTTAAAAGTTGAGACGAAGTCAACGCTTTTATTGTTCTTCTTTCTGAACGTGTGCTGAACCCTTCTTGACTTTGAAAACTAAAGAGCTTTAATTACGTGTATATGTCTTCACGAGTTATGTTTTTTCCTTTTGCATTGAATTTTTTGAAGTAATAAAGACGTTCTAAAAAACTAATTTAATACCCTCATTTGCATAATAATGTTGCGAATATTCAAAATAGAATATTTTAATGGTATTATCATGTTAGATACATATAGATAAGGAAATATGGAAGAGAAAAGTATTAAATTTTGAACGTAAATAAATCTAAAAACTTAAATAAAATAGCTTATGTAGAATATAATTTTTGTCAATGCAGATTTATCCTAAGGGTGAAATAAAATGGATATATGTCATAATTACACTAGCATTTTTCAAATCATCAGACAAGTGATGAGCTATGGAAAAAATTGCACGTCCCCGTTGACATAAGTTGGGTTGATATGTTATTTGGCGGGTGTGGCTAGCCATTCAGGAGACGCTAACTCCTCCCGGGCACCTGGTATCACCTTGAATTTCAGGGATCCGTGAATGTCCGCTGTGGCACATTGTTACTTTCGTATTTTGCTTCGGTTTTTACAAAGCAATCATTTTGTTACATTATTCATCCAGCTTTTACATAAATAGAGACGAACAAAAATCGTGACTATCGAAAATTGGTTGGTACCGTGATGGCATTTTAATCTAATCGAACCCCCCCCCCCCCAAAAAAAAAACCCCAAAACAAAAACAAAAAAGAAAAAAAAAGAAAATACCATAACAGTTAGAAATCTGTCCTATATCTTCGATAGAAGATGCATCATATACAATGTTTTGATAATAGCTGCCCGAAAAATGAGAAACAGGTATTGAATCGATCTGATAGAACTGTTTACATGCATAAATGTAAAATCCATTAAGACTTCATGCCAAGAAATGAACGATAAAGGCCATGCGTAATTAACTATTTGTCCGAGTACACATTTAGCATTCAGTCAACTGTGGTGGAGATAGCAGATTTTAATTATACAAAGATCCAAACAGATGTGCAAATTTTCAGACTGTCTATCAAAGCACGTAATCGTTGTCGTAATTGACGATATCATACGAAACATTAGAATTATGATGTCTATCAATTATCGCCTATCTGTCCGGAATAAAGTCCGAAACGTTACGAAATATTCATGAGGATAAAGAGGATCTAGCGAAAGTCTTCTATTTAATTTGGTAAATTAGCAATGAATACAAATAAGCATAGCGAAGCATGAGATATCCATTTTGAGGTGTCTTTGCCATAGGTCGTATATTCTATCATCGCTGCCTGTCAAAGCATTGGTGTATGAGACAACGAAAATCTCAAGCCTGTAATCGGACAATAGCCATAAACTATTACCTTCGTAGGTCAGAATGTGGGTCGCAGGAATAAAATCAATATCTTGTTCTGGGTAAAACTTATATTGTAACCTCCATATGTTTGTTTGAATGAATAATCAATTCTGAATGACATTTCTTAAATTTATTTTAGATTAATATTATGATTAACTGTAAGGAAGCACAAGGAATACAAAACAGAATGTAATTTCTCTTTCCGAAACCCAATATATACATATATAACGGTTAGAAACCTTTATTGCCCTTTAGATATGTACAAAAAATTCTATCACTTTATACCGCGTCAAGTTTTCTGGAGGAAATTGAAATTGCTTGTTTAATTCAAATGTCAAAAATAAAATCATAAAATGTAAAATAAAAACTTCTGAAAAAGTTCTATCCGACAAGAAAAAAAGGAAGTAATATCTTACGAAGCCTTCCAATGGCTAATGATGTGCGGAATGATACGAATAACAATTTTCATCGCACGATTGAGTGTCGCAAACTTTAGTAATGCTAATCAAATCGGAAAAGGTTTTATTAAGAGCTCTTGTTTCAATTTGATGTTAATCTTGTTTTGTCATTAATTCTGCGGAGTATACTAATTATTTCAAGACGTTTTCCCGTATAGGAAGACCGTAAGAGACTCGTTGATACGTTTCAATTTGGCCCTCAGCAAAGTGAACTGAAGCGATCTAGTCGTTACAGTACCGCTTCCCTCTTTCTTGCAATTATCTGATATTGCTTTTCTTGTGTTGTCACAAATTTTCTAGAATCGATTTTCTTTTGCACGACATTACATAAAAATTTTAAGTAACATATAGAAGAAAAACCTTAAGAGAGTGAATTATTGTGATAGACTATGACATTAATAGCCGGTAATTTAGCACTTATTTCAATCTGTTTCCCGCGCTTGATCAACGAGATAAATAGTAGGATTCGATGATATTTCTTAAATGAACAACAAAAAAGCCTCCCCAAAAAGGCGACATACGTGACCTCCTTTTATTCTCTCACTAGTGAAATAAAATATTTCCTTTGGCAATTATTGTTTCATAAGGTAAATAAGAATTAAATCAGGCACCTGCGCTCTCTGCGTAATCATTATTGATTTGGTCACTTTGGGTATTTGTTTTACGGACTACGTTCACATTACAAAAGCCGCGATTAAGCACTATTATCCAAAGCATCTAAACGATGTCAAATTCTGGTTTGATTTTGTCAAGGTTAGAGGAGGGATTGCCATTGAGCCTGTCAAACTTCAATGGTTTTCTCTAGGAATTCCAGTTTCCTCCACCTCCAATCAATGACTGCGACCACGTGGGTGAAATAATTGCTGTGGTGTGCTGAACATTAATTTTAATACATAAGAATTTTTGAAATGTCAACAGTAATAATTTGTTCGATATGGCATTTTATACTATAATATACGAGGTATGGATCAAGAGGTTATAGTAAATCAAACCGCCAAATGAAGAAAACTGCAGTTAATATAGTGATTAAGTGTCTTCCAGAAGAAATTCAAGATGACCTCATGTAAACCCTTTTGGAATAGTCAATTCTTTACTGTACTGCTTAAAACGTGTGTTTTGTTGTAGAAGAGGATGGGAGAGCATTGAAGATGATGAAAGGTCCGAGCGTTCCAAGGAGGCCAACACAGACACGAAAACGTTGATATTGTGCACACTCTTACAATCTTGTCATGTGTAACAGAAAGCGAAACCTCCTAAATATAGCTAGAGAAGTTGACATAAGTCATGAGGATATTCAATTAATTTTAACGACATCTGAGGCATGTCTAGGGTCTCGTCTAGATGAGCCCTTAGAGTGTTGACTGAAGATCAAAAAAGAAACTGGCATGATGTTTTTTTTTTTTTTTTTTTGTCAATGAGAATGATCTCGAGCCCTTCCACATATCTCATATAGTCCAGATTAAACCCCATCTGACTACTATCTGTTCCCAAATTAAAATATTACCTACGTGATGAGAATTTTTGAAGCAATGAGGGCGTCATGGACGATGTATATGAGTATTGAGGGGACCAGACTGAATCACTGTTTCGACGGAATTCAGAAATTGGAACAGAGATAGAAAAGTACATTGAGAAAGTGCATTGATGGGAGTTAATTCTGAAAACAATGAAAAATCTTTCAATCCTGGGTATTCCTAAGTGCATAGGGTAAAATACTTTTAATCATACCTAATCATACCATATCGTAATTAAATCATGAATTTATGATTATAAATGCAAAATACGAAAGTAACTGGTGTCACATGACTATGGCACTAACAACAATGTACCACAGTGGACATTCACGGACCCCTGAAATGCAGAGGTGAGACCAGGTGTCCGGGAGGAATGAGCGTCCCCTGTTTGGCTAGCCACACCCGCCGCGAATGTCCTTACATCCAGACGAAATAAAAATAATTCAACACTGTATATATAAATGAATGTGAACAAACACTGTATAGAAAGTGTCAAAGTCACATAACATCAGGAAAAAGGTATAATAACACTTAAGTCAAACCCTCCGCGGGGAACTTTTTCACGAGCTCCACACTGCAAAGGGAATAAGTGTGACATAAAACATAATTTCTGCTGTTGTCTTAAAACTATAGAATATACTATTGAACGGATTAAAATCTTTATTCTGTATCATTCAAGCTTTCATTTCTCAACTGCTATTCATGTATTGTATAGTTCCATGGTGACTTCTGCCACATAACTGAGCCAGTAACTCCACTTTTTTCTTTTTAAGTTTGGGAAAAATCACAGAAATGTCATCTGTCTTCTTATTACACAAGCTGAGTTTCATGTCCTTGAAAGTTTTGTTTTTCTAAACTAACTTTTTTATCCTGAACGTTTCACAAAGATTTGATCAGTTACAATAAAAAGAAAAACCATGTCTTATGTCATAATTACCCAGTGGTCACCGTTAATCATTGGACATCATTATAAGCATTGTTTACTCTGGCAAATAATCAATGCATGGCGGTTAAAATGAAAATATCGTCAACAACAAAATAAACTAGAAACAAAAGCGATGCCGAAACTACAGACAAAAAAGAAAGACACAAAGAAGTAGATAGGTGTCATGGAAGTCAGATTAGGAGAGTTAACTTCCATATTCATTATCCCAATCGCTTATGTCTAACCAGTAAGTAAATTTCATTTCCAATACCGCCGGAAATATCATGTAATATGTATTGAACCACTGTAAGGGGTCCTGTTCCATATATCAACTATAAAAACATTCAGTCATATGATATCAAAAACAGTGAGTTAGTTAGTACGTTATACAGATATACTAAATCTGTTTTCTCAAGAAATGATAGACAAATACCACATATATTCATGATGTAATGCAAGAAGTTTGAGACTGTATTCATCTTTTGAAAATGAATGCATTCTCTCCTCTATCCATAACTAGGTGGATGTTTCACAGACGGACTACCTAAACTCAAATTATTCTAATAGTTTCTATATCAAGTGGCCTTATAACAAAGTTTGTGAACAATATAGAAACAATTTAATTCACTGCTATATCCATTTCGTCAACTTAGCACCATAAATTATGCAATATAGCGGTGTATATAATATAATATAATATAATATAATATAATATAATACAATATAATATAATATAATATAATATAATATAATATAATATAATATAATATAATATAATATTACAATGGGAAGCGTGAGAAACCACTACTCTTTTTACAGGAGTAAACTAATTTTAAATCACGGATTTACGGAATTGCTCTTATGGTAAACTTTTATCCAAATGAGTTATTTTAAGCAAATTCTGATGATAGGCAACCATATACCTTTTGTGATAATTAAGTTTCTGTTTTATGTCGCATCCCTGTTTTGTTTTAAAATAGCTGTATTCTAACGTGGTTTTCTATAAATATATTCTGACCACTGACCATTTAACCACGATCCTGTCAGCGGCGATGCAATATATTACTTTCTGTCAGCACGGATTTGACGCGAGTCGCAGATAATAAAATTTTAATATTAAATTAATTTTAGAACATAAGCAAATTTGTCCTTTTCAAAACGACCAGGGGAGGTCATTTATCATTCTGACAAATTGTTGAAATTGTGGTATTGAAATTGACATGATGTTAATTTCATAATAATATGTAATATATGGATGGATTTGTCAGATTTAATAAGATCATACAACAGAAATGTAGTTTTCTTTTGATGTTTATTGCATATTCTGTTTCAAATTATGATCTTCGTTCAATTTGACAATTATATTAGCCGACCGTAAACATATTTAGTTACTACTTAAGTTATTTTTCCCATTCATGTTAATGATAGGCTCCCTCCTTAATACATTATGGATTATGCAATTTTGTTCATTTACTCGATAGTTATAATGTATTACAATCGAAACTAGCCTAACCTGGTATTAGTGGTGAACTTTGCCGGTTACAAGCACTGATTTATTGAATGCTTATTCTAATTTACGAAATTTTCTAGTCAATTGAAGATACTAGGCTAGTTCTACCTACAAAGGATTCATCACATTATGTTGATGAATTGTTGTTGTCTGAAATATCAAATATATGCGGTCACATTATTTGACGTGCGAAAATCCTCAATGAATTGTCATTTACGCAAACACTGAAATACTCATGTGCGAGCAATTTGACAAATATCGGGTTTTTCTCAAATAAATCATATGATATTTGTTATACTAGAGGTTCTAAAAGTGCCTATTTCTGAGCCAGTATTAGGCGATCGGTTGAATTCTCGGCTCCTGATCGAGAGTTCTGTGGCTTGAGTCCTGCCAATAGCTTGACAGTTTTTGTCTGACACAAGAAAACGAAGTCGTGGTAGACGTAGCACGTAAAAGACCCCACATTGCTTCGAGTGAGTCCGTTGCAAAGATATGAAATTCTGGGAATTGCTTCAGGCCTTTACCAGCACCATATAAGTGCAATAAACGCGTTGTGACATAAAACAAAAATCAAACAAACGAACAAATTAAAAAGCATATTATCCACTCATTGATTCCGTGGGATTTTTATACGTCATCTTCGTCCCTGCATTTTGTTCAATGCCTTTTCGCGACATCATATTTTGTTGTTTATCCTTTTACCCACTTTCTGTCCTTCTTGTCGTTGTATTTAAAAAAATCTTTGTGATTACGATTACCTCTGAAACTTCTGCAATTCCTAGTGAGTGTTTTCCATATTGACTCCTGCGCATTGTGTTTAAAACCTCATATTCATCGTATATTCGTTTTGAATATCTCTTTTGCCCGCGCTAGCAACATTGAATATCTTTTAATTAGCCACCGCTAGAAAATTTAACATCTTTTTGCCACCAGTAGAAACACGCTCTGACATATTTGCCACCGCGTTACACTCACACTTTGCGATTTTCCCTGTATCGTAAAGGTATGTATCCACATATGTCTTTATTGTTAATTTTGTAGATTCTTATTTTAAATTGCAATTTGTTCTTAATCATCTTTGCCACCTCAGTTTGTTTTGCTTCCTTTTTTCTGCAGCCATTTCATCCGTATCGTATTTTAACCTTGAAGTGTCGTAGTATTTCATTTTCCACCGCAATCGCTCAGTATTCTATTTTCCACCATAGCTGATTTTGTATCCTATTTGCCATCCACATTTTTGTATCATTTTCACCATGCCTATATCTATTTACCTTTGCAGATTGATATGTATCCTATTTGCAACCTCGATTTTTGCAAATCTTTTGCAATCGCATTTCCTGTATCCTATTTGTCCCCCATAGTCTATTCAACATCCTTATTATCATTACAACCTGTTCTATATCCTTTTATTTGTCAATGTATGCTGCTTTGTATCTTATTTGCCAATTCGTTTACCTCAATAACTCTAACATTTCTAGTTCAGAATTAATGAAGTCCAACAATTTATCTTAATATATTTCATATCAGTAGTCAATGGAGAAGGTTTGCAATGGAAGGACGCTCTTTATTAAAGAATAATTTGGCATTCAATGACAAACACAAATTGTAATGCTGCAAACAAATTATACAGTCAAGGATTAAAGTTAATATTTTCTTTGATGTAAATATAAAATTTCCCTCATTTCGGTCAAACCGTATTTCTTCTCTTTCAAATATGGAATACATATTAAATATATTTTCTACAAAGTTTGTGTTTAAATAAAATCTGTACCTCTTTTGATGTATGTAAGAGGTGCAAATAGTACTATATCATTAAAATAAAAGTACCATGACAATAATAAACATTCACAACAATATCGTATTTTGCGACATTCAAGCGGGTGTCTTGAGCCACGCAGCAGACGTTTACTATTCTCGGGCACTTTATCTCACTTCAGGGTTCCATGAATGATTACCATGTTATGTTTGAGTGCCTCAGTGAAATACTATTAATTTGGTATACTTTCATATTTTGTATCATGATACAGGTGTTTAGAAATACAACAGATGTTTGTCAAAGGGTTAAGCCGGCTGCCTTGAATAAAAGAAGAAATAAAAATAACACCTCGATGGGTTTTTGTTTCCTTCAGAAATATAAATTCGAATGAGTACCATTGAAAAGCAAATAATTTACGTCACGAGAATTTCTGTTGGTGTGTTCCACCTTAAATAAAAGTTGTTAGGAATCTCTTCAAATATTTATAATTTGGATTTCCTTAGTTTCGGTCCTGAGCATCACTGATGAGAATTTAGAAGTCGAAATGCGCATATGTGGCACTCAATTAATACACGAACGGACTAGTTGATTTAATGAATCTATATAAGTATAATACATACCATTAAATGTGATTTAATTATTGATTTTGGTATTGGTAAATAGTTCATGATCTTGGGCTCTGAAGAATAGGCATTCAGATGAATATTAATTGTGCATATTACAAGTTTGTAATAACAAAGAAATCAACGACAATACATCAGAAAAAAAAATCAACATAAACATCATACAAAACAAACGATGTAATAAAACTGAACTATGTCATTATCTACTGTCGGTGTGTTACTTCCACCGATCAAACATATTTATGTTTCATGTAAAGGTTATGTATTCCAATAAAAGGAAATACGAATCATGATATAGAATAATTTTTAAGTATCATAAGATATTTAGATACGATATATATTAGTTCCAGTCTTTATTGAGTCTTTTCGTTATACAGAGTTACTTCCCATTTAGGACGGTATCTGACGTCATTAATTTCTATGGAAACTGATAAAAAACTCAGGGAAATGATAGTCCACAAATAACGTTTTCATAGGAATTTGATGACGTCATAATTGTTTTACGTCAGGTACCGTCCCAAATGGGAAGTAACTCTGTCTTGAAGACTCAATAAAGGAAAAGTGTTATACACATGGTGTTGTATCAGGATGGAATAGAGACTGCATGCATAGGGAGAACTTTTACAAAAATGGTTTAAAGTTCTATATAGGAAGCACAGTTACTTTGGTTTCCTAGACAAAAAGAGGACTAGATTCGATTGTTATATAGCCCTTCCTGTTCTATACTGTAAATCCTCCCCAAAATGAATTTTCAGAAAATACATGAATCAGAAAAATGACCCTCTGTACATATCCATACGAATAACTTTCTATTTACAAAATTCCTATCAATAATTTCAGTGTTCGAATATCAGAAAATTATTTCATTTTATGAATAAATTATTGACGTATATAGAAGTCAAATTATTCATTACACGTTGACCCTCTGCTTTCCCTCTCTCTGGTTTCTTAATTATGAATTACTTATAACCATACCGAAAGTTTGCTTGAAGTGTGCCAGAAATTGATATATTTTGAGTCAGCCTCAAGTAATGTAAATGATATCCAGTTCGGTAAATGACACACTCCAATTAAGAAGTAATTGTAGGTATGGATCAAATCTCTCCTAATTGAAATACCTGTCCGATTGACTGTTTTGTTAGAGAGGTAAATGATGCCTTAATCTAAGCGTTCGCTATGTAAAGTATTCACTTTAGGTAGGTGATTATTAGATTTTTGTATACAATGTTTATTGGAATCCGATCGAGTGGAAACTATCGCTCGCGTTTTGAATTCATATCAAAATTCCATTAATAACTGGCTTAGAATTCTAACGAAAATTAGTGTCAGTTTCTCTGATAAAACTTTCACACTGAATAGAAATAAAATTCCTTCCTTTTTAAACAGTCGCTTGATTTATTGTACTTTACAATAGGGAAACCATCGGAAAACTTATACGCAATCGCGCATTACGGATTATACTGTTTAAAAATATTTTCTTGGCAAGAATACAAATAAAGATGACAAGTCCGGCTCATTCAGATTCCTCGATCGCTATCCCGATAAGGTAAGGTAAATTGAAAACAAACCATTCCATTGGGACCCTGCATACCCTAGGACTTATCTGATATCCCATCTAACATTTTATAACAGGTTAAAGCGTTCACTTGCTTTGTAATCATACAGGACTATTTTAAGGTAGCTCAATTTGTGAGTAAATGAACCAAAAATAAGATTTGCTTATTCAAAACATTCAAATCGAAACAAAACACGACACATATTTTGGAATACATGAAAATAATCATGTTGTCGTGATACGCATTTCATATATTTATTAGATGAAAGGGGGTTATATTTATCGTTTGTCGAAATTATATATTACACATGACATTTACATTACAATGTCATTATACTAAAGCATTACATTTTTTTTTTATTATTTATTTATTTAGTTAGTTGTTTTATATTATTGTTACAGCAACTACGTAAATTTTGATTCAATTACATGTTGGTTTTCATTATTCTGAATGAATATTCAAAATAATGGAAAACATAAATATGTTAAGACATATTAATATTGTATCGCGAAGGAATTTTGTGTTTAACTATATCTAAGTCTTCTCAGATGTAGATTTCAACTGTTGAAATGTTTTAGTATAAAAATTCTTTATCACTTGGGCATCCTTTACCACAATCGTCTGCTTTATTTCTCGAGATTTAACAACAATCCGCTACTATACCACTAGCACAAGCGCGTAAAATAATTACAGTAAAATATATTGCATGGTTATGTAAAATGTGTCTTTTGCTTTTGCTAATGGCTACTGGTCACAAGTTTCGTAAGATAAATGAAACAATTGTTTCCTAACACAGCATTGTATTTGTTTATTATGTCAAAAAGTACTTTTCCACCACAATGTCTACCGTACATCTCCGGAAGGAACGAACGTCTTTGATCTCTGACCTGAGAGTGCAGTACTCCGCTTCGTCGACTGGAATCGTGCAGGTGGGCTGCCTCATACACAGGTCAATTTAAGCAGTGATTTATTAGGGCCCACCCCCTCCTGCCTGCTCTGTAATCAGTTCGTAAGTAGACTGGGTACGGTAATCATCCGCCACAAACGGCGTGGACGCTAGCGTGACCTCCAAAACAGCCATGTTTAGAATGTCAACTGCAGTATAATTTGTATTCCACGTGGTAAAATGATGGATATATTTCATATGCGTTTAAATCAAAGTCTCGTTAACAACACCTTCTATGTGATTTTAGCTTTATGGTATACTGAAATACGCGAGAAATTCTTTTGTATTAAGTTATGGGATTTTTTTCTGGACTATGACTTTCTGAATTTATATTTTCTCGAAAATTTATTAATTTATGTAATTTTGTTCATAAAATATTCTTTAATAATAGCTTTAATTCTATGGCTGGTGTATTAAGTCTTTTGTAATTAGTATATTTCAGGGACTATGAATTTATAAAGAATTTTTATTTTTTGAAGTAAAATACGAACGTTACTGGTGTCACATGACTATGATACTAACAACAATATACCACAGTGGACATTCACGGACCCCTGAAATTCAGAGGTGAGGTCTCCGGGGGACATATATTTTTAACATAAATTATATAATTTTTTATTCAAATTCTAATATAGTATTTACAAATAAACCTTGCACATGTAAAATGCCTCCACATTTAATTAAGAAAAATGCATAACATGTTCCACCTGAGTTTATACAGAATACATTAAGCGAGTAAAGTAAAAGTTTAAAATTGTATTCCAATATATTAAAATATTAACTCAACGTTTTAAGGAATTTTTACCCTGAAACAAGGTAATTTTTTCTGAAGTCTTGTAAGAGGAACTGGATAACACTGAGGGTTTTAACTTGGATTTATTCGTCCTGAGGCGATTTCTCAAAACCTAGGAAACTAAATCATTTTCTAAAAATGCATAAACATAACATATATTGATATAGAAATAAATAAATAAAAAATACATGAATTCAAATTAATGCATGAACTATTCACCATCCACAAACAATAGTAATTACAAAATAAAAACTACTAATATTACTAACGATGCACAAAGAGGTCAGCAAACAGTCTTGAAAATGTTAAGAGACAATTATTCATTTGGATTCGTGACAATATAAATTATAGAACTGATTGTCTGTTTACAGCTTCCGACAATTTTAGTAACGACTACATTAAGCGGAATTATCCGCAAGCATTTATCAAACAGCTAACAAGGCTGTATGAATAAATGAATGTCTATTTCAGCCAGCCTCCAAATTAAAAGGTTGGAGTTATTAATTAAACTTATTTGTCTCGTTATGCCGCTGTTCATATAAGGCTACTGGTATCTCAGAGATCAGTAGTGGATCCAGGCTTTTAAAAGAGGCGGGATCAAACTCAATATTTCATCGATAATGCTGTGTCGTCATGGGGTTTCGCCGTTATAAACTTGAAACATGTTAATCAATTTTAATATTTAACAAAAAAGGGGGATATGGCACCCTTCCTAAACCCATCACTGATGAACGCTGCATAACACCCGAAGCAAACTTGTCACTCGTTGTCTATTTGTCACACTAACTACAGGGTTCGGATTTCCATTGCTATAACTCTCGCCTGCTTTTGACGGCAGAAAAATCTGCCGCAGCCCTCTGTATGTTAGGCTTAATTTCCGGTGAGTTATGCATCTCTTGATGAAATAATTTCCAAGAAATCAGTGCTCTTATGAATTACTGGGATATGCCTAATTGACTTTGTAAATATAATTATATCAATCAATTGTTTTAGCGTAATTGTATTACCTAATTATTCTAGAAATATGGGAAGAGTCATGATTTATTTTGTTGTTGACTTGTGAACACTATTTTTTTTATTTTGATGTTGATGATGAATTCTTGTTCTACCTGCGTCTTAATAACATTCATTAATATATGCGCTTCACTAAGCATATATTGCCTAGTACGTGTGTACCTTTAGGCGAATATAAAGGTTTTGTTTTAATTAGGTGTTTACAAAACATGCAAAACTTCCGTACCATAATAAACATGTTTTTGTATTATACACACACACACACAAAAACAAAATAAAAGAAAGCATTGTTTAATGCGGAAATCAATCAACCTGTGAACAACAACAACAAAAATAATACAAGAGACGAAGAAATTATTGTGTCAATTAGTTAAACAAATTACCATGAAATAATGCACCGTACACGTGTTTCATGTTTTAAACATCTCCAGCGGTACGTTCATTTTGATCAAACACTACTATATTTTAAGGGACAATGGTGTTTATATGACTAAACTGAATTCAATACCGTTTTCGCTGTATGTGTTTCCATTTTACCACTTGTCTTAACTTCAAAACTCTACATATAAAAAGAAACTACGGTACAATAAGGTGTAAATGATGAACGTTGCGCCCTCGGCGGCACCTATCATTGATATATAGGATTATTAAATCTCTGCTGTAGCGATTGATCAAATAAAGATCACAGTTACCTCAGTGTCACTGAGTAAGACTTTAAGCAGGTCTTGTATGAAATGTCTTGAAGGTCATGGTAAATGTAATTAGTATTGATGCCAATTGAAATGATTTTAGTAGAGCTTTAGTGCCAAATATGGGAGTGGGAGCGATGCAGTGATAACGTTTTAGATTTTTTTTTTTAATTCAATTTAGGCTTTCAGCTGTCGGAATTTTCTAATGCGATTTATCACTTTCAGCCTCTTTATCCGGAAGCAAGAAATTTTGTTTTACAAATATGTATATATGCATTTTGATATGACAATGACACATAAAAAAATGGTTAAAATTCAGGTTTTGACAAACAAGTTTTGGGGTATTCTACATTTTCTAAGATCCATACATACATAGGGTAGACAGACTATTAGATAGCGACTTTAATCCTGAAAAAAAATAAATAATGAGAACATATGGAAAATCTCTCTGAAGAAGAACGGCCATGACTTGCTATTCATTTTCGGGGGCTTGGCCTTCAAATTGTAAGACATGAATGTGATCAAAGTCAGTTCTAGATTCACTTAAGCAAACTAGACTACAGATGTTCCTCGTGTATGAAAATGACACATCGGATGATGTGGTTCGATTAACACTGGTCAAGCAAGTGTCATGAGTACTGGTGTCAGTGTCTGTCAAGAACCACTAAATACGTCTATGGAAAAAGAAGTGTGTATTTTAAACCCCAAACAAACAAATTCATGGTATGCAATGGGTTTCGCAGTAAATGTTATGATTTGGTCGAAGTTGCAATCAGTCAACATAAGAAAGACAACTCCTACTGATATTGATGTGTCCGTCTATAATTTTGTTCTAGGTTGCATTTCCATTGGGTGTTATATATTTTACTCAAAACGTTTTCAAGTAGGCGCCACCAGCTCTACAATTATGCCTATTTAGGTTGGTAGTGTTGCTTTCCAAAGCAACAGTATTAAAGCATAATACCCTAAAACAGGCATTAATGGGTTTAGTGCATTACTTGATATTTTCAAGTCACTATGAGATATACCTTTTTGCATAAGTTAGTAAAATACAAAAATAAATACAAATCAATTATGTATATATATATATATATATATATATATATATATATATATATATATATATATATATATATATATATATATATATATATATATATGTGTCTGTGTGTGTGTGTGTGTGTGTGTGTGTGTGTGTGTGTGTGTACATGTATATGTAAACTGTAATAACTAACAATGATCATAGTATAGAAAATGGCAAATAATCATTCAAATTACATTTAAAGTAAACGTGTAAACTGAAATAACAATTTTCATAGTATCAAAGTAAAACATGTATGAACATACATGTATATATAGCTATAAATTAAGTATTAGGACGAATGTGTATTATTTGTTTTAGATATTTTGAAAACAACAGAGTAACAATGTATAGAATTTCAGCGAATGATAACTCCCTAAAGCAAAAAGCAACGGTGTCCGACTCGCCAGGCACTATTGCTTCATAGTCTCTGAGTGATTAACCAATAAAATTCCAAGGATTTATCATGTGATCCACTAATTTCTGAAGTGTCTCATGGCCAAGGTATTGTGCAGCTAGCCAAGTCTGTTCTGGACACGGCTGCAATTATAATAGATCATGCGCGGATCCAGTGGTGGGGACCGGGGTCTAGACCCACCATGAGATTCTGCAAAAATGAGTTGTGTTGCTATTTTTTGTTTCGCAAAAAAGGTGAATTAACAACGCAGGCCGTAGTCAGACTGGGCCCCTCTCGGAAAACTTGCTTGTGACAGACCCTCTCAACAAAATTTCTGGATCCGCGCCTGACGGACGAGTAATGTCCCATAACCATGGTACGTGCAGCTAACCAAGTCTGTTCTGGACACGACTGCAAGTATGATGGACGAATAGTGTCCCATGACCATGTTACGTGCAGTTAGCCAAATCTGTTCTAAACACGACTGCCAGTAAAACGGACAAATAGTGTCCCATGACCATGGTACGTGCAGTTAACCAAGTTTGTTCTGGACACTACTGCAAGTATAACGAACGAATAGTGTCCCATGACCATGGTATTTGCAACTAACCGAGTCTGTTCTGGACACGACTGCTAGTATAACGGACATATATATATGCTACAACTAATGTTAAGTCCAGCAGGAACCGAACCCTTTACATCCCTAGATTCGCTCCCATCAATACCTTTTTTCTCAAATAAATTGTTTGTAACAAAGTTTTAGAAAACTCTATGACTGTATGATTACCTATGATTGTATAAGTTTAATATGCGATAAGGCAATAATTCAACAATGTCCGGTTTTCAATGATTAATCTACATTTAGTTAAACGCAAGAATGACTATGATGTTAAAGCAACGTCATATTGATGCTTTATACTAATACACTTTAGTGTGCTTTTCTTCAATATTTAAATAACATAATAAATAGATTCAAAACTAAAATTCTCAAAAATTTATTCGAAGCAATAAAGGAAAGGATAAGTAAAATCATTACAAGTGTGAAAAAAGTGAGCAAATAGAGGTTTTACAAAGAAATTTTTAAGATTACTTGCCAATATACGTTAAAAATTGACAAAATCACCAAAAAAAATTTAAAATACAAATTATGTGTGATTATATTAAATCCAATATATCAGCAAAATGATGATATGTATAGAATAAACCATGACGAACTATTCCTGAAAATTTCATCAAGATCGGACAATAAATAAGGGAAATATGTAAGTTTAAATATCATCAAACAAGCACACTTCATGATTCCACCCCTAGTGAGGCAGAGATTTCGAGCTATTTTCCCTGAAAATTTTCGACCAATCAAAGTCAATGTTTTGCGTTGTTATTCGCGACGTCATCAGCGGTATATAAGGCAGACCGCGAAACGTCGCGTCCTCAGTCTTCTTGACAACCTTATATAGAACGCACGCTTAACGTCAACGCAAGCAATGACAATTTTCAGTACATTTCTGCTAATATTAGCTTTCTTACATCAAAGCGAATGTGTGGGAACGTAAGTCGAAGTTATTTAAATACGTTTTGGCACATAACAAGTACGATTTTATCTATAAATTTCACTTTATTTATAAAAATGCTCTTTCCCTTGTGGTTGTCATCGAAAAACAAAATGGCGACCATTTATAGAATTTATAAGTTAATTATACTTTTACTGATTCTATTTCATCTTAATAATGTATATATTTATCTTAAAATAATAATAAAGAATCGTTAAAATGAAGAAATAATTTAAAAATTCAAAATGTGTTTTCTTTTTCATTCACCTCGTTGTTTACGTTTCTTCAGAGCGTACGTCATTGTGACGTCATGAACTTTTATTTCATTTCAGTTTTCCCAAGATGGTTAAAATTCAGGTTTTGACAAACAAGTTTTGGGGTATTCTACATTTTCTAAGATCCATACATACATAGGGTAGACAGACTATTAGATAGCGACTTTAATCCTGAAAAAAAATAAATAATGAGAACATATGGAAAATCTCTCTGAAGAAGAACGGCCATGACTTGCTATTCATTTTCGGGGGCTTGGCCTTCAAATTGTAAGACATGAATGTGATCAAAGTCAGTTCTAGATTCACTTAAGCAAACTAGACTACAGATGTTCCTCGTGTATGAAAATGACACATCGGATGATGTGGTTCGATTAACACTGGTCAAGCAAGTGTCATGAGTACTGGTGTCAGTGTCTGTCAAGAACCACTAAATACGTCTATGGAAAAAGAAGTGTGTATTTTAAACCCCAAACAAACAAATTCATAGTATGCAGTGGGTTTCGCAGTAAATGTTATGATTTGGCCGAAGTTGCAATCAGTCAACATAAGAAAGACAACTCCTACTGATATTGATGTGTCCGTCTATAATTTTGTTCTAGGTTGCATTTCCATTGGGTGTTATATATTTTACTCAGAACGTTTTCAAGTAGGCGCCACCAGCTCTACAATTATGCCTATTTAGGTTGGTAGTGTTGCTTTCCAAAGCAACAGTATTAAAGCATAATACCCTAAAACAGGCATTAATGGGTTTAGTGCATTACTTGATATTTTCAAGTCACTATGAGATATACCTTTTTGCATAAGTTAGTAAAATACAAAAATAAATACAAATCAATTATGTATATATACATATATATATGTGTGTGTGTGTGTGTGTGTAGGTGTGAGTGTGTGTGTGTATACATGTATATGTAAACTGTAATAACTAACAATGATCA
The DNA here is from genome assembly GCA_035048485.1 of Pteria penguin. Classification (NCBI taxonomy): domain Eukaryota; kingdom Metazoa; phylum Mollusca; class Bivalvia; order Pterioida; family Pteriidae; genus Pteria; species Pteria penguin. Next base: position 62,287,090 of record CM068580.1, on the reverse strand, counting down.
TAGTATAGAAAATGGCAAATAATCATTCAAATTACATTTAAAGTAAACGTGTAAACTGAAATAACAATTTTCATAGTATCAAAGTAAAACATGTATGAACATACATGTATATATAGCTATAAATTAAGTATTAGGACGAATGTGTATTATTTGTTTTAGATATTTTGAAAACAACAGAGTAACAATGTATAGAATTTCAGCGAATGATAACTCCCTAAAGCAAAAAGCAACGGTGTCCGACTCGCCAGGCACTATTGCTTCATAGTCTCTGAGTGATTAACCAATAAAATTCCAAGGATTTATCATGTGATCCACTAATTTCTGAAGTGTCTCATGGCCAAGGTATTGTGCAGCTAGCCAAGTCTGTTCTGGACACGGCTGCAATTATAATAGATCATGCGCGGATCCAGTGGTGGGGACCGGGGTCTAGACCCACCATGAGATTCTGCAAAAATGAGTTGTGTTGCTATTTTTTGTTTCGCAAAAAAGGTGAATTAACAACGCAGGCCGTAGTCAGACTGGGCCCCTCTCGGAAAACTTGCTTGTGACAGACCCTCTCAACAAAATTTCTGGATCCGCGCCTGACGGACGAGTAATGTCCCATAACCATGGTACGTGCAGCTAACCAAGTCTGTTCTGGACACGACTGCAAGTATGATGGACGAATAGTGTCCCATGACCATGTTACGTGCAGTTAGCCAAATCTGTTCTAAACACGACTGCCAGTAAAACGGACAAATAGTGTCCCATGACCATGGTACGTGCAGTTAACCAAGTTTGTTCTGGACACTACTGCAAGTATAACGAACGAATAGTGTCCCATGACCATGGTATTTGCAACTAACCGAGTCTGTTCTGGACACGACTGCTAGTATAACGGACATATATATATGCTACAACTAATGTTAAGTCCAGCAGGAACCGAACCCTTTACATCCCTAGATTCGCTCCCATCAATACCTTTTTTCTCAAATAAATTGTTTGTAACAAAGTTTTAGAAAACTCTATGACTGTATGATTACCTATGATTGTATAAGTTTAATATGCGATAAGGCAATAATTCAACAATGTCCGGTTTTCAATGATTAATCTACATTTAGTTAAACGCAAGAATGACTATGATGTTAAAGCAACGTCATATTGATGCTTTATACTAATACACTTTAGTGTGCTTTTCTTCAATATTTAAATAACATAATAAATAGATTCAAAACTAAAATTCTCAAAAATTTATTCGAAGCAATAAAGGAAAGGATAAGTAAAATCATTACAAGTGTGAAAAAAGTGAGCAAATAGAGGTTTTACAAAGAAATTTTAAGATTACTTGCCAATATACGTTAAAAATTGACAAAATCACCAAAAAAAATTTAAAATACAAATTATGTGTGATTATATTAAATCCAATATATCAGCAAAATGATGATATGTATAGAATAAAGCATGACGAACTATTCCTGAAAATTTCATCAAGATCGGACAATAAATAAGGGAAATATGTAAGTTTAAATATCATCAAACAAGCACACTTCATGATTCCACCCCTAGTGAGGCAGAGATTTCGAGCTATTTTCCCTGAAAATTTTCGACCAATCAAAGTCAATGTTTTGCGTTGTTATTCGCGACGTCATCAGCGGTATATAAGGCAGACCGCGAAACGTCGCGTCCTCAGTCTTCTTGACAACCTTATATAGAACGCACGCTTAACGTCAACGCAAGCAATGACAATTTTCAGTACATTTCTGCTAATATTAGCTTTCTTACATCAAAGCGAATGTGTGGGAACGTAAGTCGAAGTTATTTAAATACGTTTTGGCACATAACAAGTACGATTTTATCTATAAATTTCACTTTATTTATAAAAATGCTCTTTCCCTTGTGGTTGTCATCGAAAAACAAAATGGCGACCATTTATAGAATTTATAAGTTAATTATACTTTTACTGATTCTATTTCATCTTAATAATGTATATATTTATCTTAAAATAATAATAAAGAATCGTTAAAATGAAGAAATAATTTAAAAATTCAAAATGTGTTTTCTTTTTCATTCACCTCGTTGTTTACGTTTCTTCAGAGCGTACGTCATTGTGACGTCATGAACTTTTATTTCATTTCAGTTTTCCCAAGATTCAAAGGAAAACAGCAGATTTTTGGTTAGTAAATTATTTGTTACAATTACAGCAATATATTGAAATCATTCATAAATACGAGTAATTATTTACTATGTTCTTATAGTCATTAAAAAGGTCATCCAGAACGTATCGTTAAGTAGTCATTTGTTTCCCGGAAGTTTTTGCCAAGTTTGTCCTAGGAATCTCTTTCCGTTAATGTTAAATTTTCGTGTGCAGTGGCGGATAAATGGTGTAGATTTGCTTGGTTTTCCTCGTGTTTGTGCTTTTGGTCTCTTTTTGTTGGTTGCATTCATTCATTCAACAATTTTGATAAAGAGGATGGATTTCGGGATGTCCTTTATTCTTTACTCATCTCTTTTTCGATAGACAGGTGATCGCATACTCCTTTTATGAATAAATCTGTCTTTCTATCTCTCATTGTTTTAGTCGTGGTATTTATTATTGTCTTTTGTTCTCTCAGAGTGGTACTCGGGTCAGTTTTCATACAGTCTGGACTGCTATGGCAAGCCGTGTGTCTGAATTCAATATGGAGACAATTCGGCAAGTCCTGAGTGTGAACTGGTTCCCGATTCTGACATATGTCCTGCTATTATGTGTATTGGCTAGAATGTCCAGAATTCATAGAAATAACGAGACACTCCAGAAAGGTAAATAATCAGTCAGATAATTGGGGTTTCATGGACTAAAAGGATAGGGCTTAGTTACTGAGTACGACAAACTCTTCTTTAATCTAGAGTTTCAAATTCCATTCTTACGCAATGAAATATTTACTGGTACTTTGTTTAATTTTCAGAGATAGGTGTCATCAGGGGAGATAAAGAACATCATCAAAGTTCAACAGATGTGGTAGTCATGCAGGAGAAGTTTATCCCAATGACTGAGGGTATGTATAATAAAGGTATTCAGCTTTAATTATGTATAGGACTGTAATTTCTTACATCGTCTCGTGCGGGATGGAATTAATTATCACAATAACTAATGCAGTTTTATAATTTTATTTCCTTATAGAACTCCAAAAGCGAGTGTTGCTACTACAAGAAGGTGGGATATTGTTAATCTATGTTTCATGCATTGATTTTTTTCTCAAAGTAAGATAAGGAGTTGATGTCAAAACTAAATATCTAGTAGAGGGATTGGTTTATCCTGCGTTTGACATATTTCGCTTATGACTTACATTGTCTTCATGCGCGGATCCAGAGGGTCGAACGGTGGTGGGGTGGACGGTGGTGGGGTGGGGTCTGGACCCATCCAGAGAGGTGTACGGTGGTGGGTGGGGTCTGGACCCATCATGAGATTCGGCGAAAATTTCCTTTTATTTTTCAATGAAAATGAGTAATGTTACACACAAAAAACATAGATGGACCCCCTCTCGACAACATTTCTGGATCCGCGTCTGCCATCTGTAATGTATGTACTATATTCTGTATTTCCCATACTCTTAACAAGATTGTTGTTTTAATTTCATCATCACTAAATATCGTCTGCCACTATAACTCTAGTGAGACATTAGGCAATAACAAAGACATCGGACATAATTTCGTCTAATCCTCGATTCATTTCATTTCAGAGAACCATAAGCTTGAACAATACAATGAGTTTACAAACGTCGAACTAAGGAACTTGAGAATATATCTTAGCAGCATTCAAACCTCTGACAAAACACTGGTAGATGGTGAGTTACTAAAAAATTTGGCCAATTCAGCTAAACATTGATATCTGCATTATAAATGTATTCAAAGTAGAATATAAAGAACTGATTAATTTGAAACGTTACTACCTCCTTTTTTTTCTTTTTTTTTTACTCTAATCAATATTCTTGTGTTACAAATAGTTTTAATCATTTTACTTGTAGAACTCACACAGCAAGTTGCTCGTCTGGTGAAAGGTGAGTTTCTAAAGGCAACATACATGAATTTCTATTTCTGTCGCAACATGGTATACACATAGATATTTTTCAATAGTACATGGGTGGCAGCCAGCCATCAAGGCACTAGGAATTGTTAGGTAGTCTGACCTTTGTCAAATATGGGTTCAATCTGAACAAGGCAAGTCGGAATGTTGATGGTTTTCTTTGGTTACTCCAATTTCATTCACAGCGCTGACTCCTAAAACTAACCACAAGTGACCACCATAAAACATGATGTGAATGTTTAACAACAAACAAACAAATCAATAACTATTTTATAGCTCTTAATAACAGATTTCTGTCAAAAGGAATTCTTATCATTAACTATCAGAACACTAGAGTAAATGTATTGTAAATTATGTTCTGTTACCATGTCAAGATCACATGGTAAATAATGATATGGTTTCACTTATACTAAACCATTATGTAAAATTTTTATAGAAAACACAAGTCTTACAGAGAAACTGAACTCTGCGCAATCTGAATTTGAAGCCTTTAAAACAGAGAAAACCAGCATGGCAGAGCCTGATATAAACAAATTAGCTGGTAAATGAGTACATAAATCTGATATGTAATTATAATGATGCTCTTCAAAACTTCTTTCGGGATTTTCTGAAACAAACTGATGTTTTTGTGAAGTTTGTAATGTTATTTCTTTTTCAGAAATGAGAAGAGAGTACTATGATCTGCATTACAAATTCTCAGCTCCCCTGTCTGGACACCTATCTGTACTAGAAGATGAATTTGACAGTTATATAGACTGGACCAGTGAGTACAAATACACTGGCTTATACTATAGCATTTGCAAGTTTTCAATTCAGGAAAGATAACTCTAGTAAACCTGCATACTAATAATATATTTTTGTCCTTTTCAGACCATAAAATCGCTTATCTAAATAACCACAAAAACTATCTCACACAGCAGGTAGAGGATGTGTACAGATATACTTCATGTAAGTAGAGAGATAAATAATAGAATCAACCTATAATGTGATCATGACTGAGAAATCCACAAACCCCCGAGTATTAAGTTCACTTCGTCTATTCCAAACTTGCCGATTTCAAGGATTTCTCATTCATCACTGGACATCAAGGGTTGTTTGTTTTTATCCCATTGATTAATTTGTCCCTTAAGATTATCATTTTTCCTTTGCATTATGTTGGAAAATGAACAACAAGAAACCGTTAAGGACGGTATGACCAAATTGCAAATGCTAAACGCACAAAGTTGACGCCAGATGGACAGACAGACGGACGGATAGATTTTGCCAATTTATAGACCAGAATTGCTTTGCGTTAACATTAACAATACAAGTATGCAAGTGGTCACCCTAAAGGCAAAAAATAATGTGTGTTCACTGAAGCGTAAAGTCATGGTCAAGGTCACTAAATTTTTGTATTGGTTGGATAGAACATTCGAGTATCTACAAACCTATCAACTTGGACATATGTACCCTTTAGGATATGAAAGAAACCAAGCTAAACACAAATGCTAAACACAAAATGTTTACATCGTGCGGGTGGACGGATGGACAGACAGACTGACAGATGGTTTTCGCCAATTCATAGACCGGAATTGCTTTGCAATAACATTAACAATACATGTATGCAAGTGGTCACCCTAAAGGCAAAAAACAGTGTGTGTTCACTGAAGCGTAAAGTCAAGGTCTGGGTCACTAAAATTTTGTATTGGTTGGATAGAACATTTAAGTATCTACAAAACCTTACCCCTTAGGGTATGAAAGAAACCAAGTTAAACGCAAATGCTAAACGCAAAATTTTGACACCGTGCAGACGGACAGACGGTTTTCGCCAATTCATAGACCGGAATTGCTTTGCAGTCCGGTCAAAAATGCATTTGCCTGACATTGACGTATATCGTGTTTGCTTATAACATCATAATAAAATTAAGTTCCAAATAGGTTATGTAGTTTGTCTTTCACCCCACTGTGGTTGACAGGCTGATAATTTCACACCTCTTATCCTTGTGAATATGGGAGAAACACTTGTCATATTGTTCACGGTGATATCACAACAAATAAGACAAAGAAATGTATAAACCCACGATGTTATGATCAATGTATAAAATAAGGGTGTTTTTTCCATTTACAGGTCCTGCTGTGACTGAGATGTCTACACAAACAACAGGGCAGGGTGAACAGAACTCAGAAATCAAAAGTAAGTATCAAGACCATTTACTGCTAAAAGAGTTGAATTATTTATTCAACATTTTCTGAATCAATTCCATTCAAAATATATGCCAGTAAGCTTCTACAAAGAGTTACTTCAAATCTTAAATAATATTAAATTGTGAGTTCTCTTAATTCTTTTTTCCCTTTCTATACATTTTTACATTTTCTTTAAATGAACAAATATTTTTCTTGAAAATGTATACAACAGCACATTATAATACCTTCAATTCAATTTTAAATTTTAATATTTCTATTTCTCAATACTGTATACATGTATAGAACAAAAAATCTCCTTTTTCTATTTTCAGGCATTCTGAAAACAGATAAAACTTCCAGATCACATGACAGACATGTGGAGTTTATATGCTAAGGACAATTTAGTGTTGACGCAAAATACTAGGCTATTTCTGAGTTTTGTTTCAATTATAATAAAATTTTTATTTAAGATATTTTAAAAAGTGTTTATCTGTGGGTGCATCATAGGAAAAACTTATTATAGATTACTTTAAATAAAAGGAAAGCCACTGAAAAAGCCAGAAAAAATTAAGGCATTTCATTTTACAATGAGCCTAAAATAAAAAAAAAAACAAGACATAGTTACTTTGCATTATGGTTGCTTGTTATAGTAATATCTTTTTTGCCTTTATGGTATTGATGTTAGCGATTGTAAGATTTGGGATTGTACAATACAATGTCCTTACAGGAGTTATCTAACCTTATTCAAAATCTTAAAAACTGAAAAAGTACCTCTACCTATTCTTCTGGGTGAACTTTACATTTGTTATGGAACTTAATAAATTAAAGTATTACAGAACTTTTCATAAGTCTTAGGCAAAACATAAATACAAAGGAAAAAGTCCTTTGCTGAACGGTCTTATTTTATTAAAATAGCTTCAAATTGATATATTTGAAATTACAAACATCAAAGTTATATATATTGAGATATAATTTGGCTCATTATATATGTAATACCTTAATAGACTGTGTACTTTGACATATAACTGAAATTCTACGATAGAAACATCAATATATATCTGTAGTCTCATGATTTTTATGGTATTACATGTATTAAAGAATTTAAGTTTAACCATAAACTCAGAAAAAGTCTGTTGGCACAGAGGGTTTTGTATGAATTGATAATGTTCCATTGTTTTGGCTTACTTCTCTATGTGTAATTTTTAAATGAGTAGAATATTACATTAAATCCATAAAATTACATGCAATTTTACAGGTATAAATTGGAATTTGTTCTGATTTACAGTTTTAATGTATTTTCTAAAACATTACATATACTGTCAGTGTATGTGAAACTGATATAAATCATTATATGTACAAATAAACGTAAAATGGTGTATTCAAATAAAAAGCCAAAATAATGGAACATTTAGGAATATAATTTCTCACAATTTTTTGTTTTAAGTTTTCTTCTCTAATTAATTAACTTTTTTCAATAAACATGTTTTTTTTGTCAAATTAATGTTTGTTTTTATTTCACATATAGTACACATACTTTCTAGTAATTTACAGTGCAATACATTCAACACCCATTTGCCTCACACTTGAGCATAAAGCATGAGTGGGTTATTGGGATCACACCATGTCTGTTGTATCAGTAATACTACAGTGTATAACACATGTTTACCTCACCTGAGTACAAAGCTTTCAAGAGTAGGTTATTGGGATCACACCTAGTCAGTTGTATCAGTTTACTACAGTGTATAACACATGTTTAGCTCACCTGAGCATAAAGCTTGAGTGGGTTATTGGGATCACATCTTGTCTGTTGTATCAGTAATACTACAGTGTATAACACATGTTTACCTCACCCAAGCATAAAGCTTGAGTGGGTTATTGGGATAACACCTTGTCTGTTGTATTAGTAATACTACAATGTATATCACATGTTTAGCTCACCTGAGTATAAAGCTTGAGTGGGTTATTGGGGTCACACCTTGTCTGTTGTATCAGTAATACTACAGTGTATAACACATGTTTACCTCACCCAAGCATAAAGCTTGAGTGGGTTATTGCGATGGCACCTTGTCTGTTGTATTAGTAATACTACAATGTATAACACATGTTTAGCTCACCCGAGTATAAAGCTTGAGTGGGTTATTGGGATCACACCTTGTCTGTTGTATCAGTAATACTACAGTGTATAACATATGTTTACCTCACCCAAGCATAAAGCTTGAGTGGGTTATTGCGATGACACCTTGTCTGTTGTATTAGTAATACTACAATGTATAACACATGTTTAGCTCACCTGAGTATAAAGCTTGAGTGGGTTATTGGGATCACACCTTGTCTGTTGTATCAGTAACACATGTTTACCTCACCCGAGCATAAAGCTTGAGTGGGTTATTGGGATCACACCTTGTCTGCTGTATCAGTAGTACTACAGTGTATAACACATGTTTAGCTCACCTGAGTATAAAGCTTGAGTGGGTTATTGGGATCACACCTTGTCTGTTGTATCAGTAATACTACTGTGTAGGTGTGATCCCACAGGTTTACACTCAAGGTGTGATCCCAATAACCCACTCAAGCTTTATACTCAGGTGAGCTAAACATGTGTTTTACATTTTAGTATTACTGTGAGTGGGTTATTGGGATCACACCTTGTCTGTTGTATCAGTAATACTACAGTGTATAACACATGTGTAGCTCATCTGAGCATAAAGCTTGAGTGGGTTACTGGGATCACACCTTGTCTGTTGTATTAGTAATACTACTGTGTATAACACGTTTAGCTCATCTGAGTATAAAGCTTGAGTGGGTTATTGGGATCACACCTTGTCTGTTGTATCAGTAATACTAAAATGTAAAACACATGTTTAGCTCACCTGAGTATAAAGCTTGAGTGGGTTATTGGGATCACACCTTGTCTGTTGTATCAGTAATACTACAGTGTACAACACAGGTTTAGCTCACCTGAGTATAAAGCTTGAGTGGGTTATTTGGATCACACCTTGTCCATTGTATCAGTAATACTACAGTGTATAACACATGTTTAGCTCACCTGAGCATAAAGCTTGAGTGGTTTATTGGGATCACACCTTGTCTGTTGTATCAGTAATACTACAGTGTACAACACAGGTTTAGCTCACCTGAGTATAAAGCTTGAGTGAGTTATTGGGATCACACCTTGTCCATTGTATCAGTAATACTACAGTGTATAACACATGTTTAGCTCACCTGAGCATAAAGCTTGAGTGGGTTATTGGGATCACACCTTGTCTGTTGTATCAGTAATACTACAGGGTATAACATAGTCATCTTTAGCTTGTAGCAGCTCATTTCTAATTGTTGTTATAAAATTTTTAAGGAATTTTCATTTCTTTCAACTTTAGAGGTTGTATATAAGGGACACCTGAATCTATAAAAAATAATAAATTCGTGATGATATTTTTTATCCCAAAATACAACAAAACATTTCATATTCTGCATACTGAAGTTTAAAGTCATATTCTATGTAGGTTAAAATTACAAAAGATCCTTAAAATTTTGTAAAAACTTTTGTGAAATGGTCTGCAGAACATAATGCTTTAATGTGTTAATGGGATCACACCTTGTATGTTATATCAGTAATACTACAGTGTATAACACATGTTTAGCTCACCTGAGTATAAAGCTTGAGTGGGTTATTGGGATCACACCTTGTCTGTTGTATCAGTAATACTACAGTGTAAAACACATGTTTAGCTCACCTGAGTATAAAGCTTGAGTGGGTTATTGGGATCACACCTTGTCTGTCGTATCAGTAATACTACAGTGTATAACACATGTTTAGCTCACCTGAGCACAAAGCTTGAGTGGGTTATTGGGATCACACTATGTCTGTTGTATCAGTAATACTACAGTGTATAACACATGTTTAGCTCAACTGAGCATAAAGCTTGAGCGCGTTATTGGGATCACAGCTAGTCTGTTGTATCAGTAATACTACAGTGTATAACACATGTTTAGCTCACCTGAGCATAAAGCTTGAGTGGGTTATTGGGATAACACCTTGTCTGTTGTATCAAAAATACTACAGTGTACAAATGTACTATTCAGGCAAGGCAGTTACAAATCATGTTTGCCATTTTAGAACAAGCCTAGCGTCACAGAAGACGCCCATCACATAGTTTGAAGAGATGAAATTTGAATGTATGGAAACATTCCCCCTTTGCCAACAATTCCGTGAAATATTACTTAAATCCATGCAAAGAGTAAAAAGTTATCACCCAGATAAAGATTTTCCCATCATATGCAATGTAACCTTGACCTTGCAGATATCTTTATATCTTTAACCACCTAATCAAGTCAGAGAGAAAGAGTTAAGAAGGACATCGTAATGTTGCTGAGGCAATTATCAAATTATTGTTTTAAAATACTTGTGTGTATTTTTCACCAATATAGTACTAGTAGGGTCATTACTTGCACACAGTTCTAATTTATACTAGTTGACAACCATCTTCAATATGGAACTACTAGGGTAGCATAATACTACTAATGACCTCTTTACCATAGCTAAATGGGACACAGTATCAGCAGCTCATTAAGTCATCTAGTTATGAAACAATAAAGAATGGTAATGCTTCACAGGTCAACACCACTTTTGATTAACCATACATAAAGTAGATATGAAGCCATAAATAACTGAAAACCTTAACACCACTTCAAATATTACACCATTATCTCAAGTATTGTAATATACATAACAAAGAAAGAGATAAAATTATTTATTATTTCAGTTATCCTTTCTGTTGGCGAAGACAAACTTGGTTTAATCCCTTGGACAACTCATTGTTCTTCTACCAATTGTGTTAGCCAATACAGATAATGTTAACAGCCATGGAGAAGACAGATTTTTTTAATACCAGTACTCTACATAAAGACGCCACTTTAAGTGATTTCTTTAGCATCAGTCACAAAATAGTTTTTCATTTTTTCTAGAGCTTTCTTACGATGCGATATTGAGTTCTTTACATCTTTAGACATCTCTGCATAAGTTTCTTCAAATCCATCAGGTTGAAAACATGGATCCCATCCGAAGTTTGGTGGTCCCCTGGGTAAGACTATTTGACCTGGAGTTTTTCCCTGAAATAATATTACTTCGGAGTCTTCCTCACCATTGTGATAAGCTAAAGTACATACAGCGGTGGCCTTCTTGTTTTCAAAACCATCCAGCATTTTGTGTAATCCTTAAAATAAACAACAGTAAAATATCTTAACATCATTATTTTGATATTTTTAACTTCCTGTTCCTGGAAAAAATTTGGTGCTGACATCAGTTATAACTCAACTTGGAAGCCAATAATATCAGTCTATTTTTACCAATGTAGACCTTGACTTATGACCTATTGACCCAAAATCAAAAAAACACTTTTCTCTTTTCATAAATATTCTTAAATTGATTGCATCTGCCCACAATAAATATTAAATATCAAGACCTATACAAATACTTTAATGTTCTGTTAACTTCCATCAAAGCACTTGCTGAAAGTTTAGATGTCATAGTCACGACTGAAAACAAATACTTTTCATTTCATTGGTACAGAAAGGAACCTGGAAGATATCAAGGTAGAGGTTTCATTGTTTTAGCAAAAAAAAAAAATATCCACTTATAGTCAGAAAATTACGTGTACTATATTCTGGGTGGTGGAAAAAAGGACATCCACATTACCAGCCCTATTAGTTTACATAAAACCATTTTCTTTTAAATTCAAATTTAAAAATTATGAAAATCCATTTCTAAGTTTTTCAAGATGGCCACCAAACACTGGATTACATGAGACTGGTTTTTCCACATGTTCACCAGCTATCTTGAGCATAATCCTTCTTGTAATGTTTCATCAAACTTGCTCAAAATATGAGGCAGAAAATGAGATGTTTACAGTACTCAGTTTTATCAAAACTGTAAGCCGGCGTGGCCTAGTGGTATCGCGTCAGACTCCTGATCGGAAGGCCGGGGTTTGAGTCCCGCTCTGGTCATGCCAGTGTCATGTCTTTCGGATGAGACAGTCAAAACCGAGGTCCTGTGTCGTGGTATGCATGGCACGTTAAAGATCCCTCACTGCTTCGGGCAGGTCCGTTGCAAAGGTCAAAATTTGTATGCCCTGCATCAGGCAGATGCCGTCACCATATACGTGAAATATTCGTGGTGTGACGTAAAACAAAAATCAATCAATTAATCAGTATCAAAACTGTTTTCTTCAAACTTCAAGAAGGCCACCATGGTAATCATATTGAATTACATAATACCAATTTGCTTCATAGACATTTAACAATTATCTTGAGAACACTTCTGTTAGGTTTCATCAAACTTGCTAGAAAAATGACACAGAAAGTGAAGTTATTCAAGATATTCAAGATGGCCATCAGGTCAGTAATATTAGTTAATGTCACATTTTTCCAAAAACACTTGTCAGATATCATGCATTGAGCATATCATTCCTTTAAAATTTCATTAACCCTGCTACAAAAATTAGGCAGAAAATGCAAACCTAAAATTTTCAATATGGCCATGATGTCTATTATGTTGGATTATGTAACACCATTTCTTTTCATGTGTTATTCATATATCAAGAGATCATTAACATACAGTTTCATAAAAAGATGGTTGTTGTGAGAGTCTAACTGAATTTTGCAATCCTTTTTTATGCATATGTTCATCAGGTATCTGTAGTCCCCCCCCCCCCCCCCACTCCCCATTTAGAAACTATATTGAATTCGATAAGACAATCTTTTTCAAATGCATGTATATGTATCAGGTACCGGGTATCTTGAGGAGATCATTTCTGTGAAATGCCATCATCTGTGTTATGAAAATAAGGCAGAAATTCGGCTCCCAAATGGTTGCCATGTTGGACATAATGGATAACATAACTCTTTTTTTTTTTTAAATATGCCATTCATGTAATAAGAACAAGTCAGTCTTGTATAGTTTTTTTTTTGTTATGAAGATGAGTTTTAAGACTTTCAAACTGGTCATTATGGCAGCCATAATTAATTACATAACACCATTTTTTCACACTTCTTCATAAACAAGAGGCCTATGGACCACATTGCTCAACTGAGCATATAACTATCCAAAGAGAAATGCAGAAAGTATCTATGAACTTCTTTGATTTTTCAATATGAATAAATATTGATAAAGATAATGAAAAATGTGTAAGCTTGTTGTTTGGAATTAGTGTGGGGATCTCAATACTTTTAATGATATAAGACCACTTATAAAACTGTGGGGTCAGACCTGACCCCGGGGTACTCTGCATATGTGTCAATGAACTTTTCTTGACACAAGGCATTAACAATTACCTGGTTTGCGGGTGGAGACTTCAGTTGTTTCTAAGGTAATTGGCTATTTTAAAGAAAAGAGACCTATGTGGGCCTATATCACTCACATGAGACATAGAAAACATTGAACATAAAAAATACCACCCAATCTACCTTTTTTGCTATCTTAAAAAATTCATGAAAAATCCAAAAATTGAAATTTTAAATTAGAGAAACTTACTGACAACTTTAAAGGATTAGAAAAATATTGCAAATGTAGAACTCTGTCACAGCCTAATGATAATTTGTTTTTTACACAAATTTATTGAATAAATGGTGGTAAAATTACAATAAGTAAAGATAAAAAGAAATTCATGAATTATAGAAAGTATTAGTCACCTGGGAATTACCAGGTATAAATAACTACCTGCTGGACCAATCTCTTTTAGGAACCACTTAATGTATGGCCCTGGCATTCCTCCTAGAGCATCAAAACAAAGACTTGTATCTTCTGTTACAACAGGGCCTTTCACATGTTTTGCTGCCATTTTACATTTCTGCTTAGCAATTTCATCAATCTCACCTTGGTATTCTGGTAAATCGACATCTTGATTTGTTACCTGATTATATGAAAATATCAAACCATATATACATGTCTGATGATTTTATGACTTATTTGATAATTATGAGTGGTCTAGAAGAAACTCAACAATTAAATACATAGATATATATGGGGATTTGGAAGAGTGTTCAATTATCGATTTTTACATATTAACCCAGTAAGGCCCAACAAAATAAAAATGTGTTTCCCATTACTTGACTGACCATATTTTTACCTTATGTGGAAATTTAGGGCCCAGGATTTCAGTAAACTCTGCAAGTTTGTTCTTATTTCCTGTCATGAACACTATTTCAGATGATTCTGAGGATATTTTGCTAATCTTAGGCTGTGACATTTTACTTTGTTCTTGTAATTTCTGAAAAGTAAATTATTTTAAAGATTAAAGATTTAATACAATATAACATACTTATAAGTTTGATACCTTTTTTCCTATAAAGCAATGTCCCAAGTATAATCCTTGTAGGAGTGTGAAGTTTGACCACAGAAACCAACATACCATGATTTCCTGTTTACTTACACATGTATGTTCCCATAGTATTTTGTTTCTAAAGCTGATTCAAGATTGATATTCTCTATTTTAACACTTTTCACTTGTTTTCTATCAAAATTGCAAGTGAGCACCACTTCATTTGCAGTAAGAAGGCCAAAGCAAGCATTTGGGACATATCAGGTTAATTAAAGTGGGGGAAAAGTCTAAAGGAAAATGTAGCACTATGTGATTTACACCACCAACGGGTAAAATATGCTAGAGGGACCTCAATTCTGATTGCTCACATTCAATGCTATCCACCAGATGTGGAATCCTGTCAAGGACTCTATGATATACAGTGCAGTCCAGGTGTTTGTCATTTTTCCATCTGCACAGTGGAGCATATCCAAGTGTAGTTAAAGAACTACACAATACACTGTGATTTCAGATTTTTTTCTCATTGTTTAGTGTGATTTCTTCGAAACACCTGAAGTGTACTGTAAATTTCACGATACAATGAAAAATTCATACAAGTATCGCAATACATTGCAAAAAACTTTTACCAACAAGACCTATATTTCCCTATATATTTATCAGTTTGAAACAGGAGTAAACATCTCCCGTTGACGAACAACACGTCACGAGTCCCGTATTCAAGATTATCAGTGATCATCGGGTTCATTCTCAAAGACAACAACATACATTATGGTATATATATATATATATATATATATATATATATATATATATATATATATATATATATATATATATATATATATCATCCCTATTTTTTCTTTAATAAAACAATACAAGAATAAATGATTACCGTTACATGAAACAACAAACGCGCACTTTTTCGCATGCTACCTAAAACGAAAGTACAAACTATAACGCTAGTTTCGGAGTAGGTCGTGAATATTTTGGATTGTATTTCAAAGAAAGTATTTTCCATACCGCGGTAGTAAGAATATAGTTTGAAACCCTCATATTGTATTTTAAAGTTTTATCGTTTTGATGCCTGCATAAATACGAAACTAATAGTTTAAGCTTTACACTTTCCTTTTGTGTCGTGGTTCTTGTGGCAAAATATGTTATTGTGAACAAGTAACCCAGAATGTCTCGGCATCGTAATGTCCGATCGATGAACTACGAAGATGGTACATATCATTGAATTGATTTTTTTCTATAGCGATACATTAAATATCAGCGATATACTTAAGCATTAAAACATGAGTTAATGTACTGTACAGTACTGTAAGTGTAAGAGAGATCCAAAAAACGAAGGCTTAAAACAGTAGCGGATCCAAGATTTCCGAAAAGGGGGGGCCCACATGTGAAAGATTTGGGGTGCCTAATCTGGAGTTTTACTCAATTAAGACTGCAATGGAAGGGGTAGCTATCTTGTACTCTCTCTTCCATTGCGATCCATTGCCTTGTTAACGTGTAGTTTGAAGTCACACAGTTTTCCAGCCAAGGTTAATCGAATATTTTGTGTATAAAATACTTGATGCATGCTTTGTTCAATGTTTTCCTTAACACCTGCAATCATATAGGTTTCATCTGACATATTCTTATATAGATGTTTCATTTCAACTACCAAATCTACATGTATTCTGCTATGTTGAACTGGAAATTTGCAAGCATATTTCGACATCTTACCAATCAACATCCAGCTCTTGTATCACATGTGTTTCAGCTATCTTTACAGGGTTTTTCTTTTTTCAGAGAAATCTGTTTAAGCATTTCATTGATATGTATTTTGTTGCAAAAAAACATTAATTTGATAGATTTAAAAGGGAAAACTTATAAATATCATTGAAATTTTTATCTTTGAAAAACACAAAATGATGAACCTGTGCTGGAAAATTGTGTGAGTTCAGATGACACGTGTTGAATTGCAACAGAAGAGACAGTACAAAATAGCTTTTTCATTGCAGTCGTAACAAGAGTTTTACTAATATTGTTTCTGATTTCAGTCTTAATAAAATTTGATAATAATTTGCCTTTGTGCGGGGTTTGACTCGGAGTATTTTCAACTTTTTCCTCTATATCTTGTAAAAAAGGGGGCACAGTCCCCCTCTGAATCAGCCGCTGTAAAATTACAAGTGTTCATGATTTAATCATAGTTTTAACTTTTAAGTGTAGAGTGAAACATGCCAAGAATATTTAGAGACAAAAATTTTGTGTAGAGAAAATGATATATATTTCTGCCAGTTCAGCCAAATGACATTTGATATGTAATGCAGGGTTCGAAATTAGCAGTTATGCGGTCGTCAAAAGCAACCTAAATTCTCTTTGGAAACCTAAAATTTCAGTAAATATGATGGAGGTCGTTCTCTGTAAATTTGCTAATTTGATGACCAAATATTTTTGTCAGTTTTGAGTCCTGCAATGGCAAATTCTGTTTGGAGGTGAGGTGGGGGTTTTCTGTATCTGTACTTAAACAGAATGATGTAATTTTATTGTGAATAAAACTGTTCTGACAACAAAGTACAGGGTTCTGTGACAAAAGTTAGAAGTAGTCTGAAAACAGGAATCAAATAGTAATATGATTTTATACAAATCAGTCTATTGATGTAATCAATTTTTTTCATAAATCATTCTCTAGCTAGCTCATAGATTGATGATCATAGGGAAGTAACATTAATTGAGTAACCTGAATTACCGAAATAGTATTCCAGAAATGGGACACAATAACTAAATGACACTAAAAAAATCATAATTGTGGGTCATTTGATATTACTATTATTAGTGACTCAGTTTTAGTTTAAAGATAATTGGTTAAAGCTAACCCATGTCATTCATCTATCATGATTTATCAGACATACTGTTATTTTTGTCACAAACTGGAAATTTGAATGTGGCATATGAGTAGGCCAAAATACTGTTATCTTTTTCCTATATGATAATACTAATATGCTTGAAAATGTAAGGGTCGGTCAGTCAATTTACGTGTTACTCCATCACCATTTTGGTTTTGTATGGTCAGGCAAGTTACAAAAAACACACGTATTTTTTGTATGTTTTGACCAGTTTGAACATCTAAGATGAAGATTCTTTAAACAACAGGGTCCGAAATTTGCAGTTGTCTGTTACTCACTGACAACCTAGATTCTGAGCAGTATTTCTTTGAAAAATGCTTATTTGACGAGTCCGGATAATTATAGAAGTCTTTATTTTAATTGAAAATGTAGTGTTGATTATTTTTGGTCATTCCATCAGTCCAGTTTCTTTTTTTGGTTTTTTTTTTTGGAGATTCATTTGCTACGTAGGAAATATCATTCAAATTATTCTTGCCTCAAAAAGGGGTTCATTACTCCTGTATAAGACCTCAGCTTTTAAACTACCGTAGATGTTTTAAACAATATACACAACTTATCAACAGGTGACAAACCATTCATTGTTATTAAGTGACTCTACTGGAAAACATAGCCACAGTAGCTCAGTTAGTAGTGCATGTATATGTAGCTTGTAGCCAAGATCTCAGTTTCTAGCTGGACTAGTGATTCATTGGTGCCATTTTGTTCGTATGAAACAGTAAAATTTTCACAGTAGACATTTGGACGTAAAAAATGCCGACTGCTTCAGATGGGTCTGTCTTAAAGATCTAAATTTCTGTGCAATTCATGAAGCAGTTGTCTTAATAATTAAAGAACTAATCACTGTATGACATGAAATGATAAGTAATGATAGGGTATCAGCTGTATTTTCATTACGCTCACCAAATTTATCTTTTGTAGAGTATTATGATGAAGATGATAGCTATGGACATTCGTTAGAGGATAACTATTGTATTTCCCCAGCAACAGGTAAACAGTTTCATGATTATTATTAATATTATAATGAGGGTAAAAGGTTGAGATATTTATATGTTAATAAAGAGACTGGGTAAATTTGTTTTTAGTTGAAGGATCTATATATCAAGTACAATACATGTAGCATAAAAGGGTAATCTGACCATTGGTCTAATCATGCTAATTGGAAAGAGAGCGATTCAATGCAGAAGATAGAATATTACTTAATTTACTACATGTAAGATAAATGAATTGTAAATTGATGTCCTGTACATTCTTAGCAAAATATGTAAAGCTATTTTTGTAGTTACCATTTTACATGTAAATGTTTAGTAAAGGGAATTTTGGTTAATATTTCATCCATGTAAAGGTTAGAGAATAGTTTCGAATTACCAAGTGATTTGGTAAACTCTGAGTATTAGCAAGGAGTTTACCAAACCACACAGAATGAGAGAACTATTTTGTAACTTTCTTAGTGTATACTTGACACCTCGAATCAATCAGACACAGCGTGATACTATGGGATTTGGTAAGCAATTAACTCTATTGTGAGAGGTGTCCAGTATACAGTTTTCCTATTCTGTTACATATGTATTAAAAAGTAAGATCAGTCACCTGATATCTCTTTATCAACAGAATGCAACCACCATCATGACCATGAGTTCATTGAAAAAATGAAAACAGGGTAGCTTTGTTGAAAAAAAAACTTCATTTTACTGTTTATTTCTATGATTCAACTTCTTTTTTGCTGCTAAAAATAAATGAAAATACATTATTAGAGTGTAAGAACTTATCACCCCATTTCACATTAAAAATGGATAAAGTTAAACTTACAAATGTAGGTAGTTATATTCAGAGGGACATACAGTTTAATAGAAACTAATGTCCATTTATTAATTTGAATATTTTCTTCTGTGCCATATAACGTTTGAAAGTCAGGGTACAGAATAGAGTAGATTTGATGGAAGGAAACAAGACTTTATTTTGTTTTGGTGTTATTATAGACATTGATGATAGTTCAACAGTCTTACTCAGATTTACATTCTTGTGAAAAAGGAATATTTATGGACAGAAAAATGCTGTAGGATTCTTAATGCCATTTATAATGCTGGAAACTCAGACCAGATGTCAGGAATATTCAAACAAATATGGTATTGTCACTAGTATAGGAACTCTTTTACTTTCAGCTGCTCAATTTACTTTTAATCGAGAGCGAAATGTTGATTTCTCATCATATGTTGAGGAGGGCATTCCAGAGGAGGAAGAGAGCGAAGGGGAACAGGAGGTCCTCAACGATTCTGGATCTTGCTTAAAAAATCTTAAATTGTCAGATATAGAGGAAGGTTAGTAGACACCATTCAGTAATATATCTGACTGATAAAAAGATGTTGGTACAAACCAAAATATCTGATACAGAGGAAAACTACGACATTCTAAAATATCTAATGAAAAGGAAAGTTAAAACCTTTTAAAATATCTAATGCTGAATACCCAAATGACTGATAAAGAGGAAAATTTGTATATATGATTTTTATTCTTACATTACTTACCTGAGAGTCTTGAGACCAGCTTTGTGCTATGTTATAAAGAGAAAATTGTGGTGGGGGTGGGGGATGTTCCGATAAGTACATGTTCATAAAATTATAAAGTTATGTTCATGTCTTCATGAAATATAATGACATACGTAATGTGTCCTTTTAAAGCACAACTAAATTCTTGCCTGGAGGATATACGTAATGTACTGGGAGAATCCATCCCTGAGCATGTGATGATCCAAGCCATTATCAAACACAAATTCAATATAGAGGCATCCCTCAATGAACTACTCTCACTTCAAGGTACAAGATTTTACCTACTTATTATCTAGCTTTTATTTATTAGTCACAAGTAGGGGTGTAACGATACACATGCCTCACGATACGATACGTATTGAATTTTTTGGCTGCGATACGATACTTTTTGATACGATACATATGCACAGTATAAAGCCATGTATCTGTATGTAATAAACCAAGATGAAGAATTTAAGTACAGATTTCCATTACATCTTTGACTTGCCATGGGCAATGTATTCAGTATACCATGGTGTCACCATCAATATCCAAAACCTTTTTGCTACAATAACCATGTTTATTGATTACCAACTTCAATCAATCTGAATCAATCATAAAAACTTTGCAAAACACTTTAGTTACATACCGCCTGTATGAAATATAACATAACATTTGAGTGAAATCACAAAACACAAATCATCATGAATTCATGATACAAATGCAAAACAGTTTAAATTGACTCTACATATTACTATTCTTGTCTGTTAATCTGTAGAAGGTCTTTATGGATTTCCAGGTTTGATTTTTAAAAAATGAGCAAATCGACATGACAACCTAGGGTACACACTTTACACACATTGTTTTCTTTGTCCATTACTTCATTGCCCTGTTTTACATTTATGCGAAATCCAAAATATTTCCAAACTCCACTCCTGTAACTTGCAGGAGGATCCCTAATTTTGACAACATTGTTGTTGCTCTCTGAAGCCATATCATTCAGGATCGTATCATTCCCTGTTTCTGATTTGTCTGCCATAGCTGTTTTGGAAGTTGACATATTCATATAATGCCAATCCTGTAATATTTTTTTTTTTTTTAACCGAACCGAAATTTTGAATTTTGAATTGAACATCGTATCGAGCAAAAGTATCGAACAGTATCGAAACTTCGGTGAATCGTTACACCCCTAAGACTAGTGGTGAAGAAAAATGTAATTGAGGGTCAGGCGGGGCATAGTAAAAATTAATAAATTGATGGTACAATTCTAAACAAAGCAAATCCTATGGAAATATGCCATTTTCACTTTTATCTTATTTCTCATTACATGGTAGACATTTTCTGTTTCACCAAGTTAATTTGCATCATTTTCCTTTGAGGTAGCAATCAAAGCTTTGATAATAATACATGTATCATATAAAGTATCTGTATGTACTGTTGTAAAAATGGGTGATAGAGGTTAAGTGATAAAGCCAAACACAAAAAAACCATATAATGGTTATTGCATAGGGTGATTCCTATTGCTGGCTCTTCTCTAAGACCTATAAGTTTACACGTTTACATGAAAACAAGCAAGTTTGACCTGATGCATATGAGATTTTAGTCTTTGTCCATAGTTTATAACATAAACTAGTTGTCTAGTACAGAGCATTTAGTTCAAGAAACATGTACATATGCATTTCCACTTTGATCTTTAGTTAAAGTATAGTTTAGCAGTTGAATTTGTTCAAAAATTGCATAAATGTAGACTGAAGGATAAAATGACTAATTAAATGATAAAAAATCTCTGATGTTTATAAATCTTTAAGTATTTCTGTCATTACATTTACTGTGTGGTACACAGTTTGAGCCATGCTTGGTAAGTACCTTCTACATTAAATTTATATGTAATTAGATGCTGTGCTAGAACTCTATAGCTTTAAGTTTAGGTATAAATCCCAGTCGAGGGGAGCGGAAGGTCTCTCATTGTACAATGTACTTGCTATAGGTGGATGGTAACGCCGGCAGTTTCCTCGACTGCTAAATGGATGCCATTCCCAGTATGGATGAAATAATCCTGTATTGACTGGGTTTCAAGTCTGACTTACTCCAGACTACCTTAATTGAGTTTATTGTACTGGTAAAAAATTCGTAATGCACTGACAAGATTCCGTCAGAATAGAGCTGATTTGATTGGATTAGAAATTATGTTTAACAACAAACAAATCAAGACATAGTCCGAAATGTCAGACCTAAGCATGACTTGGGTCTGAATTCCTTCCTAGGGAAAACAGAAATTTTTTTTTTAATCTAAACTTTATACTACATGTACTCACAATTTGCTTTGTCATTCACTTTTTTACATCCAAACTATAATGTCTTTATATCAGAAATTTAGATATTAGTCTGGTAGCAGGTGATTTTTAACATTCTATCACCAAACCTCCTGCTATTTCCTTCAAATTGGAATTTACCAAAATCTGAAAATAGAATTCATGGAAAAATTCCACTAAAGAATGTTTAAAATAGTTAGCTACAAGGTTTTTATCAAACTTTCTGATAAAAAGCATTATTGTTTGGATATAAACAAGTGAATGACATAGTGAACTTTGAGTAATCTTCATCTAACAAATCTTTCAGTTATTTCAATATCCATCAATTCTTTCAGTAGGAAGAATTCAGACCCAAGTCTTATGCATGGGTCTGATATTTCAGAATAAACATAACAGTGCCTCTTTCTTTGACTTATTTTCTCTGTTTCTTGATAGATGCTCCAAAACCTCAGAGAGAACCACGCCAGAATCGCAGAAACAGATCTCAAGGTATATATCAGAATTTTATACAGTGGGAGTGTCATAAAAAGTTATATAACAGGGGACCTGATCGACCTAAAATGAGGCCAAATTTTAGCCCCATTCCCTCCTTTAAAATGGTATACTTTTTCCCCTTTAAACAACCTAAAATTCCCCTTTGTGAGCCTTTAAAATTTGCAACTATTCTTAAAAGAATATATAATAAAACTATCTTTTCACTTGATTTTCACATACAAAAGTACAACAGTTATAACTCATATTTTATGTAATATTAAATTTCGTAGTAAGTATTGAAAACGACATAGATACTCAAGACATATATTCACATATCACATTGCCTAACGTAGTGCCTTCTGCTTTCTTTCCATGCTTTTCCCTTCCTGTGTGTGATGGTGATGGACAAATTATTTTGGGTGAATCTAATGGCTGAAATGATTTACATTATTGTATTTTTGGCTCATCGAAGGTAAGATGATGATGATGGGGATTTTGACAATTTCTTAAAATCTTTACAAACTGATAAAGTTTCGAAATCATCTGATATTTTTGATAAGAATTTAAAACATGTATCTGAAAAGTTACCAATGCATACCGAAAAATGTGAATCTCAAAATATGCTTTATTCAATTGGTACTGAAAATATTAAAAGGTCTTTCGGAAATTTGGCTCAGAAACCTGAAGGGAAATCTGAAGCATCTTTGCATGATTTAGCTAGACAGGATGTAAAAATTTTTCTGAGTGATTTAGCAAAGCAGCACAAGCAAACACAAATGCCAAGTGAAATGGCAAAAGAACATGAAAAAGAAATACAAAATTCTTTAAGTGACTTGGCAAAGCAGCATAAACAATTTCAAGAACAAAAGGAAATGGCAGCAGAAAAAAAAGATGGACCACTAATGTCACTGAGTGAATTGGCATTGCAGCATAGACAACAGCCAACAGAAAAAGGATTGATAACCCAAAGCAAAGAACAACCACAGAAGTCATTAAGTGATTTGTCAAAGCAACATAAAACACAGTCAATACTTACTGGATTAGGGCCAAAGACTAATCAAGGATCACTGATATCATTGAGTGATCTGGCTATGAAACATAAACAACCATCAGCACTAAAAGGTTTGTCTTCTGGAAATAGAGATGGACCACAGATGTCACTAAGCGATCTGGCTAGGCAGCATAAACAACCAACAGATGGTTTAATGGCAAATAGCAATGACAAAGAATTGCAAATTGAGAGTAAAGAGGTATCACAGATGTCACTTAGTGATCTGGCAAGACAACATAAACAACAGTCAACACAAATGACCTTGGCAGCTGGAAGGAAAGAAGGATCTTCAACATTATTAAAGGATTTGGCAAAGCAGCATAAACAACAGCCATCATTTAATGAATTGGCAAAGAAGAATGAGAAAGAATCTCAGAGCTCTTCAATCCACTTAGCAAACCAAAATAATCATCATTCAACTCTGAGTGACTTGGCAAAAGAGCATCAACAAATAGGAACACCATGTGAAATAACTAAAGGTCATAAGAAGGAGAGCCAAAGTTCTTTAAGTGATTTGGCCCTACTGCATAAACAACAAACAACAGCAAGGAAATTGGCATTGAATAAAAATGCACCACAATTGTCATTGAGTGATTTTGCAAAACAACATGAACAGCAACAAACAACATTGAGTAAATTAGCATCAGAGAAGGAAGGTCCACAACACTCATTGAGTGACTTAGCAAAGCAGCATAAACAACAACAAACACTACATGACTTGTTAAGTAAAACTAAAGAACATAAAAGTGGATCAAAAAAGTCTTTGAGTGATTTGGCCAAACAAAATAAAACACAGTCAGCAAAAGAAGGTTCAACAACTGATGAAGAAGAAAAACCCAGGAAAACAGTACAAGATGTACAAGAAAAAACAAATCTAGAGAAAACAGATCTTCAGTCTTGTCAATATTCAAGTGATTTTGATGAAGCCTTGTTTACTAATTATTTAACAAACAAACCATCAGGACTGGCATTTTCTTTGTTACTTCCATGCAGTGCAAATTTGTCTAATCCCAACAAACATAAAAGATATCCTAAATTTTCTTACCAGTATCAAATGAGAAACGCAAAAGTAACATTAGACATTTGTCCAGAGAAGATTGTTCCATTTGACTTTTGTACCCCTTCTCCTGATGATATTGTCAAAAGGAAACAGAAAAGTGCATTTACAAGAGCAAAGGACTAACTAAAGATGTCGGAACATTATTTTCCATTTCTCCCCACCCTCCCTCCCCCCATCAAAAATGATTCAGGTCAAATATATCATAACATTACTGGTAGATGTTGTCTTTAAATTATTTAATGATCATTCTCAGAGGAAAACTTTTGTCAGTGTAAATATTACAGTTTGTACCCACATTCCTGATTAGCAAAAATTGACTTAGGGATACCAGAAATGAATCATTGTCAGTAGAATGGAGTTTTTTCTGTTTTGTTTCAGTGTACTAATAGTCATATACATATGTTACATTGTATACAATTTATCATTGTGCATTGAATGGAAGTATTATTATTTTATGTATAACATGAAATTGTGTATTGAATGGAAGTATTATCTATATGTGTGTAATGTATCATTGTATACAGAGTGAAAACATGATTCTTTTGTCATGTATTATTGTATGTCAGATGGAATTATTCTACATTTGTTAAATTGTATATATCATCATTTATTGAGTAAAAGTATTGAAATTATAAGTATATTCATCCATTTTCATGTTGTCAAGGCTTTGTTGTTACGTTCTTCATACAAACCTTTGATACAAGCCACTTTTTAAACATTGAACTTGCAATTTATCAACAGGTTCATATAAAGCACATGGAACCAACAGTTCTCAGTAAACAATTATTTGATATATACATAATAACATATATTTCGTTTATGCTACAAGGAGGCTGATTAATTTTGCATTGGCATTGTCTGTTGGAACATGCTGAACTCCAAAGATAACGCAGGTGTCAAATATGGATAATGAAGTAAGTGAGAACATCTTTGCATCTTTGTTTACATGCCACTCGCGCAGCAAAGATAAGACAGCAGGTTCTATTTAGGGTCAATTGCATGAAGGCTTGTTCTGTATCATTACTTTAATTGGGCAGAAAAGTAGATAAATAGATGTGATGTTACGAGGCTTCTATGTATCTTATTAGAAAGAGATTGGAGATTATTTATTAACAAAACTTATTTATTTTCATTGTAGTAATGGATTCAGTAATAAACTAGATTTCACAGTTTTTGTTCCCCGCTTTTCGCGAAAGCATGGGGACATTAAGTCTCATTTGTTTGTCTGTCCGTCCATCTCTCTGTCTGTCACAAAACTTTAAAAATGGTCATAACTTTTTTAGTAGGGCCTTCATATTTGGCATGGGTGTCCTCAATTGCAATACCTTTCCGTTGGTACCAAAATTTTTTGCCATATGACCTTGACCGTGACCTACTTCAATGTAACTTTTTAACCATAACACATGGGGCCTTCATATATGGCTTGTGTGTCCCTAATATAAATTCTCAATCATGTTAGAATCTAGTATAATATCATCAAACTTTACAAGGTTCCGCTGCAGATACTTGTAGACATGCACAACCATGACGATACCTCACAGATCACTGCACCCTTACTAATAGAACACCGAAAGTGGGGGACCACAATTCTCTGAATTTTTTTATCCAGAGTTACAGCTAATATTGCTTTGATAATAATCATATTGTTTCCTTCTATCCATATGTATGAACCTTATTTTCATATTATGATCTCTCCTATGGGAAAAAATAAAGAAAAAAGTTAATTAACCATAACATTTGAAATCTGGACAGAGTAATTTCATTGGATGATTTATAACCAGAAATTACGCTGTGACTTAACTGTATTGCAAGCCCAGGGTTTGAATAGTGACTTCTATCAAGTGTTTTTATGGTGCATGGAATCACAAAGCTCTGGCATTGTGATTTTGGTAATATATATAATGTATGACATGGATATATCCTTCAACTGTGTAAAATAGCATGTGCATTGTATACATTCATTCTATTTATTGTATAGATAATATTTTACTATGATTGAAATTTATGATGTTTTCCTAGAATTTTATGTATATATTTATACTTTATGTACATAATTGTATACTTTTCATACCTTTGCATTTTCTATTACATGTCTAATGTTTACCTTATGAAATAAACTTGACATATTTTTATGTGTTAAAACAACCCAATAAAATATTACAACTTTCATCTTGACTTTGTTACATTACATTCGACTATATTTAATTAAACCTCTCTTTATAATAGTTGCTAATTGTTAGCTAGCCATTTTGGTATTTTAAACATCACTGATGTCAAGATATACATCCTTGTTTGGGTATTTAGGCTGTGGTCTCTCTAACCTGTAAATGAAAAAAAATGAAATGAAGCTGTTAACTGAAAAGAAATAAAAGAAAATGAGAAAAGAATTGAAAGGGAATGAAATAAGATTAAAGAATGAAATGAATTTAAATGTATGTATCAAAGGCAGAAACAAAATGAGATGAAATCACCGAAATACAAATGAAGTTAAAGAAAAAGAGAATTAGAGATAAACTTAAAGAGCTTTCTACCATCTCTGCAGAAATGAATACATGTACCTAGAAGATAAACTGTTTTCTGCAATACGTTATCCATGCAATCTTTGAAAAATAAAGAAGTCTCTTTAATTCACCCCAAAAAAGAAGAAACTAAGAAGATTTTTGAGTTTTCATTTCTTTTCAACTCTACCAAATTATATTAATTTAATTTCATATCTTTTCATTTTATGAGTATTTTTTTTTTTTTTTTCATTTTGTTTATTTCATGAAATTTCCTTTCGTTCTATCTTGCATCATTTTTTTTTTTCTCATTAACAACTTTACAGTAGAGGGTAGTATATTTTCTCCCTATCAAATTATTAGTCATTGTATCAAAAAATGTTTTTCTGATGATCATGCAAGAACCATTAGATTTATACTAAATTTTGATATATGCTTAGTCTTTGAGAGAGGGAGATACTGACTGATTTTGAAGTGAAAAGGTCAAGGTCACAACATCTGAACATGCATTGAAAATATGGTAAAGATACATTGTAAGGTTTTCAGATGATAGCTTAAGAATCATTCATCCTATTCTAATCTGATGCTGTTTATACTTAATTATAGAGTGATCAATATGAGGTCGACATTTCAAAGTTTAAGGTCTGTAACCGAACTTGTGAGGTAAAATACGGTGAAACTAGAGCATGTTTATAAAACGATGTCCCTTTAGCTTTCCTAAATTATAAGTTTCATGGGCCACAAGTCTTATAAATATTATCTGTAGTGACATTGTCTTTTGCCATATTGACCCTCAAATCTATAGACATCCTTCTCTTTTGATAAGATTTTATATTACCTCTGTTTAAAAGAACTTGACCTGTAAAATGATAATATATGAAAATCACCTGGAAACCAATAATTACAGTCTATTTTCAACAGTTGTGACCTTTACCTTTGACCTTTTGACCTCAAAATCAATAGGGATTTTCCTCTCAATAAGTAAGCATATATCCAAAGTTGGTTTGAATATGATGAAAGGTACTTGAATTATCATACTGGAACTAATAATTACAGTCTATTTTCATCAGCTGTGACCTTGACCTTTTGTTCCCAAAATCAGTATCTTTACTCCTCTCTTTATACGTAAGCATGTATCCAAATTTGGTTTGAATATAATGATAGATACTTGAGTTATCATTCCGAAAACAAATGTGTGACAGAAGGATGGACAAAGCAAACACATTAAAAATGCTCCCTGCCACCTGGTGGGGGCATAAATGGTATTTGGATTATAAGTCATGTACAATACATGAGTCAAAGTACATTTAGATAATTTCTAAATTAGGAAAATGACTTTTTCTGTCCATTTGTCAATCCTCATAGTGTCTATTCAAAATCTGATAGTTTTTATAGTAAATATTTCCTTATATCAATTAGTAATTCCCAAAACTTGGGTCTCTGGACTTTTTCCCCGTGTGACAGTTAAATATAGTATGTAGCTTTGTTATGGTGAGCCACAGCTTGTATCATGGTTAACATAATTTTTACACAGTTAAAGTCCCACACCCATTTAGCTCTTTATTGTATCTGATGGACAGGCAGAGGGAGTGTATTGCTCAGCAGTAGTCGCAGAATGCTTTTTTTAGCTCACCTGAGCCAAAGGCTCAAGTGAGCTATAGGCATAGCACGTCGTCCGTCCATCATAAGCTTTTCACATTTCTCAAGAACCACTCAACAGATTTCTATGAAACTTGATAGGAATAAAGTACTCATGGTCCCCTACAAGTGTTGTTGTCTTTTGTCCTAATCCATCAAAAGTTGGCGCCACCACAGACAAAAGTAGATCACAGAGGATATCCTCCTTTGACAGACTTCTTCTTCAGACCCGGTGCATACAGAGACAAACTGAATGCATAGAAATGATCTAGAGGGATGTGTTAAGAAGTATTGTTATTTTTGGTTCTGTTCTGAAATCAAATTTCTGACATTTTTGAAACATTCTTTTGGACTTAGTAATTTCAATGCAGAAAAGTGTCATGTTTTCCGTTAATTGATAATGATGATTTCTTATGGACTATTTTGATCATAATTATGGTAAGGAATGTTATTTTGTTAATCTCTCAATTTTTAGATTTTCTATGAATTTTTTAAGACTTCCAAATGAGGGTGTATTGGGACAATTCTTCACATTTTTAACTTCTGCTGTTATACCACATGAAAGATTTTGATAAATCCTGGTATACATGAAGTACTATAAGTCCTCAATCAGTTTTGTATATTTGATCCAAAATGGTCAACAGGTGATGGTACCATGGCTTAGAAATAGGTTTCACAATTTTACATATACCACTTGGTAATTAAAATATGGAAGCCGGTGTGGCTTAGTGTATGAGGTGCTTGGCTCGAGACCTAGAGGTCTCGGGTTTGATTCCTGCCCTGGGTTCTGTCCTTCGGATGAGGTCCGGTGTCATGGTAGGTGTGGCATGTAAAAAGATCCCTCACTGCTTTCGGATGGATCCATTACAAAAGTAGAAATTTCTATGCAATGCATCAGGTAGATGCCATCACCAAATATATGAAATAACCATGGAGTGCCGTAAAACAATAATCGATCAATTAAAATATGGAGAGTAGTGGTTCAAATCCAGCTGTGGTCAAAATTCTTTTTCATTTCTTTACACATCTAAATAAGTTTTTAGATGTTTCACAACACTCAACATATGAAAATAGGCCATTTTAAGTTGGATCTGGACAATATTTGAAACAATTGTTGTTCATGGCCCAGACTTGAAATTAGTCAACAAAAGGTCCCACCTAAAGAAAATGACTAATTTGTTGCCCTGAATCACATCTTGCAGAGACAAAGCAGTTTCCATGAGATATAATAATTTAGTATTTATGAATTGATTTTCATAAAACTTACACAGAATACTTTGATAAAATAAAAGAATATCCCTTTCAATTGGAAAATATCCCCCTTTTCAGTACAGAGTTATGGGTCTTTGATTTTTTTTTTTTTATTTTTAAAGAAATTTAGAAAATCATTCAAATTTCATTTTCACTCAATCTCTTTCAAATTTGAATTTGTGCTAGAATTGTACATGAACTTTAATATAAACATATATTACTGATTGTCATTTCTTCTGTATTCTTACATATTTGACGTAGATGCAAAAAAAGGGAGGGGTTTAAATTCTTCTCTGGGCCATTTCTTCTTACTGCCTGTATGGATTTCAATAATATTACACAGAGTTGTTGCCAAGGGCCGAAGCGCATGTGTTATCTCAAGTCCTGAATAATTGGGGGGGGGGGGGGGAGAAACCTTCACACTTTAAAATATTTTCCTATCAAAAACTAAGCAACAGATGTATTATGCCACGCCAGGCATTGCTGTTTTTGAGCATTCATTTCCTGTTAATCAGTATAGATTTAAAGGTTAGGAATATATATTTTTATCTGCAAATTTTTGAGCTGTCGGTTGAATAAGCAAATTAAGGTCAGGTGAGAGATGTAGGCTCACTTGGGCCTCTTGTTCATTTTTTCCCAGTTCACAGGTACTGCTGTGGTCCATGTGTAGAAAACAGGTTTAGCATTTTGACTATATTTATAACTTATAACTAGGATTCTAAGCTGTAGATCTATCATTTGAGCTCTCACTATTTGCTGTTGCCTTCCTTTTCAATTTGTGTCACATTTCTATTCTCCAATGTTATGATAACCAACCATAAAGGCTATACCTTGTCTTGGCCCAATGCAGATGTTTTGACCATTCTGTGCTATCATGACTTATGTTCAAGGCTAGATCTTGTAATCATGACCTAAGCCTGTATGGCCCAGTGGATGAGGTGCTCTGTTCATGACCATAGTTCTCAGGCTTGACTCCTGCCTTGGGCACACCAATGTTCTGGCTTTTGGATAAGACAGTAAAAACCAAGGTTCCGTGTCACGGTAGACATGGCACTAAAAGTTTCCTTACTTTTTTAGGAGGGTCCATTGCAAAGGTAGAAATTTCTATGCGATGCATCAGGCAGATGCTGTCTCTATATACGAGAAATAACAGTGGAGTGACATAAAACAATAATCAGTCAACCAAATATAACCATGACCTACATTCAGGGCTTTCTGCAATTAAAACTATTTTGTCATGGCTTACATACAGGGTATTGTCTTGTCTAATCATGATTTGTACTCAGAGCTAAGTCTTAACTTACAAACAGACTATCATGCCTTAACATGACCTACATTCAGTGCAGAATTTCTACATTGTGACCCACATTCAGGGTTATACAACTGCCTTGTCATCATGACCTACATTTAGGGTTCGTATTTGTTTTCATGACTTAGATTTATTATAGTGCGTTGGCAATATCTCAGTCTGATTAAAACACTGCTTTTTAGCTCACCTGAGCCAAAGGCTCAAGTGAGCTATTGGCATCACTCTTCGTCCGTCGTCCGTCCGTAAACTTTTCACATTTTCAACTTCTTCTTCAGAACCGCTTAAAGGATTTGCATGAAACTTGGTGTGGATGAAGTACTAGGGGTCCTCTACCAAGTTTGTTCATTTCATATAAATCCCTCAATAGGTGGCGCCACCATTGCTAAAAATAGATCTCAGAGGGTACCCCTCTTTGAAAATCTTCTTCTCCAGAACCAGTGTATGGACTATAAAACTAATGGCATCTGAGTGATCTAGAAGGATGTATGTCTAAAGTTTGTTCATATCGTTGAAATCCGATAAATAATTTTTGACGTTTTTTTTACGTTTTTTTGGACTTTGTAATTTTAATGCAGAAAAGAAGTATTTTTGTCTTTTAGTAAACATTGATGCATTAATTTGGTTTAATTTGATCATTTTTATGATGAGAAATACTACTGCGAAGAAATTTTTTCAATATTTCATTTTTTGGATTTTTTATGAATTTTCTAAGACTTTCAAGAAAAAGGGGGGTGGGACAATTGGTGTAAACATTTCACAGTTTGAACTTTTTCTTCAGAACCACTTGCTGGAATTCAATGAAACTTGGCATGCATCAAGTACTCAAGGTTCCCGACAAATGTGGTGATCTTTGTCAGGATCCATCAATAGGTGGCGCCACCACAGGCAAAAGTAGGTCAAAGAGGGTACCCTACTTTGACAAACTTCTTCTTCAGACCGGGGGCATACAGAGACTAACCGAATGCATAGGAATGATCTAGAGGGATGTGTGAAGAAGTGTTGTTATTTTTGGTTCCATTCCGAAATCAAATTTTTTACGTTTTTTCATTTTTATTTTGGACTTTGTTATTTTAATGCATTAAAGAGTTATTATTTTCTTTTAGTAAACATTGATGCATTCATTTGGTTTCATTTAATCATTTCTATGGTAAGGAATGCTGGTGTGAAGGAATTTTTTCAATATCTCGATTTTTGAATTTTTTATGAATTTTTTAAGACTTCCAAGAAAAGGGGGGGGGGACAATTTTTCATATCTTCAACTTGATCTACAGAACAACTTGAAGGATTGTGATAAAACTGGGTAGGATGCAAGTACTCATAGTCCTTTTCAAAGGTTTTGTTTTTTGTGCGGATCATCCAAATTGGTTAACAGATAATGCCACCATGTCTAAAAGTAGGTCTCACAATGGTACATATACCACTAGGTAATTGAAATATGGAGAGTAGCGGTTCAAATCCAGCTGTGGTCAAAAAAATTTTTTTTTTTTTTTACACATCTAAATAAGTTTTTAGGTGTTTCTCAACACTCAACATATGAAATTAGGAATTTTACGTTTAAGACTTCCAAAAAAGAAAGGGGGGGGGGTTGGCCATTTTTCACATTTTCAACTTTTTCTACAAAACTGTTTGAAGGATTTTAATAAATCTTGGTAGAAATAAGTCACTTATGATCCTCTTCAAATTCTGTTGTTTTCGTCCAGACCTCTTTACAGGTGGCGCCACCATAGTCAAGAGTAGGTCACAAAACTTGGTGATTCAATGCAGAAAAAAGTGTCTTATTTCCTAGTTAATTGATAATGATGATTTCTTATGGACTATTGTGATCATAATTATGGTAAGGATTGTTACTTTGAAAGAATTTTGTCAATATCGCAATTTTTGGATTTTCTATGAATTTTTTAAGACTTCCAAATGAGGGTGTATAGGAACAATTCAATCACATTTTTCACTTCTGCTGTTATACCACATGAAAGATTTTAATGAAACATGGAATACATGAAGTACTAAAAGTCCTCTATCAATTTGGTAAATTTCATCCAAATTGGTTAACAGATAATGCCACCATGTCTAAAAAGCAGTTCTCACAATAGTACATATACCACTTGGTAATTGAAATATGGAGAGTAGCGGTTCAAATCCAGCTGTGGTCAAATTTTTTTTTTCATTTCTTTACACATCTAAATAAGTTTTTAGATGTTTCTCAACACTCAACATATGAAATTAGGCAATTTTAAGTTAGATCTGGACAATATTTGAAACAATTGTTGTTCATGACCCAGACTTGAAATCAGTCAACAAAAGGCTCCACCTAAAGAAAATGACTAACTTGTTGCCCTGAATGACTTCTTGCAGAGACAAATGAAATGCTTAATATCAAAATCACCTGAATGGATGTGCAAAAAAGTGTTGTTTTTTATTCTAGCCTGAAATAAAATTTGACATATTTTCAACATCTGTGTTGACTTGGTCACATTAATGCAAAAATAAATGAATTTTTCCTTCATGCATGACTGATAATATAGGTACTCAGGTGAGCGATATAGGCCCACTTGGGCCTCTTGTTATTTGAACACACTTGCTTAGAGATTTGGCAGTTGATTAGAAGTAGTGTAATAAACATTCTAATTGGTATTTCATTGTACAATAAAATTCAAGCTGCATTGTAAACGAACTCCCATGTACATGTATTTTTCTTTAAGTAAACACAATGAGGCATAATGGACACAACCATTTGAATATCTTGAATTTGGGGAGTTTACAATATACATAAATACCAAGATAAAAATGGTTACTGTGGCAATCTTGCCAGTTATCCTCCAATTGGTCATTGAGATAGTTCATAGAATATAATGTAGATCATTGCAAAATGCCATGTATGTGCAAATAGAGAAGAGTATTTTGATCAGAATGACATTATCTACAAATTCAACTTTTGCTCAATGCTTTTGAGTCACTCAGAGATTGTTCTCTGAAATGAAACCGGTAAAGATTTCATTCTTGTGAAGTAAAGTGGAATTTTTTTGTCTTTGTGATGAGCAATGGTGATGCCATGACAATTACATTGGTTGCAGCAGTGTTAACAGGTTAAAGTGTGGCTGGATTAGTTAAGCAGACAGTTTAGTGATTCTATCAATTACCATAATCTTACAGGACATTATGGGTTAGTAGTAAGTTTTGCTCATTGTCGTAAGGCTGTAGATTTAAACCATGTTGAACATTTAGTATACCATATTTACGTAAAGTTAACAAATGTGCCTTAAGATCTTGATATCATTATCTGTCCCACAGGAGGTCACAGTTGCGACTGAGAATAAAGTGTAGATATGTCACTTTTCATGTTGAGGGTAATGACAAGTTTCATCTGACATACTAAAGTTTTATTCATCATCACAATTCATACACATACGCTACAACCATGTGGGAGAAAAATTCCAGAGTTAGCAACAGTATGGTGTACAGTAGAACTGTTCTTCTGTTTGTTGTACTCAGAGTAAACAAATTACTCTGGATATATAAAGAAAATATTGCTGTATCTTAATAGTTATTATTTTGAAAAAGTTGATATTGAATCTTTTCTTTATTTTTATGACTACATGTATGAAAAAGAGGGATTGCATTATAACTTGGGAAAGAAAGAACAAATCATTTTCTATATTGTCAGTAACAAGATGTAATCCCTTCTACCTTGAATTATCATTTTTCTTCTTAGGTCTGTATTTCAAGGTCATTGTTTAGCATTAATAGTCAAGACCTGTTGTCTCTCCTACATGTGAATGAAGATGTGCCAATATACAAGAAAAGAGCACAGTGTTCTTAAAAAAAAAACCAAAATTCGGGAATAGTTTAAAGGTTCAGGGTTCATTTGCCAGGATATGGAACTGTCTTGCATGACTAATGTTCTGCATTACTGGATGAAAGCATCATCATGTGAAAACCAGCTAGAATTTTTTGGCGCTTCAAACTTTCTATGCATGGCAACAGAGACAGTACCTCACTTTAGAAAACTGTCAAAAGTGACTTCAAATAGACCACAAATACAAAACATTTATTACCAATGTATATTTGTTTTGTTTTCAGCTTTTGCACCAAATCCTCCTACAGTTCAACTCAAAACACCTGTTAAGAAGACAACAGAAGCAAAACAAATTAATATGCCAACTCCAGTAGTGACTGACTCTGTTAACAAACAACCTGTGATAGGATTTACCCCATTCCAGTCTGATTCTAAAACTGTGACAATGGAAAGTGTAACAAATGACAGTTTTAAACAGAAGAAAGACAGTAAAAGTAATGTACAAATCATGTGTTCAGATAATGGAGAATCTGCCAGCAATGCAGCAAATGGACAGACTCCGAAAAAAGACTCCACAACCACAGCAGCTGTACCGAAAAGCACATCTAAGTAGGTCCAATACTCCTTAATGTTTGTAAAGTATGTTTTCGATAAATCAATTGCTTTAAAACTTTTTGTATTATTTGTGGAAAAACATCAAACTGCAGTCAAACTTCGATTACTCGAACGTCGAAAACTAATGAAAACCCCTGGAAACTGGAAGTCATCCTACGGTCCCTAGAACATTTCAAATATTTTAATGTTATTTGTCTTCTCAAACTCAAACTTCTGAAACTCGAATACCGCCAAAAACTTGAAGTAATTGTCAAGTCCCAATGACACATTTGTACTTAATTTCACCTTCGAAAACTCGAAGCATTTTACGATCAGAAACTCGAAAGCAAATAACAGGATAAAAAGCAATTAGCTTGTTTACACATCGATTAAAATTACATGGTTGTGTGCGTCCAAGCTTGAAGCTGCCATAATTATGAAAGAAGATTATTAAAAACTGCTAATGGTGAAAATTTCTTGAATTAAACCAAGGACTTATAAACAAGATAAGTCCTTGATTATACAAGCTGTAAATTTAAAAAAGTAACTTCATCTAAGATATTGAGCCAAGCCCCGACATCGTTGAACAGTGTCAAAGCCGATAGAAAGGCTTTATAAGGGCAGATCTATATGTTATACATTTTTTGCATTAGTTTTATTAAATACATAGAGGATATTTGACATGATATACATTTAAATTAAGTAAATTGAGAATATTATATCGTCTTTATGCTATTTTTTAGTATTACAGTAGTACAAAATGTACGTCGGTAATAATGTTCGATCTTTCCCTTTCTAATTTCCCGCGAATTTCCGCAACTTCCAAAACTCAAACCTACCGAAACTCAAAGTGATTTGGTAGGTCCCTGCACTTCGAGTTATCAAAGTTCGACTGTATGTATGTATTTCTTCTGGAGATATTTTGTGAAATGTAAGTGGTTATTTCCTGTGCATGTAAATTTTAAATTGATATATACTTATGTGTATCTTTTTGATGTCTCATTTTACTGAAGTAATCTTTTGTCACATTGTATTACCTTTCTTCTGAAATACTGTAAGGCACAAAATGATTTAAAGGTCTTACTTTCAAAGGTCAAAACAAGATAAAGCAAAACTCAAAGAGGAGTATGAGAAGAGACAGTCTGGGAAGGAACTTTTAAACATGGTTGTGATCGGTATGTCATGGATACATCAATTTCTTTGTTATTAATTTACCCTATATCATATTTTCATTTATATGCTTTGATGACTACAATAGTATGCTTTGCCATAGAGAGTGAGAATTACCTAGATTGGTGATTTTAAAGTGGAAGTCAACCATTTTATTTTCTACTGCTGTCACAGAATAGTAAAAGCATAATATTGTATGCCAATCTATTAGCATTCAACCCAAACCCCCCCTCCCTCTTCTCCACATTTAGCTGGAATTACCAGTCTTTTCATTGGAAATGAGAAACAGTACTAGTACTTTGACTTGTACAATTTAGTTTCCACATAAGCTGAATGCCCATACATGTTTACCAATCACAAGAACGCCTCCTTACTACTTGTAGTTTATTGATTGTCTACACTTACCTGTCACCAAAACTAACTTTATAACTTTTGAACTACAAGGAATTAAAACTTCATATTTGCCAGCCATGCATTCTCTTTTAGTGAAACCAATTAAGATGTAATCTAGTTTGGTAAGCTTGTGACCTAGACCAACACACTAAACAAAAGCTGCAAACAGCAGTGTAATATTTTACATATATATTGTGTTTATTGCTCCTTTGTCACTCATTAACAAAAGTTTTAAATGACACATTTTTATCTTTTGACAGGACATGTCGATGCAGGAAAAAGTACTCTTATGGGTCACATGTTATATCAGTTAGGCATGGTAAACAAAAAAGCCATGCACAAATATGAACAGGAATCTAAGAAACTTGGAAAAGGATCATTTGCATATGCTTGGGTATTAGATGAAACGGAAGAAGAAAGGTATTTTATGATGAGATGTATTAGTTTAGTAATAAAATGTGTTTTAGAAATCATTACTTGATATTTAAATTACAGACCTTGGCCTGAGACATCTGATAATATAACGTAATAGTTAAACAAAACTTATGCCTACCAT
Organism: Pteria penguin; assembly: GCA_035048485.1. Lineage (NCBI taxonomy): Eukaryota > Metazoa > Mollusca > Bivalvia > Pterioida > Pteriidae > Pteria > Pteria penguin. The sequence goes on along the minus strand of CM068580.1, from coordinate 62,249,061 downwards.
ATTAGAAATTGGAAAAGGGAGATTGAAGTAAAATCCTCAAATTATCAAGGCTGCTGCTTTTTTAACTTATACCCAGTTTGTATGGTTTTAAGAGGCCTTGGATGTAACCTTGTAGAGGGTACTAGTCCATTGAAGGTTAAATACCCAGTTGAAGCTCATAGTATTCATAGTTGTATGGGCTAAGAGAGTGTAATGAAGTACATTGCCTAATATACAACAAGAAAATACGGAGTACGCAGTGAGAAATGAATATGCAGTCTTCTGATTGATGGCCAAATACATTATCTGTTTAATCACACATGCTACACTAGATTTAACTTAATTTCATTTACCAGGTGTTGAATACAGAACCCATAAATCTGTTATCAATATATTAGTTTGCAATATCAATCTTTGAACAATTCTGAATGAACCCAACGTTTGCAATCAAACTTTTTTATGTTTGAAGCAACATTTTTATTTTTATTGTAGGTCAAGAGGTGTAACAATGGACATTGCACAGACCCACTTTCAAACTCCAAAAAAACAAATTACTCTTCTTGATGCCCCAGGACACAAGGATTTCATTCCAAATATGATTACTGGTATCAAATATAATTATCATATTTTTACTTAAAATATGTAAAAAAAAAATTAATGTGACATTTTACTAATTACTAAAAAATCTATGTAATTTGGATTGATATAACACCCTCAAGAGTTGATGAATATATTACAGTTAGGATAGGTTGAAATAGAAATTATTACTATAAGGTAGAAAAAACTAGATAACGTTAAGGTTAATTGACAGTTTTATTTAGATTCTGATTTTTGAAATAGAAAATGTATTATGTTTGAAGATTCAAGATAGAATACCAATAAAATAGATTTTGTAAAATGTTTTATATTGTTTTTCTGGTCTAGTGAAAATTAATTTCTAAAAATTAGCTGCCATTTCTTCTGTGTGTTATTTAGAATTCTTTTCTTATGGCATCTAATCTTTATATAATACTATAGGCACTGCTCAAGCAGATGTGGCCATTTTGGTGGTCAATGCTACACGTGGAGAGTTTGAAACAGGATTTGAATCAGGAGGACAAACCAGAGAGCATGCAGTATTAGCAAGGTCTTTAGGTCAGTATCATGGGGTAGTATTATTACCTTGTGACCTTGGCCTTCCTGTTTGACCTACACTTCCAAAACTGAATTGTTTGCCATAGTTTATCAATCATGGGAACTAGGGGTTTCATATTTCATGTGTGTTTGTTTTAGTAAGACCTTTCTATTGATACCATAATTTATGACCTTGCAGTTTTGATTTTCCTGTTTGACCTAAATTTCCAAAATTGAATCTTTTATTTTAACTTCTCAACCATGGGAGCTAAGGCTTTTATATTTCATGTGTATTACTTATAGTGAGACCTTTCTATTGTTACCATGATTTATTACTTTGTGACCTTGATCATCCCGTAGGACGTACATTTGACCTAATTTGAAAAAAAAAACTTTAACAGTTGCCTTCACTTCTGAACCAGAGGAAATATGGCTTTCGTATTTCACCGGTATGTTCCTTGTGGCAAACCCTTCCATTAGCACAAATGAATAATTAAAGATCTTGTGACCTTGACCATCAACCTACATTTAAAAATATTGTTGTCATCAAGAATTTTGTTGCCCTGGGGCAGTGTTTTACAAACTCATCATGTTTACCTTTTCTTCTAATTTCAACAACACTTCAGCAATTCAAAAATTGAAACAATTAGAAGCTTTACAGATTCGTCTACTGTAAATTTGAGCTGGGTAGCACATTTTAGTCTCTTGTTTCATTTCAGGTGTTGCTCAATTGATAGTAGCAGTAAATAAAATGGACACTGTTGATTGGTCAGCTTCAAGATATGACGAAGTAACAAAAAAACTTGGACAATTTTTAAAACAAGTTGGTTATAAAGATTCAGATATATCTTTTGTACCATGTAGTGGTTTGAATGGGGAAAATTTAGTCAAGCCTATTAGTGAACCAAAGTTGTCAGCCTGGTATAAAGGCAGTACATTGGCAGAACAAATAGGTAAGTTTAACATGTACAACACATACTGTATCTAGAAGAAATAACTATGCATGTAAATTGTAATGTTGTGGAATTCAGACTCAGTAGAATCAAATTGTCTGGGAAATACATCAGTCCATTTTTCCATAAGATAGCTTCTTTTGGCACTGTCAGTGTTTATGTCTAATGTCATAATCATGTGTTGGTCTTTTATGACCAAAAATGATATCATTACAATCAAGCTGCATGGCTTGCTACTAGAGGTGAATGAATCAATGTATGTTACAGATATTAAAACATTACAAGTACATGTATCTGATCAATATTAACTATAATAATGCTCTATGTATATCCATCATATTATACTGTACTCCAAGCTCCTGTCAAAGAATCAGTGCCTTATTTCAAATTGAACAACTGGAAATCTGTTCTGTTATTTTTCTGCAGACAAAAAGTATTGTTGGTACGTAAAAGTCAGTAATTCAGTTTTCAGAGAATGAAATGGGCAGAGCATTTAAAAGAACTGTAGTTGTATAGTAGCCTCGATGTATCTGAGTGGGAATTTGTTGGAGAATAATTCTATGGAACATATATAGAGAAAATCTAAAGTCATATTAGAATATGATGTTTTTTCTTCAGAAGAAAATGTTCTGTTGTCAAATTAGTTGGATCATGCAAAAAAAACTTTAATTAATTTTCAAAGTTTAATTTGTAGATAAATTTAAGTCTGTCACTCGTCAAATGGATAAACCATTACGCCTAAGCGTAACAGATGTGTTCAAGGGTATGGGGAGTGGCTTCAGTGTGGTGGGCCGTATTGGTTCAGGGTCTCTTCAGGCTGGAGATAAGGTGCAAGTCATGCCATCAGGGGATTATGCTAATGTAAAAGGTTAGTTTCGGAAAGTGGAAGTATCATAGCTAAGAGATGAAGATTTATGACAAACAGGTTCAGAATGAAAAGGCTTTTTCTATTATAGATGAAATAAATACCTTCAGATTGTTGTAAAAGTCAGTGATGTGTACAGAACCAACTTTTTATGTTCCCTTCAGATGCACTTATAAAATTATCATAAAATATCATCTTGTATTGAAAAGGCTCAGAGGGTACTTCTTCCTCTTCCTGTGTGTAATGGTATAAAAAAAATCACACATCACAGTACGTTAGAATTAATGCATCATGTTAATAAGCTACTTAATGATTGTCATCTCAGTTGTAAACCCATCACCAGATCTGAGTAAACTTTTTCTACCACTTCTTATCAGTAACTGAAAAAAATGGTGATAATTAAGTGGACTTTACTTAATAACCTCCTGCATTTCAAAAGCATTGGTCTGTTATGCACAAACATCTAATGTTTTCTTTTTGTAACATTTCATACAAAATAATTAAAGTATGAAATGACTGTAACATATATGCATTTTATTTATAAATTATAGATTTAGAAAATTAAAATGTCATTAAAATCATTATAAATTGGTAAATTTTTCCTTATTTATTACCTGCATTATGTAATTTGTTAATAACAGTTCTTGAAGAGTATTGGGCTGATTCTAAGTACATGTATAGGTATTCAGTGATTCTTGTTTCTTCAATATCTCGCACTCCTTTCAGGTTTACTGTTAGAAGATTCAGATGGCACATGTGGCTTTGCTGGAGATCATGTGACTGTGACTTTGACAGGGATGGACATGACACATGTTAATGTAGGTGAGTAAAGAAATTTTTACTAGGACCACAAATGACTTAGGACTTGTAAACTTGGGTTATTCTTGTTAACAATGTGTGAAAGCTTTCATCACTGTTGACAGAACCAATTACCTTGAGTTACAACAAGAACATTGGCATGTATTTATGATTTCTTTGATCTGGCGGTATTTGATTCTTTTTATAGCACTGTTAAATGGCATATTGGGGTGTTTGCATTGAACACATATCAGGACAATAAAGACTGTAAGATGCCTCTTTTTTAACTTTGAAAGGGACAATGATTTGTATGCTTTCTTAGATTTAAACTAGAGCATATCATGTTGACTTTATCTAACTTTTTTGTTTTCTCCTTCTTACTCTGCCCCAAGAATGGTTACATTGAGGCACAGTTCCATATCAAATGTTACATATATTTTAACAGAAATCTTTGATATCTCGACATCGGAAATCTGGACTAACGGCTTATCTTGACATAAACCGCCAGTACTGACCGTTTTTCTAATAAAATGATGACATTCACTTCGGATGTCTTGACATATGATATGTTGATTATTATGCTTATTTCGACATAACTTTTCAGTCCTAGTCTCAAGATTGACCAGGTTTATCACGACATTGGCTTCCACAGGTGACCTCAACTTAATTTGTTTATTGATCTTACCGCTGTACGCATGCGACTTAATTACTTGACCATTACAGCCCATGCGTCGACAGCTTGGCTTTTTAACTTAGGTGTGTGAATGATGATGATGATGATTCTTGTTAAAATTTCATCTAATGATGAAATTAGTAATGTTGATAATCGATGATAGTAATTATAATTTCATCTAGCTATAATATAGTAATGTAGAGACTTTACATTATTACAAGAATAAGCTATTGGCAATCACATGCATACATTTAAAAGGGCGTTTATTCTCAAACTTTCATCAAATTTCCTCACCCCAGCTTTCAGGTAAAACCAGACGGTCAGGTAAAGCGTAAGTTAAAAGTCAGTTCTATTGAGACTAAGTATGAAGCAATCACTGAAGTAGAGAGAGATTTGTTAAGTAAGGCAGTCTTAGGGATGAAGTTCAAAGTTCCTCAAAACACACTGTCTACATGGTTTATGCTACAACAGGGCTAACTTTGTACCAATTGAAACAATGTATAATAAGGAAAGTATGGTGACAAATGTCAATTCAACTTTAAAATTCGGATATCTAGACATATTATTCTCTGTCCCTACGATGTCGAGATAATGAAGTTTTAATGTAATTACACTTTAATCATTCAATACTTTTTATGTTCACTTTATCGTTATATTTTTTAAAGTGTTTTATTCAATGTATTTAAGCAAATATTCATCATTATTTCTACAGGCAGTGTACTGTGTGATCCTACTGAACCAATTAAAAGTGCAACAAGAATCCGAGCAAGGGTTGTTGTATTCAATATTGAATTACCTATAACCAGGGGATACATGGTAAGCTTTCTTAAATACATGGCTTGTACATGTTTTGATAGAAGTTGAAAAATTCCCACAATATGATGGCTCAGAAGGATGCTACTGTTTATTATTGATCATCTGCTAACTTGTATTTGTCCTTATAAACTTTTTGAATAGTTGTTTTCATAATAGGTAGTAAGGCTAGGAAGTTTAAATGTGTAACCGGTACCGTGTTTAGCTCATATTAAAACGTTTAAACGACGTTTACCGGAGTTACCTCGCTTATATATGTAATGCTGTTACAAAGCTGCGTTCCTTTCTAAAAGTCCGACACACTTAACAAACTTATATTTTTGAATAAGAAATTCAAGAGATGCGAAACAGTTCCTTAGGCGAATCTGACACCTGAGGTTCCTCTACTCATTAAAAAGAGCGCGATTTGGGTGAACATGAACACACTCCACAAACTTCTTCACTACCCGATTTACCTACCGTACCAGCTACCAACGGATATGGCAGATTGCTAGAGCAAGTGAAATTTCTGATATTTCTGACCTCTTGTTCAATTCAGTATTCTTCACTTCAGCATGTGTTAATTCTAATGTATATTAAATATCTACAGCTGAATTTATTTCATGTCATCTATTGATGCTGGACACATACAATCTTTGTGCATGTTTTATAGGACCAAAGCTTCAAACATTGGAAAACCACAAGTGTAAGTTTGTAGGTGTCAATAAATATCTCAAGGATGAGGGCTTAAGGATTTATCAAGATATAATAACACAATAGAGAAGCGGCCCGATTAAATGGCACCGTTTCGGTTAATGCTTTCCGATTAAACGTTTTTAAACGATTTTGGTTAACATCCGAGTCTTCATAGGTAATAAGAATCTACTGGTTGTAATACCATGTGAGGAGGATAGATATCCAGACGAATTCTTTTTAATCCTGTCAAGATTTGAAATAGGAAATTTTCCACAGCAAGCACACAAATTGACATTTAATAATAATAAATAATTTAATAGTAGTCTTAAACTTCAGTGAAACAATATAGAAATAATTCAATCAATTGAACTCTGCTCACTCAGATAGCTATTAATGGGTATAATGGTGATCTTATGCCTTGTATAGTTTAAAGGACAACTTGTAGCACATAATATGAAAAGTATGTATATTGATCACATACCCGTTGCTGTGTATGCTATATATACCAAGTATTCAGTTATGTTTTCATAACATTTCATACACAGGTAGACATCTTGATGAAAGCAGTTCAGTCATACCAGAATTTTGTTACCTTGACCTTGATCTGATACATCCTGATGTTTTTGTATTCATTGCAACGTGATGGCATTTCAGTCATACCATACCAAAATTTCATGACAATGACATTCCTTTCCACCAAAAAAAAGTGTAAAATAAGGCACTGAAAGTACCTTCTTTACGAATGTATGCCAGGGCAAATCATACATGCCTCATGGACATAATTAGAGTTCACACTTCAGTTGTGATGTTTAGCTTAATTTAGTTATATTATTTCATTTTTAACAGGTGGAATTTCACTATCAAGCAATAACAGAACCAGCTGTCATCAAAAGACTCAATTCCCAACTAAATAAAACCACTGGAGAAGTCATCAAAAATAAACCAAAGTAAAATTTTCTCTTTGTTAGGTTTTTTGGGTTTTTTTTTTTGCTTTACATTGTTGAGTGTCCCTTTTTTGTTTCGTTCTTTTATATCGGTCACTTTGCACCTTAAATTGCTAATGTATAATAGAATATATAAGTTATATTCAAATTGAATTTTCTGTGTTTTATTGATGACTTATCCATTACAGATGTATTGTAAAGAACAGCAGTGCAGTGATGGAGATTGAGTTTGATCGACCCATTTGTTTAGAATTGTACAAAGACTATAAAGATTTAGGTCGCTTTATGTTACGCTCCAGTGGGTCTACGATAGCTGCTGGGCTAGTTGAAGAGGTACTATCAGGAAAAAGTTACAATTTAACCCATAACATAGTATAATTACACTCTTTTACCTTAAAGTAAAGGGTTTATATAAAATATATGATAGACATTGAATTTGAGCGTTTATAGGACTACAAAATATGTTGGAACTTTAATGGAATAATGCATTCACCATTTAAAAAATAAAAATGAAATATGGGTAAAATGTGTACAGCATTGTTATTCAATATTTATTCAGATTTCAACACAATGTGAATATTGTTCCAGATTGAACACAGGTCGTGGTAACTATCACATGCTCACTCTTATTTGTAGCAATATATATATATATATTGAATTTACACATAAATTGTTTGTTTTCTTTTCAGATCTTGATAACAAAGATGAAAGCCGATGAAGAAGGATAGACGAGATTCTTTACCTTCACTAGGCCTTCCCCAACACACCAGTCCTGCTCAGTGATCTAGCGTCCTGGTTATATGTATGGCTGCATATCATTACATACTGTACACATGTGATTAAATGCAGATACATGTAATTATGTATACATCTTACTTATGACATACATATTGTATGTATTTTAATGTGTTTTCAGAGCAGAAATCTTTTTATGCATATTTGAAAGGATGAAAATTGTCCATAGAAATTTCAGTGACCCTCAGACCGAGCTTTAAAACCAAGTGTTAAATTTTGAGCAACTTAAAACTTTGAGGGCAATTTTCTGTACAATGTAATGCATATGTGAATGTTTAAGTTATTAAAATTATACCACTGCTCTGGTAAAATTTAAAGAAATAAACATTTGAAATATCAGCATCTGTAGTCAATTACTGATGGTAAACAAGACTGAAATCAATCTACAAAATGTGGTGATTTCAGATATCATTTTGGAAATACATGTAAATACGTGGACTGGATAGCAATTTTGGCAAATCATTTTCGGGTAATGAATTCAAATATTGCAGATTCAAGGTCACACTGTTTGTCCAATGACTTGAACTCTTAAAACCTTAACATTGTGCCATATCCCATGTCATATTAGCTGCACATCGACGACAGAATAGAAATCCCTTTAAGAATAGGTCCAGAGCATGTTCCCACACTGCTTCTGTCGAGTGCTTGGTAGAAGGATCAACAAAAGGCTAAAAACTGCATGGCAGGATTGCAAAGCTGCTCAAAATCACTCAAGTATATTGAATGTAGTATGCACTTACCTAATACCAACTGAATGAAAACTTGGTTGATACCATCTTATTATTGATAGGTTTCCATAGGTCACTGATGGTACTTGCCTCTCGGTTTCAGTCATATAGTATGTCAAACTTTTTTGATGAATCTTCAAGGCAGTTTCAAAAAGTAAAGTTGCTGGGTTTTTTTTTCAAATTTGTCTTCATCACCTATTTTCAAATTTGTAACAGAATCATAAAATGATAAATGAGAAATTATGAATGCCTGTTTCAAATGAGGTGTTTGAAAATGGTAAGAATATGAAGGAAAATCTATATCCGACTCACAAGATGGCAGACAAAGGGAGGCAACACCAACAGACTCTTGCCAACGAAAACCTATCCATATGGAAAATATGAAGTGTGATTGATTATTGATTGATTTTTGTTTAACATCACACCACGAATATTTCACATATATAGTGACGGCATCTGCCTGAAGCAGGGCATACAGATTTTGACCTTTGCAACGGACATACCCGAAGCAGTGAGGGATCTTTAACGTGCCATGAATACCACAATCCGAAAGACAGAACACGGGCATGACCAGAGCGGGAATCGAACCCCAGCCTCCGGATTAGGAGTCCAGCACGATACCACTAGGCCACGCCAGCTTAATATGAAGTGTGTATCACTTGCCTTTTGCTTAAATCTTGAACATAACCAAAATGTTAACTGACATTACCAATCTATAGAGATGGTTTCATTTGCAGTCCATTCACAAAAACAACCAACAACTTGCTTTGTTCAATCAAAAATATTTATATTTTTGTTGAAAAGAACACAAAACTGTACAATGGCATTTTAAATTCACAAAAGATAAAATAAAGCATAATTTTTAAACCATCTTACCTGGACATTTTAAAAAAAAACGTTTCCTTGCAACTCAAGTAGCAAAATCAAATAGATTTTCATACTGTTAATACAACTACTAGTACATGTATTACATTTTTGAACAGACTCCATTTGTATCAGCAATTCCAAGAATTTTACATAGAAAAGGAACATATGTGTACAGACTAATAATACAAACCATAAATGCCATAATGAACATAAATTTTATTCCCCTATTAATGTATTTATGAATGTGTATTTTATTCCCCCCATAAATAATGCTATTATGAGAAATTTTGTTCCTTCTGCCATAATCTACATACCGGTATTTTAAACAATTTATAAAGAAATAAGAAAAGGAAAAACAGATGACAACAATTTTTGTACTGCTATTATTGAACCTGTATGTAACATTTTTATTGGTATAACATAAAACATTATAAATGTTACATAGTATTACTGGTTATATAACATCAACCTTATTCAATATAAATAAATTACATGTATTCACAAATAAAGGTAATATTCTGTCCCACAACAGGATAAAACTAAAGTGAATGCATAAGCAAATTGATGAAAACAAAAATCAAATATACATCATTTCTGCCATACTTGACATTTTTTTGGGAATATAAACAAAATTTTCAAAATATGACGCGAGTTCTGTAACTGTCATGTCATCCAAACGTGCTTCCTGAGAACAGGTTTTATCCAGCACTGGTTCATCATTGGCTGTTTCCAAATCCTCTTGTGTGAGTCTGTTAAGCAGAGCATTGGAATCCACATGACCTGGTTGATTTGAATTTCTAGTTCCAGTAGATGTCCTTGGATAAACACTAGTCAAATCTTTTTCCTGAGGGTTTGGGTGATTGGCACAGGAGGAAAAATTCTTGAATTGCTCCTTGCAGTGTATTCCAAAGATATGGTGTTTGTTCACACGACTAGATAAATTGGTAGCTCCAGCAGAGAACTTTGGTTCTGTCCCTATTAATACTCCTGAGTCACTTTTACGTTCATGTTTTTCTAACTTCAGTCTTGCTGCTCTAATAACATGTTTTCTGTCTTTCTCTGAATGATGAAGCTTTAAACGAGCTTCACGAATCAATCTCTTGGGTGACTCTGAAGCCAGAGATGCATTGGCATAATTGTATTTCTTTCTCTCGTCTTGCTTATTAGATTTTGACTTGCACATGCATCTCTGACTAGTGCATTCCTCCTGGTGAAAAGTGATTTTTTCGATGGAGAAGATGACATCTTGAGGGTAAGGCTCCATCCTAGCAGACATCTTTTTATGTTTCACTGCATGTTTTAAGCTTTGAGCTCCTTGATCTGTTTCTTTAGAAATATTGCTGTCCAGAAAGAAGAATCAATTGTTTTTAAATGCGCTTGAGAATTCAAAATACATGTATAGTGAATTTGATGCATCAATATCCAGGAAATTAAGTAAGGCAAATTCACTAGCCTAAAAATGATAATGCCAAGTAAACAAATGAAAATTTTTTTTTTCTAGATCTTTCCAAAACTTGTAAAAATAAATGTATAAATGGTGTTGCCTTTTTTTGCAACACAGAGAGATTAATACATGTTTCTAAGACATATCAATACCTGGCTCAAAAGATGATGACAGTTTGAACCAGATAACAAGGCTACATGTAGCTCAAGTTACACACCCCTAGCCTGATGATTCAATTATGAGTCTTTACTTCTGGGTTTTTGTGTTTCACTGTATATTAATGACTAGATAATGCCATCAAAAAAGTTGTTATAAATATCTAACTTGAGAATAGAAACTAACATCTCAGAATGAACAATCAGACAATCTACATGTCCTTAAAGATGATGACATATTGTATTTACCTATCATTCAATGAATCTAAGACCTGCCCCTGGTCCTGAATCCTACTGCTGCCTGACCCAAAATTAGAAGTAAAGCTGAAAAGTATACGATTAAAAACAATTTCAATTCATTTTCAATACATAAATAAATGAAGCCATAATTACAGACATGTAAACATATTCAGTGCCCCCACCACAGAAAGGCAATCATCAATATAAACTGTTATATTAATACAATGAAATACAATATACAATGTCAATGATTTGTAAACAAAATGAAAATCATCCAAATATATACATGATATGAGTACGTCCACATTTAAATATTAATTCTAATTTTACAGCCACTCCAAACTGCTGTTTCTAGCTTCCTTATCCATATACCGGTACTTCCATTATATATACATGTGTAAGCATAAATCTGCAGTTTTCAATTTGTCCTGTAATCTTTGCAAACATATCATTTTCTCATAGGAAGATTTTACTTTTGTGGTTGAACAATTTTGAAATGACGAAATACTATCAAGGCCACTAGTTATTTGTGTCAGTGTGGTGAGGTTTACTTATAGTATGGTTAGTACTGGTAAGTGTTTTACATACAATGAACAATACAGATACATGTATACTAATATACAAGTAATAAGATCACTTGTTTTACCATTGAAAGACCATCAAGATTCATTACAATCAGAAACCTAGTGGATAAGGTGCTAGGCTCGTGATTGAGAGGTCTAGGGTTCGACTCCCACCCTGGACACACCGGTGTTCGGTCTTTTGGATGAGACAGTAAAAACCAAAAAACCGAGGTCCTATGTCATGGTAGGCGTAGCACATAAAAGATCCCTCACTGCTTTGGGTGGGTCCGTTGCAAAGGTGACAAGGTCTAAATTTCTATGCAATGCATCAGGCAAAAGCTGTCACCATGTACGTGAAATAATCGTGGAGTGATGTAAAACAATAATCAATCAATCAATCAATCATTACAATCAGATGTAGCAATGACAGCTAGTTTTAAGCAGCTGAAGAAATAAGCACCAAAGAAAGCCACTGGCATGTATAAAGGTAGACTTTTTAATTAGCCCTAAAAAAGGATTGAACATAAGCATGACAATGATGGAACGCTATAATGACGTCAAGCTTGACATAGTCACTGCTACATTATCATGTCATGACGTACATTAATGCTGCTAAATACCACCAGGGAGATTACATGTATATACCATATTACCTATCCATAGTTGTTTGATCCACTTTCATCCGTTTAAATGCTAGGTGTATTTGTAAACTGTTTTCTTCTGAATCTGAACTACTTCCACCCATAATCAATTTTGAAGAGATCCCTACCCTATCAAAATAAAAAAAAGGCATTTTTATCATATCACAGTACAACTGATCAGGCAATGTTTATGGTAATTGAAAGTTATTTAATTCAGTCAAGTGTTGTAACAATTACATAAAGTTATAATGCATTTACAAAACTTCGTATTGAACAACAGGTGCTTTGTACCAACTGTTTATGATATCACATGAACAAATAAATAACAAGAGCAACGCCTAGCGTGGCATAATACGCCCCTCGCTTAATTCGGACAGGATCAATTCGCATTTGACATGATTTTCATGAAAAACATCTGACATTTACTGAAGTTAATTTAGGGGCAGGCGTGGTGTAGTGGTTAAGCGCTTGGCTTGCGGCGACGATCCAGGTTCGTTTCTCGGGTTGTGCCACTATGTTTAAGAGGTTGGTAACCTCCTGCTTCCATGTCGCGATATAACTGAAATAATGTTGAAAGCGACATAAAACACCAAGTAACCAACCAACCAACTGAAGTTAATTGCGTTTCATAGCATTTTATCATAGGATAAGTCCAAGGGCAATAACTCCTGCAGAAATGGTCCTATCCAACCCATCTTGGAACTTGACCTGCAAAAAAAACCTTGAAAGTTTTTAGGAACAAGCCCCCCCCCCCCAAACACCCCCCCCCCCTCCTAAAATTATAAATTTCTCAAAAATGAAGAAAAAGATATCAATGCCTGTAAAATATGTGGAAGTTCGAACATTTTATTTGTTTCATGGTAAATTTCATAATATTGTTACAAAAATTAGATTATAATGAATTTTCAAAACGAAATCTTGAAATTTATAAGTCCAAGGGCTATAAATCTGTCAAGTAAGTCAATCGTAACAAAACTCGAACTGGTACTGACGCCGCTTGGAATAAAGCTATATACCAAATTTCGACTCAATATCTTGAAAGGAGGCAAAAAAAAGTCCGGAAAACATGACCTAGGACATATGGTCACCCCCCCTCTAAAATTAAAAATTTCTCAAAAATGAAGAAAAAGATATAAAAACCCGTAACATATGTGATAGTTGGTACATTTCACTTGTTTCATGATAAATTTCATAATGTTTTGACAAAAAATAGATTTTTAATGAATTTCTGAAAAAATCTTGAAATTTATAAGTCCATGGGCCATAAATCCGTCAAAAATAAGTCAATCGTAACAAAACTCGAACTGGTACTGGCGCTGCTTGATATAAAGCTATATACTAAATTTCAACTCAATATCTTGAAAGACGGCACAAAAAAGTCCAGAAAACATGACCAAGGACATATGGTCAACCCCCCCCCCCTCTAAAATTATAAATTTCTCAAAAATGAAGAAAAAGATATTAAAAAACGTAACATATGTGATAGTTGGTACACTTTACTTGTTTCATGAGAAATTTCATAATGTTTTGACAAAAAATTGATTTTTAATGAATTTTTTCAAAAATTTTGAAATTTATAAGTCCAAGGGCCATAAATCCGTCAAAAGTAGGTCAATCGTAACAAAACTTGAACTGGTACTGACACCGCTTGAAATAAAGCTATATACCAAATTTCAACTCAATACATGTATCTTGAAGGATGGCAAAAAAAAGTCCGGAAAACATGACCCCGGACGGACGGATGCACGGACAGCGTCATAACATAATATGTCCCGTCTAATGACGGGCGTATAAAAATGAATCGGAAATTGTTTGCTTCACATAACTTATGTATCAGTCAGTTTGGGTTCACTCTTATATTTGAGGAATAGTCATTGAAATGCACTTTGTTATATATCTTATTTTCAGACTTGATATCATACAATTACATGTATAATTACACATAGTTGTTCCGAAATCTATGATCATCAATTACAAAATAATTTTTCAAGACATCTGAGAAATGTTGGAGAAATAGCTGTGTAAAATTCACAAAATATAAAACAGAAAAACAACATAGCTCGCCAGTGCAGGTCATAATCATCTCATGGACATTAATAAAAGCAAAGTCTGTACTGTGTTTTGAAAACTAAGTCAAAGTTCAAGGTCAAGGACACAAAAGTTAAAAGAGATGGTACGAAATGAAAGCTAAGGTCATAAGGAATCTACATATCTATGAAGTATCAAAGCTCTAATTCTAATGGTTTAAATGATGGAGCCCAGAATAAAATTTTTGAAAAGTAGGGTAAAAAAATGTGGCACCAAATGAAAGCTCTGGTCATAAGGAATTTACATATGAAATATCAAAGCCTTATATCTAATGGTTTAAACGATAAAACCAAGAATAAAGTTTTTGAAAAGAAGGTCAAAGTCCAAATTCAAAAGTAATGGCACCAAATGAAATTCCTTGTCATAAGGCATATATGTGTGAAATTTCAAAGCCCCATCTCTAATGGTTGAAAAGATATAGCCAAAGTTAAGGTTTTGGCAAAGTAGGTGAAGGTCTAAGGACAAGATCTCAAGCTAAAAAATGATGGCACCAAATGAAAACTTCTGGTCATAAGGAATCCACATGTGAAATATCAAGGCCCTATCTCTAATGGTTCAAAAGATACAGCCCAGGTAAAGTTCTTGAAAAACAGGTTAAAAGTCCAAGGTCAAGTTTATGAGGTCAAAAGTGATGACACTAAATGAAAGCTCTGGTCATGAGGAATCTACTTATGAAATATCTAAGTCCTATGTCTTATGATTCAAATGTTTTAGCCCAAATTAAAAATTTTTGGATGGCAGATGTGAACAGCGGATCCCCGGGTATGACATTAGCACCCTAGACATTTGCCCCAGCAAGCTGAGGACGAACCAAAATGCTCTGCAAGTCCCAAAAAGGAAAAGGGGTGTTATAGATAGTATAGATACATGTATGAAGTATCCTGGAATGGACAAACATATACTTTTCATTAATATTGTGTTATAAATTATGCAACTTACCAAAGTGACTTTAAATTAAACTAAATGTTGAAAATAACTCAGATTACAATGCTTTACTGCCCTTACATATGTACCATTAATTAAGTTCCCCAAATTAATACATTTGAACAAAGGTAACTTATGATACAACAATGTCCAGTAAGCTAATTAATTAATACAATACAGATGGCAGTTTCAGGAATAGAGACACGGGTTACAACCCAGCTTTACACTTCTCACAAAATCTGACCAATGTCTACTAGTACAAGCTACAATTCTACAGAAACATGAAAGATACTGCTGTAAGAACGATTTAATTTTAACAGATCTATGCTAAACTGTCAATAATCCACAAAAACAATGAGATTCAAGCATATTACTATATGCCCTCCTACAACAAAAGATTGTTTTGGGAATCTAGGGGGAAATCTGCTAATGGGCGCACAACTGGAAAGTGGCCAATTTATCTAATCATCCATGACATCATCTAGTATCTTCTGAGACTTAAAACAAAACACAGCATACTCCTTTCACTAGAACTGCCATCTTAATTGTCAATCAAATAGTCTGATATCAGCTAATCAGCAATTGCCTTAAATCAGTCTGTTAGAATGAAATTTGAGATGGCAACTCTAGCATAGAAAGTATGATGTGTTTCGTCCTTTTTGGTGACTCTATGCACCCCTATGATATAATTGATAGACATATATGTGTGGATCCAGAGGGGTGGACCCACTAACCACCCTGGTGATTCTGCAAAAATGACTTTCCTTGTTATTTTTCCCAGTCAATATGAAATTTTACAACATTTTACAGGACATTCAGTCTGGAAAACTAGGACAATTCACCAGACCAAAGCAACTTTTAACAAATTTTTATTAAAATTTTTATGGCAAACATTATCATTTGCCAATTCTATATGATATAAAACCAAAACAAGAGCAACGCCTAGTGTGGCTTAATACGCCCATTGCTTACTTTGAACAGGATCACTGTGAACGTATGGTTTTATTACCCCCAAACATGGGTCTCTTTGGTAATACTTTTATGAAATATTGAAATCCAAAAAGAGGGATCCAAGTTCCATAACTCTGTAACAACACAATGGAATTTGCTCGAAACTGAAAAGTGGCTTCCCCTACAGTACAGTCCGGGTGGAACTTTGAATGCCCACTGTCCACAGTGGGCAGTCCACCTGAAATTTCAGTGGGCATTAGGAGTGGACATTTACCTGAGCTATCAACCTGTCCACTTACCTGTATGTTAATTCTAACTGACTCTTACAAGAATGTCCACTGTGTCCAGTGGACATTTTTAATGCCCACTCTATAAATGCCCACTGTGACCAGTGGGCAAATTAAGTTCCACCCGGACTGTACTGT
This sequence comes from Pteria penguin, assembly GCA_035048485.1. Classification (NCBI taxonomy): domain Eukaryota; kingdom Metazoa; phylum Mollusca; class Bivalvia; order Pterioida; family Pteriidae; genus Pteria; species Pteria penguin. The sequence continues at coordinate 62,232,427 of CM068580.1, read as the reverse complement.
ACAATATTTAAGCTTTCTGTATAAGTTTCATGAAAAACAACTGAGGTTTACTTAAGTTATCGTGTTACATAGCATCTCCATAGCATTATAGAAATATTATTGAAATCTATGCAGAGGGGAAGAAGTTATGGCCCAAACAAGGTTTTATTCACTTTGCATGTAGTGACCTTGACCTTTGATGGTCAAGGTCATGACACACCCTTGGGTTCTAAGTAACAATTCTGTGAAAAGTTATTGAAATCCATGCACAGGGGAAGAAGTTATGGCCCGAACAAGGTTTTACTCACTTTGCATGTTGGGATCTTGACCTTTGAACTATGACTTTGGGTCAAGTGTAACAATTCTGTGAAATATTATTGAAATCCATGCACAGGGCAAGAAGTAATAGCCCGCACAAGGTTTTACTCAGTTTGCATGTTGTGACCTTGACCTTTGACCTATAACCTTGGATCAAGGTCATGACATACCCTTGGGTCCTAAGTAACAATTCTGGGAAATATTATTGAAATTCATGCACAGAGCAAGAAGTTATGGCCTGGACAAGGTTTTACTCACTTTGCATGTTGTGACCTTGACCTTTGACCTATAACCTTGGATCAAGGTCATGACATACCCTTGGGTTCTAAGTAACAATTCTGTGGAATATTATTGAAATCCATGCACAGGGCAAGAAGTAATAGCCCGGAGAAGGTTTTACTCACTTTGCATGTTGTGACCTTGACTTTTAACCTATGACCTTGGGTCAAGGTCATGACACACCCTTGAATCCTAAGTAACAATTCTGTGAAATATTATTGAAATCCATGCACAGAGCAAGAAGTTATGGCCCGGACAAGGTTTTACTCACTTTGCATGTTGTGACCTTGACCTTTGACCTATAACCTTGGATCAAGGTCATGACATACCCTTGGGTCCTAAGTAACAATTCTGTGAAATCTTATTGAAATCCATGCACAGGGCAAGAAGTTATGGCTCCAACAAGGTTTTACTCACTTTGCATGTTGTGACCTTGACCTTTGACCTATAACCTTGGGTCAAGGTCATGACACATCCTTGGGTCCTAAGTAACAATTCTGTGAAATATTATTGTAATCCATGCACAGGGCAAGAAGTAATAGCCCAGACAAGGTTTTACTCACTTTGCATGTTGTGACCTTGACCTTTGACCTATGAGGTTGGGTCAAGATCACGACACACCTTTGGGTCCTAAGCCACAATTATTTGAAATATTATTGAAATCCATGCACAGAGGAAGAAGTTATGGTCCGGACAAGGTTTTACTCACTATGGATGTTGTGACCTTGACCTTTGACCTAGGGTCAAGTTCATGACACACCCTTGCGTCCTATGTAACAATTCTGTTAAATGTTATTGAAATCCATGCACAGGGGAAGAAGTTATGGCCCGAACAAGTTTATCCCTGAACGCCAGACGCCAGACGGACAACGCCATGACATAATACGGCCCATCTTAAGATGGGCGTATAAAAGGGGAAAGGAAAAAGGTTGGGTATAGGTTCAAATTGGGGTATATACTCTGATCGAGGTAAAATTCCCTGATTGGGGTATCAAAATTCTTACCAAAAGTATTACAATGTATTACTTCTTAATTTCAAAGATGTAATTACAGGTCGCATCATATCACTAAAAGTGGAAGAACTTTTATACAAAAACTTCTGTCCTAATCTTCACCACATCTGAGAAACAGAATGTAATACCACAAGAGATTTTTGACATTCATCTTCTCAAATCTGGTAAGGTCTAAGGATTAGAACAGGAGGCCTTATAGAAAAGTTCTCCACTTCTAGTGATGTAATGCGACCTGTAATTTACTTATTTAAAATTTGGAAGTAATATTATTTTGATTAGATATTTGACATCCCAATCAGGGTATTTTACCTCGACCGGGGTATACAGTAATTCAGTATACCCTGATCTGAAGGTACCTATAGGCTATACTCAACCTGGAAAAGGGAGGGGGAAGTTAACATAATTAATTATGACGATGTTTGGATTTGGAATTGATTTGCGGGACTTGAATACTTACTTGTCATAAAGCGTCAAAAAAGAAAAAAGACTTCTTCGAAATAGTTTCATTACTGTATCATGATGATTCATGAAAACTTTCAGTCAAAATACAGCAAATCCAAAAATAGATCTTCTAGAATGGAAATGCTGGAAATTTCGATCAAAATGACAAAATGTTACTGAAGTTAGTGAATATAAATTAAGTACATAAGAAAAAATATTAAGATACCTACCCTTAAACGCGAATATTTACGGTTTTGCTCTTATTCCTACATATTTTACAGATATCTCAAAATGACTACACAAAACCAACCATGTTTATGACGTCACAATACCATCAGTCTAAAATGCGGTTTGTATTACCGATCTATGCGTTTTACATCGTGACAGCTCAAGCTAAAATAGCATTAGAACTAATATGCGAAATAAAGTAACCAAAACAGTGTAGTATTTCAAATTGGAAATACCCCCACCCATTTTAAATGTATTGTTTGATCCATAGCAGCAACCTTATAATGATGTATAGTTCAAGCGCGGATCCAGCCGATGGGGGTATTAACTTTCATAGCAGCAACCTCATAAGTTATAACGATGTATAGTTCAAGCGCGGATCCAGCCGGAGGGTTATTAACTTTCCTATACAAACAACTTATTACGTAATCGATATACACCGTCCATCTGTTCATTTTAATTAACAGTGTCTTTGATAAACATACCAATTAGTACACTAAAAGTGGAATTTAAAAAAAAAAAAACGCGTCAGTACTCCTAGAAAATGTACAAATGTAGAACACTCGAAGTTTCCATTCTAAGCTTAATCTATTAAGCTTCTTGTAATGTGGTAATAAAGCGTTATCTAGCGTTGTAAGATGGACGCGTATATAGACGAATGTGATCTCTTCACTTTACTGTCATAATGGGGCTGGGGCTCTGGCAGATTTCTAGACCATCCGTCCATGCATTTCGTACGTACCTATTCTTTTATCACAAATCATCGGATGCTGCATAATTGAAGGGTTATTAAATTCGAAGTGATTTTTCCGATATATCATATTGACATTTTAGCGATATTTCCCTATATATGTCTCAGATGCTATAGATATATCATTATACATTTTTTATTCAGAAACTGACAAAGCACTGACTATTTCCATATTTCATTTATCTATGACATTTATAAACACTGTTGTTATTGTATAAAGAATAGATAAATAGAAAGTGGTGAGAAATTGGCAAATTCATCTTCAAGTTTAACCATGACCAGATTTGATTTTTTTTTTTTTTTTTTTTTTTTTTTTTGTAATGATATGGAAAGTCACAATTAAGCTATGCAGAAATTCTCTGGGCTATGTGAAATTTCTTCTTCTTCCGCAAATCGGTAAGAACTTTTGCAGTTAGATGAATTAGAGGTTTCAATATAAATAAACTAATTAATACAGTAAATATTCCTATTGGTATCTGTTCCCTTACATAGAGGTAACTGATTCAACAATAGATTTACACGCAGCATGTTAAAATATATCCGGAGTTCCGCAATACGTAAGTTAGAATTCATCCAACTTTGATAAATACACAGAAAGTCATTACGTCAGCACATTTGACGTCACCAACACAGACATTATACGTGTATGAGGGACAGATTTTCAACGTTCATGGCATGACCATATTTTAAACGTTTTTCAAGCTTTTAAATTAAATTTATCCTCGACAACTATGGAATTGATGGAAGTTGTTTCTCCGCAAGTGGCAGTGCCAGTTTTGGGCGTGTTACTATGTGCTTTTCTTGTTTTTGCGTTCGGCTTCAAAACACCTGGTCAACCACCAAGCTTTCATTTTGACGATGATAGTAAAAGAAAGAAATCTAAAAAACAGAAGGTATCTTAGATTTCGTTGGGTTTTTATCTCTTTTGGTTCTTGCTGCATGTATTCTAATAGCTGACACCTTTCTTTTCAGAAAAATATCCGTCAACTTATGATATATACCCAGATTTTTCCAATATGAAATTTAATGAAATTAATGCATACGTGTACGGTGAATTCACGTGTACACCTTTGACTATGTAGTATGTACAGCTAGATCTTCCTGAAATAAACTTAGATAGATCTTTGTATTTAATAAATTAAATAACAGTTTTAAAGGATGTGGTCTAATCATCAAATGTTACTATTTCACTTAACTGCAAGTTAGGTGGACAAAATTTGAGTGTTCAAATCCAAAACCAAGACTTTTGAAATGCTGGTGATTTCATTACCTGGTGATTTGGGCAGCACATATATGATATGGTACCTGATGATTTTGGTACTTGTGATTTTGTAATGAATGTACATATATTTTGTAAGTTTCATTTCATCACTTTAGTTTGTTACAGTTACTGTAATATTGTTACATACAGGTTTAGATAGAAACTTTATTTCTCAATGTTTGCAGCAGTTACTGAATTATACTTCAAAGAACCCTTGAAACTACTTCTAATGCCAAACTTTTAGGTCATATCTTAGCCCCAGGTGTCAAATATTGAAAATAATAACGAAAATAACAAAATAAAGTAACAATTACAAAAATATTTGATTACACCTCCACAGAGATGATATTTGCCATTTACATAAATCACCGAATATGGGCACTACCATTCCAACTTCCTTCACAAAATATCTAGTTTCAACTCAGTCTAATGCCTGGAAATGCATTTCTAAAGAATATCAGAATGCAGTTGTATATGGATAAAGATATATGTTTTATGGTCTAACTTTGATTCGTCACCACTTTACATGTAGTAGCTTAATGCATCATTTTTGGACAGAAGCATTGTGTACCAAACCTTTAATGATATATTTGTGTTAATTATAGATATTTTAGCACAACATATTTGTCCCATTACTGACCTTAAAACCATTACAAAATAATTTTTGTTATTTTTTTTTTAATACTGTCTATTTTTCAACTCAGTATTGATTCTTATTTTTTTTGTGTGTGTGTAGCCATCAAAAAGTGTGACAAATGGTCATGTAGTAATCAGTGGATCTGATTCGGAGGACAATTCTCAAGCTAAGGAGACTCCAAAACCAGCCAAACAGCTGTCTCCAAAAGCAAAGTCTCCATCCAAGAAGGACAATGTTACTAAAAAGGTATCAAAATTTTACATGCACAGAATATGAGTCAAAATTAAATCTACAATAAAAATTATAAGATGTAAATACGGTAATATAATTTGCATGTATAAGGGTGAAGTATATATATCTAAAATTTCAGGATTGCTTAAGTGCCAATATATTTATACCCCCTGCAAACAAAGTTGGGGGGGGGGTATATAGGAATCACCCTGTCTGTCCGTCTGTCTGTCTGTCCATCAACCTTTGTCCGGGGCATAACTTTTTTATTCTTTATCATATGATGATCATACTTGGTACATTTGTTCCTTTGGAGATGCCAGTGTGTCATGACCCTGAACCAAGGTCGTGGGTCAAAGGTCAAGGTCACTATTCACACTATTGTAAAAATCTTGTCCGGGCTATTTCTTTTAGTTGTATGATGGATAATGTTCATACTGGGTCGTTGGTCAAAAGCCAAGTCACTTGTCTTTTTTTTTTTTTGGAAAAACTTTAACTTTGACGGTAAAGTATAGTCATAGAGAGATAGGGAGTCCATTTTACATGTGTGTATTCTGTATGAAAAGTCCTGTACAATGATACAAGAAGAATTTACACAACCGCCTTGACCTTCACTTTCTTCTCCAAAACTTAAATATTGGTCATAGATATAGTTCTATGCCCTATTTTGAATTTTGGTGCCGCAGGGGGTATTTGTCCCATTAGGACAGTTCTAGTTATGTTGTGTTTGATATTTTAATTCTGAGCTTGCTTGGCTTAGTTAGTCTTGACATGATATAAGTCAACAAATAAATGAACACTTTAATTTTATGTTGAAACTATAAAAAAGTTAAAGGGAATGCATGGGCACATTTTATTTTGATTTCTTTTTCCTTTCACAATGATTGAAACAACGTTTGGATTTAAAAACGCCGCTATGCAAGTTGGTTAAAGATGAAAATTTGACCTATTACAGGGGCGTAACTAGAGGTTATTTGAAGTGTAGGCACATAGAGCGTAAACAGGCGTCACTTCCCAAGGCGAGGAGATTGAGGGTCTTGGAGGACTCCAACAGGTCCAGGACAGTGCCCTGGGAGGGGGGGGGAGGGGTAAAAATGCATTAATTATCTCTTACTGGAATAAACAATTATTTATTATAGATAAACATAATACTCATGTGTAGGCATGGACCTACTCGACCCTTGCATAGCTACGCCCCTGTATTAATGGTAAACATAATTGTAATACTTAAGGCTTCCATATTTACTGAATGAGTCTTCAATCATCTATGATATTACCCAAAATTAATTGTACTTGTGACGTATGAGAGTGGCACAACCACACTTTGACATTTTGTTGCATTTTAAAGTATGCCCACCTTCGATTCAGACTAGGATTTGTTTTGCAGGCTATCTGCACTGGATTAGTATGTGATTTTGTATATAAGTAATATTACCGGTAAATCACAGGTCATTCAGACTTTAATTTTACATTTAGAGTTTGATATTTACCACATTGGAAAACAAGAGTTGGGACACATTTGATTGCTTCTTCCTTTCAAGCATACATATTGTATGTATTATGATACATTCTTTATATTAACCATTTACAGTGCTATTATGTTATAAGTATATAAAGCATTGAGTTGGTCTGAAGAGAGAGATCCCATGAGATCCATGCCCTTTTTCCTTGAAAAGTTTGGAAACAAGGTTAGGAGCAGTTATACCCTGCCCTCCCCCTTTTTTCAAAATTTTCAAGAATTATTGTAAGAAGACCTAGTATTTCAATGAGTTTTTTTAACAATATGATCAGTACCGGTATTGGAATGCAGGAATTGTTACTTTGATATTTCTTTACTGGAGTTAACAATTTACAATCACCATACACAGTACACGGCTTTTCCATTTAGAAACTGCTATTTCATCTAACAATCAATCTTTTAACCTTGCAACTCTCATATCAAGACAGAGAAGACCATGAGGGCATTGTTTCTCAAAATGTCATAAATTGTTGTGAATTACTCGCAGGAAACATATATCACATAATCATTTGTTTTATAGGCTAAAGTGGCCAAAGAGGTTGAGGAATCTATGCAAAAACCAGTTGCAGTTCAAGATGATGATGAAGGTAATATTTATTGTAAACACACCATGTTACTTGCAGTATTTATAGCATGACCCACTGGTCATTGTTTCCAGGACTACTGACGACTTATCAGTTTCTTGCTCTTGTTCTTGTTGCAGATGAGGAGGTAAGAATTGATGCCCCATATCAGGAACATATTGGCTTGTTAAATGTTCCTCAGTGCTTTATAAGGGTGGTCAATCAAGTTAAGGCCTGACATCCTAATGTTGTGGTGCCTCTCCTGTGATGCATCTGGTTTCAATTTTTAATATTAGCAAGTGGAAAGATCTTCAAATTTATCTGCTAGAGATGGATGGTTTTACCATTACCACTGCTCAGTTGTCTTCACTGTTAGCCAGTTTTTAAACCTTGACCATCGGCTTAGCTAGCAAGTGGTTAAATTTTTTTTTGTCTTTACACAGAAATTTTAAGTTATGCTTATTTCACTGATTTGTAGTATTTGAAATTACATGTAGTAAATTGAACTGGAGATATGCAGATAGAAGAATATGAGTGTACCATTTATTCAAAAGTAGACACACAAACTGATGAGTGGAACGTGCTCATCTCAAGAAAACTCAACCTTTTCATTTTTAACGTATAAAGATTTTGATGCATCATATATATACATTGATATTGAAGGTGGATGGACCACTCAAGTTTCAAGGAAAGATAAAAAGCAGAAGAAGAAGGAGGCTGAACCAGAGGATCAGGAAGACATTGTGGAAGAGAAGAAAACAGAGAGTCAGGATTCAAAGGATAAGAAGACTGACGAGGAGAAAATTCCTCAGACAAAGAGTAAAAAGAAGGCAAAGAAGGTTGGTCATTGAAACAATTGCTTTAAGGAATCCGATGTACAATTAGCTCTTTCAACTCGGCAGTTTCCGTAAAGACCTCGGAAATTATCGGGAGAAAAATAAAACATCATTATTTTTCATTTTAAATTGCGAGGCATGCTTAAAAGTGCACATATTTCAATTTCAAAGTCGATGTGTATAACAGAAATATAGTTTAATACTTACAAACAAAAATAATAATAAAAAAAAACCCCCTTCCTTCGTTTGTCAATATGGCGGAGCCCGTACGAAAGAGAAGTAAACTCAGGCGCGGCGTTACAAAAAAATCGAAAATCACTCAAAATATACAGGAAAGTACCGATATTTTAATTTAATTTATCGGGCCATATATGTGAGAACATCGAAGGTTGTGATGCGTGTTGTCCTGGAATAGGAAAGGTCATAGGTAGTAAAAGTTTAGTCCGAATGAGTGTACGGCGAGTTGTGCAGTGGGGGGGAGGGGGGGGGTGTTATCGATAATTATCGTATGTTAGGCATTAGAATGAAATATGAGATCAATAGGAAAAAGGTGTATTATGTAGGTGTCCAACTATATGAATATCCATATCATGTACATATTGGTAGTGTTGTACCTATATTATAAAAGTGTTTATCTTCATAGGATATAAAGCCGGCGTGGCCTAGTGGTATCGCGTCGGACTCCTGATCGGGAGACCGGGGTTCGAGTCCCGCTCTGGTCATGCCAGTGTCCTGTCTTTCGGATGAGACAGTAAAAACCGAGGCCCCGTGTCGTGGTATGCAGGACACGTTAAAGAACCCTCACTGCTTCGGGTGGGTCCGTTGCAAAGGTCAAAATTTTTATGCCCCGCATCAGGCAGATGCCGTCACCATATACGTGAAATATTCGTGGTGTGACGTAAAACAAAAATCAATCAATCAATCAATCAATCAATCAATCAATCATAGGATATATGCCATGTAAAATGATAGTGTTATACCTGAAATATGCAAGTTTCTACTTTTCTGGAGACCTGTATAACTATACCCCTCCCCTGCAAAACTGTTTTGGGATATACTGGAATCACCATGACATGTCACCCCATGTCTGTCCATCCGTTCGGTTTATCTTGAGTGTCATACACTCCAAACTTTTATTAATGATATATCATGAAGTGCTTAGACTGGTGCTTGCCTCAGATTATGTATCTGACATACATTTTGTTATTCTGTGACTTTGTTACAAAGTTTATGCCTGTTTGACAAATTTGTTGTTGTGGGTATTTGTCCCATTAGGACAGCCATAGATCATATCAACTTTCTGTCTGTGCAACTTTTATTGCACCTTACAGACTAGAAAATAATAAATATTAATAAGTATATGTCTTATCTCTTTTTATTTTAAATCACCAGAAATATGCAGGAAGATATGTAGGAATCATTTGGTTATATATCTGTGTATGTCTGTGTAGTGTCTGTTCTTTTCATAATTCAGAAGGCTGTCATTTCTGTCAAGGTAAAACTTGCTTGATGAAGGCAAATATTGTTATCAAAGCTTTCTCAGAAACACATTGCATTCTTTTAACATTCATTTATATATCATTAACTTCATTGACCAAACAAATTACTGATGGATAGTTACAATGGGCATGAATTACAATGTTGGCTAAAATCCGAGATGAACAAAATTTAAAAAAAAACTTCCCAAAATAAATGTCATTGTACATTTATGTGATTATCATGAGGGGTAGCCTTCTTAAATCTTTTTAATTAATGCAGAATGGTATCTGTGTAAATCTCAGGAAGATTATGGCCACAGAAAGGGAAATTGTAACATCCAAACTGGCCCATTACAGAGTTATGCACAGGTATTGTGCAATAATATAATGTTTGTCGTGGAAGAGTTATCTCCCCTTAGTAATTTTAGAAGAAAAAACCTTATTTTCTTGAACCACGTACATGTGCCTTTTGAATGCACATATGATATATATACCTTACCAGGCATAAAATTTTGGTCAATTGTACATCAGATACCTCAATGGTCAATACTCCAAAAGTATACTGCAACATCCAATATAATTGCAATCATACAGCAGTGGTATTGAATGCAAGGAAAATAATAAAGAAAGTAGAAATTCCAAGAAATGATTTAGTTTAGTTGTACACAGTAGGACGGATCATGAAAGCAATCTCTGAAAAGTACTGGTACATTCCAGAATTTGAACCAGGATCACCAATACTGAAGGCGAAACACTTCACTACACCACAACTTATATTGTATAATTTTAAATGCTTATTGAAAATTAATTGTGCTATGATTTCAGTGCTAACATGTTGATAAATGCTAGCATTTCTGATATATTTTCACTAGGAGGTTACACCTGAACCTGAAGATTCTAATAAAAAGACATCACAAAAGAACAAGGCAGCAGTCTCAGAGAATGTCAAATCAAGCAAGGCAGCTGTCTCAGAGGATGTCAAAACAAGCAAGGCAGCTGTCTCAGAGGATGTCAAAACAAGCAAGGCAGCTGTCTCAGAGGATGTCAAAACAAGCAAGGCAGCTGTCTCAGAGGATGTCAAAACAAACACTGCAGCTCCTAGTTTATCTGAGTCAAAAGAAACACATGTAGAAGAAAGCAAATCATCTCCAAATATACAGTCATCCAAAAAGAAAAAGAAGGCAGTTCAATCTGTAACTATATGACTTCTTTTACACTATTGTTGATATTATAATGTATATAGTTTACAGTTTGACTCAGTCAGATAGAAATTGGATACATACAAATGTATATTGAAAATTTCCATATACAGTTGACACTCATTATCTCAAAGTCACTTAAGAGGAAATTCCATTTAACTCAAAGTCAAGTTCAAGTCCCGAATTTTTTTCTTTGATTTCTATACGATTTTGCTTCGGTTAAGTCAAAGTCGGATAAGTCGAAATTTAGTTTATGTCAGAGGCACTTTACAGTCCGAAAACTCCATTTTCTATATATTTTACACTCATTATCTCAAAGTGTCAATGTTTGTACAAAATAGATTGATTAACACAGTAGTAAAGGTAGAAGAAATGCGAACAACCAATTATCCCAGCGGGTGTAGGGTAATAGCTGATTGTTTGACCCCGAAGCCATTTCACCTGATCGACAATGATAAGATAATTGGATTGCATCGGCACTTAATATTTTAGAGTATGCTAGTCTCATTTGTAAAAACATCTTCATTTAGCTTAAATAATAGGCAATTTTTAAATTTTTCTTAATTTATCAGCTTGTCATTAAGTTGATAGTTCATAGTAGTTAGAATTTAGTCGGTAGAAAGATGCATTACACAGATTAAACTATAGAATAACAGGTAAAACAATGCATGTATATTCATATGTTAATAACAGTGATCAAAAATGGTTAAACAACTGATGTTTATCTCGTATTCTGGATAAGTCAAAATATTTGTTTTGGCCCCGTCGACTTCGACATAACGAGTTTCATCTGTATTGGATTCAAATCATTTCCTTAATCTGAAAATTTGTTCTGAACTCATTGGATATATTGAATTAATTTGGTTAATGAAGTTGAGAATTTTTATTTTAAGTAATTGATTGATCAGATTGATCCTCATTTCATTGTCCCCTTTCATTTCACAGGAAAGTGCAGGACCAAAATCACAAAGTATAGCACAATCAGAAAAAAAAGAAAAGCCTGTTGCTAAAGTGTCACATGGTAAGTGTTAATTCTCAAATTTCACATTGATAATGGAAGCCATTCAGCTTCTAAATATCATAGATTTATTTTCAAATTCTTGAGAAGCATGTTGGGTCTTTTCGACATACAGACGTCATTCAGTCTCTTTATCATTTCCCGTCATTTTACACCAGTTTCCACAGAACTGGTTGACATCACAATGGTTTGAGATAAATTACCTGCTCAAATGGGAAATAACTCAGTATAATGAAAAGATCCAGTAATATACATGGAATAGGTGAGCAGGAATAGTGAGTAACAGTATATAAATTTATACTCAGAATTTATTATTGTAAAGCTTGGTATGGTCAAGTAGTACCGGATATACGTGCATATAAGTCACTCTGCCTATAAGTCATTGGGTACTTTTAGAGCTTGAAATTTTGGAATATGTCATTGACTTGCCTATAAGTTGTTTCTAAATTTTCAATGTACAAAGGCTTGTATCTTTTTACGTCATCTTTTCAATGACTTTCAATAAATGATTTGGGAGCTTTTTGGCTCTAATGATCACGCTGTGTCACTCGTTTGTACTTAACAATACAGGAGAATTTAAAAGATATATATTAGATAGTAGGGCATTTAAATTGCTTTCAGTTTCATAAAGCTTCTTTGGTGGCAGCGAAAATTGGCCGTTTACTTTGAACGGGTATATTCTGGACCCAAGCCTTTGAACTCATCGCTGCCATCATCATCATCATCTTTAAACAGCAGTTTGATCTGTAGTTCTGACATTCCATGGGAAAAATCAATATTCGTTACACCTACTATCGTTATCAGATAAATTTCATGATGTTATTTAATCAATGGCTATATCATCACAGGTCATTAAACTTTCTCCATAAGGATTTGTTTGCCTTTTATTACGGCTCATTAACTTGTCACTTCTACACAGGTAATCAATTTGTAAGTAGTACTGAATTGAATTTTTCTTGTGTAGTATCGCGCTTATAAGTCGTTTGTGCATTTCGACTACAATATTTTTCTCCCAAAAATCTGACCTAATAGGCATATATATATGGTAAGTAAGTATTAGATGTAATCAGAAAATCATAGATTCAGCTTTGGTGAATATCTGATGACTGTATACAAACAGTCTTTACAGTAGGAATCCTAGTTCCATATAGGAGGAATGCCCAGTCTTTCTGAAAACTCACAAGCCCAACACCTGAGGATACCAAACATTCCTTCAACCATTAAAATTTGTTATTGAAATAGCACAGATAGGTAGTAGAATTATCCATGTCATAGTTGACAAAATACGACATTGGATCAAAAAATAACAAATTGTAGATACATTTTAGTCATTGATTTTCTTTTAAATATGTAAAATAAAATGCCATTACAAGTGTTATATTGATAATGACTACCTGTACAACAATGTCAACATGAATGCCTTTTGAGTTCTCTTTAAGACCTGTCAGAATAAACAAAAGTCAAAAGACATAGTTGTTAATGATGACCTTATTGAAAATAAGACATACACATACAAAGCTGATTCTAGACAAAGAAAGTTTCAAAATTAGTGGTGCAAAGGCAGACCATGGCTGATATTTGGCAAAGAAAAAGAAGTGATGTTTTGGACATGGTCTAAAGATAATTTAAGACTTTTGGTCTGGGCAAGAAGAATTTTCCTTGTACTAGTAAAAATTTAGGCGGCGACTGGCCTTATTGGCTATTAGTTTTTTTCAAGTTTTCAGAGGGACTGGGGGATGTTCATTACTGTGCAGATTTTTGAAGGTAGTACATGTTCAAACATAGATTTGTTTTTTTATGTTATTAATAAAGAGTCTCAAAAATAATGACTGTGCAAATTTTTTGTTCCTATTCAAAGTCCTTATGCAATATTAATACATGATATATAAGGTAATGTACATAGGGTTTTAAACAAATAACTCTCATATAGATGCACATTATGATTTTTTGGGTGGGCGGGTTGAATGTAATCTCAAAGTCAGAAAGTTCACCATTCAAAGTCCTTATGCAGTATTTTACATGATATATAAGCTAATGTACGTAGGGTTTAAACAAATAACTCTCCTATAGATGCACATTATGATTTTTTGGGGTGGGAGGTGTTGAATATTATTACAAAGTCATTAAGTTCCAATTTTGGCATTCTTCTGCTAGTTTAATACAGTATTATTATTTTTTTGAGATGTTTCTATAGAAAAGAGGTATTATAGATTTATATTATCCTATGATTGAGGTTGTGGTCCTTAAGTACTGAATTAGAATATATTTATCAATATAAGATGATTTCCAGGACAAAAATAACCCCAGATTTTTAACACTAATTAAGGACTTTAGGTTGGATCGAAATAACGAAAAATTTCAGTCTGTCATGACTGTCAAATTCAATGAAAAATTGAAATGAACAATAGATATATGTATGGAACATCCTCCAACACAGTGTATGGAAAGTAGGATATTACCCCAAAGTACATGTATCCAATTTTAGGGTCAAATCTTACAGGAGAGATCACCCATGTATGTAATTTGGTGTATACAAATCTTCGTGGAAATGCTGACCATCTGACAGTGTCAATCACTATAAGAGTATTGCCATCTATTCACTTTGTTTATGTATTTTGTCTATATCAGAGAAGTATGGTACAGGTAAAGCATTTTCCTCCCTTTTTCACAGCTGATTTTGCAGAGTAATGAAAGATGGTGTGAAAGTAACAGGAAACAATTTTATGTTAGTGAATTTCATTTGAAATTTTCAGAGGAGAGAAAGGTGACACAAGATACTACAGAAGCAGCTAGTACTTCCAAGGCAGAAGTTGAAGAGAGTAAAACAGAGAAAACTGTCTCACAAGATGATTCTGTTGCAGGTAATAAAAAAAAGTCATAGCTTATTATCTGTAGTTAGCTATCTCACCCACTCTGCCTTATATATTGACCTCGCAGATATGGCTTGCGTTTCTTTCAACCAGCATCATATATCTGTATATCCCACTTGAACTGTATACCAGAAATAAAACATTAAATTAAATTTTAAATTCTGAACTTTAGCTGCCTATCATAATTGCAAAGAGCAGCACCCTCTTCACCTCATCTGTTGGTATCTCGCATTTTCTTTGATTATTCATTGTTTATGTGCTTACAGCATGTGATTTTATACTCAATTCAGAAATGTGTAATAAAAATATTCTCTCTCTATCTCTCTCTCTCTAATATATTAAAATGGCTGTGAACAATAGAGTCACCACTGTTTTTCATCGATATGATGCTACCACCTATAAATGCTCCTTGGATATTTCTTTTTCAGAAACATGGGTAGAAGCAAAGCCAAAAAAGGTGAAGAAAAAGATGAGGAAGGATAATTAGTCGTAGAATATACAAGTATTTGTTTGTGGTGCTATGACAGTGGGGCAGTGATAGAAACTCAATCATGTCTCTATAATTGTCTGGACTTTGTTGGGAGATTTGACAAGGAACCAAGTCAGAGGAGGATTTCAAACTGTTCCCTGCATTGTTACATTCCTTATCAATGTCATTCACATCGTGACTTTAGCGTTTTGGGTATAGACCTGCCGTAGACTTTCTGGTACAATATAACTAAAACAAGCAGTACCATCTTGCCAGATTATGGACATACAAGTAATTGTTGTCAGAAGATGATATCTTTATTTACATTTTGCTTATCAATTGATATTTTGGAATGTTTACTTTTTGACGGTGAGAAAACTTTGTGAGGAAAATCTTTAATACTGTATTTCAGGAGAAAAGGAAAACCATATTACTGAACAGTATTGGAAGAAACAATTTAAAAACATTTACATTTATATTCTTATTATTATATGCATTTCGGTATGGTGTGTAATTATGTATGAATGATAATGTAGTGTAAGTAGTATTTATTGGTTGCTTCCATGACTTGAAGTGGTAAGGCTCCACTTGGTGGAGGTCCTCAGAACAGACAGTATTGAGGCCAGAGAGATATTTTAACGAAAGGTTAGTGATTTATATGAAAAACTGATACCAGGATCTCCTTATTATTGGTAATTATATATTCTCGTAACATGAAATAAGTGATTGAAATATCAAAGTCTGAAGATATCAGTTGATATAAGATATTGTAGTAGTTTGAATCAGAGGTTATCATTTGCTATCAGATACAGTGGATATTGGTTGATATAAGGCATAGATGTAGATGTCAGAACTTGAGGTTATATGTTAATGTATCAGGTACGTGTATTTAAATAGATATCATAACCTGAAGTTAAAGTTGATATCAGGGGTTGTAGCAGATATCAGATCATGAGTTTATTTATTGATATAAGACATTTTAGATATCTATAGCAGAGGTTATCATGTGATATCAAGATTTGATTTCAAAACCTGAAGTTATCATTTGATATCAGGTATCATAGTGGATATCAGAAATAAAGGTTATTGATATATATCGGATATTGTTGTAGATATCAGTACTTTGATCTTTCACTATTAAAAATAGATGTGATACTATTGGTTTTTATATCAGGTGCTTATATATAGTGTTTGATATAAGGGCCGAAAGTTAGTGGTTGATTTTAGACTGTCAGGTTTTGTTTGATATCAGGGTAAGCGGTTGCTTGGATATTAGGATATGAGGTTTCTGAGATATCAGAAATTGGAGTCCTTAAAATACTATAAACTGAAATCATTTGATCTCGGAACATAAGTTGTTTGTAGACCTGAATTTTATTATTGACTGATGTAAAAATCTGATGTGATGGTTTAGATAGGGCACAAGGTTATTGTCTAATAAAAAGATATTCTTCATGTAGGGACCATACTTTATTGGTTGAAACCAGGACCTACAGTTATTGGTTTGTATTTAAACCTGAAGATCATGTGGGGTTTGTATTATAATGTACGGTTTAACAGTCATTTGCTGATACAAAAATCTGACGTAAATGGTTATAAAGATAGTTGGTAGGTTGTATAGTGTGTCGCACATTTTCATATTAGTGTGCCCTACTGAGGCTAAAGATTTGGTCTGGGTGCATGGGGTTGGTCATTGCTATTCATACTCATGTATATACTGTATGTAATATTTGTCACTTTATGGTTTAGGTGTTATCGTACTATAGCAATGATTGTAATTGTGATATCTATGACTGTTAATTTGATTACTTGATTGCGATAATATAAACAACAGTTACCTCTCTTGGACAATATCACTCTTGGTGTTTACACCTATTTCATATGTTCAGATTTACTTGTTATTATAATTTTCTATTGTAATGTAGTATATTATTTGTAAGTACTTACTGAAATTTAATTCATGAAAAAATATTCCTTATTGATAGGTTAACATGTGTTATATATAATATGTAACTCAATAATATTGTAGTTATTGAAAGTGAAACTATCGTCAAATATTTCTATGGTATTTTTGCAATAATAAGGGATCAATACTATGTCATCTTTTCATTTGTCTGTTATAAGACTTGTATTGACTACGTTTGCAGGTAACACAGTTTTCTTCCAGTATTACATTCTACTGTATCATACTTATTAGTGTGATAGATGTATACCGAGTAATCAGGTGAATAGATGTGTAAATTATATCATATAAATTCACTTTAGTCATATGCTGATGTTATACTGGTAGTATATTATAAAGCGGATTTGTAGCCTTTTTTACATTTTTTTTAGACAAAGCAGATAAGAGTATCATTCAGTACAATTAAGAATAAGTTGAGCTGTATGAGATGAAGGATTTTTTCTCCATTTTGAGAAAAGTCAGATAGTTTTACATTATGATGTATGTCTTCATATATATATATATATATATGTCCAAGGATTCAAATTTTGCATGCTCTATGTTTTTGTCTGCCAATCTGCCTCTCTAACCAACGTCATAGCTTTTGAAATGTAATAGTTCAGATGACTGATGCTTTGTGTACAAACTTGAATAATGAAAGTCATTCAGTAACGAAAAAGTCAAAATCTAAGGTGTTGAGTGTGATTTTCATACTGAAAATAAGTGCATTATAGATATATCGCTTTAAAAACTCTATTTTCGCAAAGAATCTTCATGTACAATTGATGAAAACATGATGGGTAAAGTAATTGTT
Source organism: Pteria penguin (assembly GCA_035048485.1). Taxonomy (NCBI): domain Eukaryota; kingdom Metazoa; phylum Mollusca; class Bivalvia; order Pterioida; family Pteriidae; genus Pteria; species Pteria penguin. Next base: position 62,214,584 of record CM068580.1, on the reverse strand, counting down.
GTTCTGTTGACTACATTTATAGTTGATGCTTCATCGCCAAAAGGAGTGGTTCAGTGGGCTATGTGTTTTATCTTACATATAAAATATTTAAAATGATGTATTGAGGGAAAATCATGACATAAATTCATATTATATAATATATCAACTTTTTTGTGATGTTGAGTAATGGTATGCTACGCAGTCCTTCATCTTGTCATGAGGTATTATTTTTGTTCACTTGATTTTCTGTTAAACTTGATTAGAGTCAAACACCATTATTGTTCTCTTGTTATACAAGGCAGGTGCAATGTACATTTAATTTTATCAAATGCCAAATATAACAGTGATGAAATACATGGGCAAGATACATACCTAAGTATTTCATTAATCAAATGTAAAATAAATCATCATCTCAGATTATTAGTGTTATCATTTATTAGGATATGTAGTAAAACAACAGCCGAAGTTTCAAAAATCTATGGTGCATTTATACCTGTTACACAGCAGGATATACATGTACATGTATATTGTTTTTCTACATTATGGCTGCCCATTCATTACTTTGTTCAAAGGTTCATTCACATCTTGTCATAAAGTGGACATTTGTATGAAGTGCAAAAAAAAAAAATCTTTGACCTATTAGAAAAGAGTTACAGATCTTGGGACTTCTTGTGGGTTTGAGATGTTTTTCAGTACAGTTCCTTCCACATTGTTTGAATTTCTTGGAAACTTGGAAAGGAGTAAATTTATAAGGATTACCTGTGTGCAAATGTAGTAACAAAGGAAATTCTGATCTGTGACATTACAGAAGAGTTGTGAATTTTGAGACATTAGAGAATTTTATAAATATGTATGAAAAGATTAACATAATAACCCTTTTGTAGTTTTTGATGAATTTCATACAAACTTCATATTGCCGATTTTGATATAAGATCAGACATTGATTATTTTCAAAGCAATCCAAGTCTCTGATAAGATTTAACTTCGAAAGAGTAAACATGTTGGGCAACTTTCATCTGAGATGTTTTCAGTAGTTTGAGGGGAGACAAAATATTAAAAAAAAGTCACTGTGTGTCCTATTACTGCTTTATCATAGTAAATACCGGTATATACAGAGACACTAGACGGAGTGGATGACCCTGATAGTAAATGTGGACAAACATGTAGTGGTTCAGCGTCAGGCTTGTAATGCATGTTCTGCAGGCTTAATTCCTGAATTGTGCAACTGACAGTGAATGGAGAAAGAGGATTTATTTTCAATGCAATCTCTAAAGACTAGTTAGCACTCTCTAGGTCTTATAATTTCGAAAATCGACTGTTTATGAAGTTTCAAACTGTATTCACCAATTTAAGGATGTATAGTTATCTTAAATATACTTCCCTGACCAATTCGAGTCCGGGTTAATTTGATTCAGCTGGGTAATCGAGCCTTTGATTCTGCTAACCTAATATAAACAGCGCTACTATTAGTTGCTGAATTTCAAAGCGTTCTTTTGCCTTGTTAATGTCCTCTTTTTGGCCTTGCTCACGTCCTTGATCTCCTGGCATCGTGACTTCAAGGACAAGGCTGAATGGTAAGTCAGTATTGTTCTTTGCTGGTTCATGAGGGGCCTTGTGTTCGAGTCCATTCGATAGCTCGTCGATGTCCCGTGTCTCGTGCAATTCAGTATAACTGAGATCTCGTATCACGATAGTATTGTAACTGACGAGACAATTTAAACTGAGATCCCCCATCACGGTCGTATCGCAATGGTCGAGACAATATAAACTGAGATCCCGTATGCGTTCCCCTTATAACGGATTTATTATCCCCTCGCGCAACTTGTTGCGGAGGGGATAAACCTTATCCCTTCCGCAACAAGTTGCGCACATACATACAGCCACACGGACGGTGGCGTTACTTTATCCGATAAAGTAACGCCACCGTCCATGTATCTGTATGTATGTGTGTGTTTGTGTGTTCGCTTGTCCAGGCCATAACTTTTTAACACATGATTGTTGCTTACATATCAAAGAAGTGTGATGACCCTGTCTTAGGGCCAAATTCTCAAGGTCAAGGCCACAATGGGTTTGAATGATAAAAACTTGTCCGGTCCATAACTTTTTAGCGCCTTGATGGATTTCAATAATATTACACATGATTGTTGCGTACATCTTAAGGAAGTGTCTTGACCTTGTCCCAGGGTCAAATTCTCAAGGTCAAGGTCACAGTGGGCTGGAATGGTAAAAACTTACCCGGGCCATAACTTTTTAGCGCCTTGATGGATTTCAATAATATTACACATGATTGTTGCTTACCGGTACATCTCAAGGAAGTGCCATGACCTTGTCTCAGGGTCAGATTCTCAAGATCAAGATCACAATGGGCTGGAATGGTAAGTGTATGACACAAGTAAATTAATTAACAGATACTGGCATAGCATCACACTGCCACTAACTATAATGTCCCAAAGGGAGTTTGGATAAAACCTTTGACAACACATTAATTACAATATTTTATTTTATTTTATGTTATAAGAGGGACTTCATGCATTCTTTTCGAACTTCAAAACGTTTCGACCTTATTGATAAATTCAATGACACCTCTAGATATCTCATTGATATTTTAGTAATCGATTACCCTGGGTTTAAAAATATTACTGACATTTATCTATCTGAACTTCAACTAAACAAAGCCAATACTTCTGATAAGGAAGCACCTTTCTTGGACTTAAATATTAAAATAATTGACAACAATATCCATACAAACATATATGATTAACGTGGCAAATTTGGATTTCCTATCGTAAAGATGGTGATGTCCCTAGACTCCCATCATCTGGTGTTTATATTAGTCAGTTGGTTCGATTTGCCAGAGATGCACCTTTTATAACGTTTTGGAAAAAATGCAAAAAAATGTCCATATATATATATATATATATATATATATATATATATATATATATATATATATATATATATATATATATATATATATATATATATGAGTTTTTTTTATAAAAATGATTGAGATCTGGTCCCCATCCCTCCGCTGGTTTTGCCAAAGTAGCTGATTGTATATCGTTTCCATTTGCACATAAAGTTATAATGAGGATTCCGCTAAGTTTATTCTCTTTCGCATGTGTGTGTGTGTGTGTGTGTGTGTGTGTGTGCGCGCGCGTGTGTCTGGTAATAGATATTAAATGTATTTGTAAAATATCGTTCTTTTCCTCCCTTTCCCCCCCTAAGTTAATTATTTATTCTTGTAGATAAGAAATTTGCACAGATGTTTTCCCAAAATAAAATAACATTCAGCAAAATTATAGGATATGCCAAAAATTTGGCTGTTTTAACTTTTGAAATTTGACTCCCGTCGGATTTCATAATGACCCCGCATCAAAAAGTGGAACTCTTCTGTGAAATATCGAGCGGTAGTGTGAGAGAAGAAAACTGATATTTTTAAAGAAGTATTTTGTTTTATTCATAATTGTCAATTGTTTTATCGGACTGAAATTATGAGTGATGGGAATAATTCGCCATCAACAACATCTACATCAGCAGACAGAGGAAATGTAAGTTTTGTAAGCTAAACGTGCGACTAGAACGAATTTCCTCTGACAAAATTCTTCAATTCAGTTAAATTGAACAGAATGAATTGTCCTTGTGTCATAGTCTTTGAATAAGAGTTAGAATTAAGACATGCACAACACAATTATCGATATTGCCTATATTGCTGAACTCCTTGTCATTGATCTTGAATTTATGTCGATTCCTTAAAGTTTATTTTTAGATTCTACTAGTATTCTAATTTCTATAGTTAATAATATGGCATTACAGTACGGTCGCCGTGAAACTTAATTTTCCCATGAAAAAATGTGGGCATTGTGGGCTTGTTGGCAATAAATATACCTGTAGCTGTCACAGAGTTTAACAAATGTTCCTGTGGTCTCAGTCAAATCGAAACCCCACCTGACCATCGGACAAATCTGGCAAAATTTGCTTTGGTCTGGTTAATTTTCGTATTTTCCGGACTGATTATCTGATATCACATCCATGATCGGTTTTGTTCTTTACGCTCTAAAACTGCATTACTACTTTGCGCTGGGCGTGTATTGCGGATATCGTGATATTCATGATGTATTTTAAAACTAAAATACGGGGAGGGAGAAGTCCCAGGAATTCCACTTAAACGAAAGAATAAAACAACTTTCAAATGAACAGAGGGCTGAAAAATCCCCCCCTCCACCAAAAAACGTATTATGACGGTACCATGCCTTACTTCATCTGTACAACTTTTCAGTTTCGAAAGATCAGAACTATTCTTTACTGGGCAAAACAAATTTATTAAAAGATGCAGTAATATGAGGGTCAGTACAGTTATTGAAATGAGGAGGACATGGAGCTTTTTGAGTAATTATATCAGAGACATATATACACAGAGACTGGAAACTCGCCGCTTCGCCCGGCATATGATGCACGTCCTTTTGTTATGCTAATTAGGTGACCGCGCTCTTTAATACACCGATTTTAACCGTCGGATATCGCCCGGGGACGTATAGCGCAGTTGGTCTTTTCCTGCCGACGCACCTCAGTTCAAATTCTACGGGCACTTATTTTGTTTTTCTTTTATATTTTTTGTTAATTCTATCGATATGTAGATATAATATTCTCCTTTTTCTTTCTAACAAAATCGAGACAAACTTGTATCATTAATCATTATAAAAAATATTTCTAAAACCAAGATCTTTAATGAGACGCCTTCATTTCCTGCTTTTTTAAAACAATTATTTCTATTTATATATTTATTCATTTTAAACAGCGTTTGTTGCCATTTACGAGTTGTTGATATATGCAGTCAATGCCCCTGCCTTTACTACTGTTTGTTCACCACCCCAGGGGAAGCACCAGCGTCTGTCTTTGTCATTCATAGGCAGTAAATAACAATGTTGTGTTTATTTAAAAATTCAGATGGTAAATAGGAAACAAAATAATGTTTTATCTTATATGCACTGTTGACGTGGTATGAGCTGTTTTACTCATTCCTATGTAAAGAAGTAAAAAGAAAATGGCGATCCAGGCGGCTAAAGAAATTTCGCATTGCAATATGTCCAATTACGTGTTGATAACTTCTTCAATTCGTACTTAAATGGCAACTTTAATTTGTTAATGTGCCCCCCCCGCACTTATTATTTTTATTTATTTATTTATTATTTTATTTTCTAAACAGCACTTGTTCCCATTTTATAGGAGTTGTTTATATTTAACTTATAAGGCTGAGCAATCAATGCATCTAGGAAGGTAGTAAATAACAATTTAATGTTTATTTTAATGTTCAGATGGTAAATCATAAAACAAAATAATTTCTGTACCTGTTGTGCACACTTCACGTGATACGAACAAAATTTACTCCTTTGGTAAGAAGCAAAAAAAAAAAAAAAAAAACCCAAACAACAACAAAAACAAAATGGCGACCCGCCGGCCACAGAAAATTTGCATTGCAAGATGTCCCCTTACGTGTTTATAACTGCTTCAGTTCGTACTAAAATAACAACCATTACTTCTTTGATGTTTATAGAATGACTTTCAATATAAAAACAATATATATATCGACAAGTTATATGATTATTTTGCTCTATATGGTATGGTATCGGTTTTCTTGTTAAAAACGATTGAATATTTACCGCGTATATAAAATTGGATTAAAATCAAATAACGAATAAAGTCTTCTACACTCAATGATATAAAATGTGTCTGAAACCTTTCTTAACACACACGTGTGAGTTTAGTCATGTAAAGGACATTAATTTTTGTTGTTTTAACAATTTTTCTTGCCGTTGTCGTTTCTCAGCGGGTTCGGTAGTGAGGAGAAAAATGTCGCGAGATCCTCAAATACGGCCGGGTAATTATGCATGATTTACAGATAGTTCATACGAAAATTAAAGAACTATGACTATAATAAACATTGATGGTGCTATAAACGAAAAATTGTGACATGTGCTTCAATATTGTGTAAATGTTTTGCATAAACCCAGGTGAATGTTTTCAGAGGTCTATCACAACTAATGGCTTCTGATCGGGGTTATGTCTTCACATTGAATAGATCATATATGAAATGTTTTATGATTCAAATGATTAGTATATTGCTTTTTTAACTTATCTGAACTACCTTTGTTTAAAAAGAGATGAAAATTCCTCTTCTTTGCAAGCTTAATGCTTTCAAGCGAATGAATGCCGAGAACAATATGGCGGACTTCCGGCTTATCGAGATGCCTGTCGGGAAATGTTACTTATGTCAGGGAGCTATATAGCTTTCAATGGGAGTTTCCAGTCTCTGTGTATATATGTCTCTGATTATATGTAGACAAGGATAATGATGAATTTTGTGAAAACTTTGCCTTGGTGAGCAAAGTGATGTCTGGGAGGACTTGTTTGTATTCTCAAGAGAGTGATACATGTACATATAGAAATAAATCACACCAGAAATGTTTCAATTTTATGTGTTTATTGCATTTTTTGTCAGTCAGGTAAAAATTAAATCGGTCAGGTATACCCTACAGACTTACCAGACCGAATGTCCTGTAAATCAAAAGTATGTTTTGCTAAGACTGTGATCTGGTGGCAAAAGAGCAATTTTTGCCGGTCCGAATCATTTTTGGTGGACTGAGTCTTTTTTTGCAATAATATGCTTAATTGCGAACATGAAATCATTTATCTCATTCAGTTCATTAATTATTTAGTTATATTCTTGAAAATGACCTGACTTGGTCAAAAGATTCTGATTTGCTGACAAAAATATCGTACCCAATCAGTATTCTTGACTTCTTACGCAATGCATTAACAAGTGACAGCAGTTTCAGAGAATTTAATTCGCCGACAAAAATAGATTTTATCCAGTTGGCATTATTTACATGTTTTTGACCAGGGAAGAAAGAGACTTCCTTCAATGTGAAAGTAAACAGTGCAGAAATGTGTGTCCGACATTTGGACCGGCAAAATGCAGATTTCTGTCAGTCCATGTAAAATCCTGCTAATGACCGGCACTTTTGTTAAGTTCTGCAGACTCGTTACCTACTTTCACTCAAATATTTACGCATAAATGCTTTGTACACTATAAAAAAGTACATCCTGCACCGCCATATTGGTTACAAGATTCGTTACAGGTAGATTATTTTTAGATATTCATTAAATAGACGATCAAGGTTACAAAGCATGGAAAGGTATAAAATGTATATAGAAATGAAAAGGTCTATTATTATACATTTGGAAATTCCCTTAAACTGAAAGTACGATGACGAAAAAGAGTGGCGCAGAAAACAACAAATTCAGGGATCAGCACTCGGACGCAAACAATCTTAACCGACATATGCCGGGATCAGCAGTATAAGGGTTAATTTGGATTAATTTTCATTAAATGGCAGTTTTTTAGAAATATTTTGTTCATTCTCAGAATCTTCCTCCTCCTCCATCATTAGTTTCCTAAACCTAAGGGCATCAACAGCTGATAGATCATTCGGCTTTCTTTTTTAATAGCACTTCATTGACTTAAACATTTCTGTGATTTGCCATCTTTTGATCCTGAGTGTTTTTTTACTAAGACAAAGTATTTTACTAGCCAGTCAGGCTATTTCAAAAATAAATTTTGATAGCCTGAAGGAACGTCTTGTAGCATCTGGTGTCAGGCTAGTGAGTTTTCAGAAAGACTGGTACTGAATTTTATAGCATTGGATGTCAGGCTAGTGAGTTTTCAGAAAGAATGGCACTGAAATAATTTAATATATTACCCTAAAATAACCCAGAATCAAAGAGAAGGTCCTAAATCACAGACGTTCACAGTATCATGAATGAGAATCTACAGTACAGTCGGCATGGAATTAGGAAAATCCACGAGCGCAGACGGGCAGCCCTCACAATGTGACCGACAAGCAGTCCGTTGACGGCAGTATAAATTGTCCACTTGACCTTATTACATGCCCAGGATGCCGCCAGCGGACAGTTGAACACACTAATTGTACATCTGCTAGGTGTTAAATATTACCTGTAGAACTAACAGTGAATAGGGGTGAATTAAAGACCTCATTGTACATGTATAGGTAGGCCTTTCAGAATTCTATTACAAATTTAATACCAAACCCACTTCATTACATATTTTTAAAAAGAAATACGAGTCTTTGTTTTGACAGTCAGTTTCACCAGTGATGAAAATCTGTAAGAAATTGCGATATCTTTATAGATGTAAACAATGCAACTATTATCATGTATCCCAGATTGTCACTGTCTAATCTGCATGCACTGGACAAAAAGGATTGAATGTGTTGACATTTCAGGGCCATTTACACAAAATGATTTGTTTTATGAGTTATAGTTGATAGGGGGTCTGAAGAATCTCAGACTGGTGGACAAAAGCATTTGTTTAGCCATCAGAATACATAATGATTTATTTGAAATTCAAATTGCCTTACTGTTGATTAAGTTCAACACACTCTCTCGCTTGGTGGCATGGATGGTTTATTCCCGATTCACCTACTTCTATCGTAATTAGGTGTGAAAGGGGATCTCGTAAGGGTAAATTATATTGGCTTGTTTATTCATTAGGGAAGTGTTACCTGTGTAAGATCAAAATGAAGAATTATTCAAACCTTCTTTTAAGTATTGTATGCACATGAAGTACATGTACATGCTATAAAGACAACAAAAATATTCATACTTACATATGGTACGTAAAAGGTGTACAGGTGATCTCCGGTAGCTTTCTCATACAGGTAAATATCAGCAACGCCCCTTACAAGGGCCCCTTTCACACCCAATTACATTAAATATTATTTAAAATGAACATGATGAGTCTGGCTTTCCTTCAATTCAATGTTAAGAGGTTAAGTTGCATTTAGTCATAGTCTGATTCTTAGATCTATTGTGTCGCTGTATTGGGTTGGTAGCCACTTTGCTTCCATATTGCTATATACCTAAATATTATAAAAAATAAATATTATTGAAAATGACATTAAACCTCAGCAAACAAAAACAATCTTTGGAGCATGATGTAGATCAGTGACTGAAAGAATGTAGACTGAAGTCCTGAATGCACCTTGTAGCAACACAAAGTCTGGTTAGTATAATAATTCTAATAGTGAATGTGCTGGAGTCTATTCCACCAAGTAACGGTACCACCAGCCATTATGCAGGTGAAATAAACCAATCTGTGCTGTAAAAATCATAGAAAAGAGATAAAATTAAATGGTTGTGACTTTTGGTTTCAATATGAAATATTTGCATTTGAAGAATTTTGAAGCTAAGTCACATGTTTGAACAAAAACTTATCATTTACATTACAGTTTATGTAGATAACTTGAAGTTGTAAGGAAAAAACTTTCTTTTTTTTTTTTAGACATCATTGTTTGGCAGATTTACCAGCAAAATTAGAGAAGTAGTGTCTCCTTCTTGGATTTTAGCATATAATCAGAAAAGTCAGCAGGTTGATTCTAGCATCCAAAGCCATGCAGGTGAAAAGAGTATCATTGAGGATAGGAAGGAGTCAGATAACATGGTCTGTATTTTATCATTTCTATTAATCACTCTATGGAGTTATCATCTATATTCTCTTAAAATCTCCACTTCAGACACATTATAATCAACTGATTCAGTACAGTCAAGGTGTTTCAGAAAAAAAAAATGCACCGAACACTGTGGCAGGAAAATCACTACAAAATACAGTGGGAGTTTAAGTGTAAATTTACTGTTGTGATTTACACCTGTGATCACAAGCACCCTTTCATGTACATGTAATATGCATCAGAAGAATTTATCGGTATCACCTGAACATTGTTTGAGGCCAGGGACAAGTGGGTGGTGTGCAGCAGTGAAACAAAACTCTTTCTTTGTAAAAAAGAGAATCTTTTTTTCTGTTTTACATAATTACCAAATTTGCACATTGACCAGGAGAATTTATCCATCACCTGGACTTTTATTCAAACCTTTGCTCAAAGCAGCTGGATATTAAGTTGCCTGCGAAAAATGAGAGTTATAGGGATAACTTTGTCAGTCTGTTTGTCCATATATGCCAGTCAGTCTTTTTTCCTGCCTGGATAGTGGGTGACACATATTGTATCTTTGACCACTCTTGTAATAAATTCCTTCGTTAGAAATATCAAGCCCAGAGATTTAGTTGAACTTCATTGCTCTCAAATGGTAAAGGACAAGTAGTGTACAGGATATGATTAATGTAAATTTTTCTGCAACATTAATTTAAAGAAATGTGTAAACTTTTCATATGGTTGTATTGGCACAACAGACACTTTCCTAGTTAAACATGTTTCAGAGAAATCCATGTTCTAATGGTATACATATTTTTCATTCAACATGCTCCAGTCAATGAAGGTATCTACCCTGTAAAAAGTGACATAATCTATTATAACATTTCAGATCAGTAGCTCAACTCCTTTTCCCCATCTAGGTAGCAATCAACAGGGTAGTAATAGCTCAGATGATATAGGAGGTGGCAGTTTTCCTGCAGGAGGAGGTAGTTTACCCTCAGGAGGTGGCAGTTTGTCTTTAGGAGGTGGTGGTTTTCCTGCAGGAGGTGGTAGTGTCCCTGCAGGAGGTGGGAGTTTACCGGCAGGAGGAGGTGGTTTAGCCTCAGGAGGTGGCAGTTTACCTATGATAGGAAACAGATTACCTGTAGGATTAGGAGGTGGCAGTTTGTCTATAGGAAGTGGAAATGTACCTATAGGAGGAAGTAGTGTACCTAGTGGAGGTAACAACTCCTCTCTAGGAAGTAACCATTATCAGTGTGCCTCCAGTAACATATCATTTATGCCTTCATTATCAACAAACCACAGCCCTAATGATTTATTCTCCACAAATTCGGACATTCAAAAGCCGTCTACACCTCAAAGGAGACACAGCAGTAGCACTGTCTCAGATTCAGCCATGCCAGCATTTCAGAAGAGTTTTTCTTCTGTCTCCAGTAAAATATCTTCTCAACAACAGTCATTTCATGGTAGGCTTTTTTCAAAGAACATAAAATCTTATCACCATCATGGTTTTGTCTTTTATTTTATTATGTTATATATAATGCAGGTTATCAATAGTGATGTATATTAGTCAGACATTTTTAGCTCACCTGAGCCAAAGGCACACATGTGTGTGTGTGTGTGTGTGTGATAATATCATACATACTTGTATGGTCATGTGTGTGTGATAATATTATACATATTTGTATGGTCATGTTTGTATGATAATATTATACATACTTGTATGATCATGTGTGTGTGATGATATTATAATACTTGTATGGTCATGTGTGTATGATAATATCATAAATACTTGTATGGTCATATGTGTATGATACTGTCATACATACTTGTATGGTCATGTGTGTATGTTAATATGATAAATTCTTGAATGATTATGTGTGTATTATGATATTATACATATTTGTATGGTCATGTATGTATGATGATATCATACATACTTGTATGGTCATGTGTGTGTGATAATTTTATACATATTTGTATGGTCATGTGTATATGATGATATTATACATACTTGTACAGTCATGTATGTGTGATAATGTCATACATACTTGTAGGGTCATGTGTGTATAATACATGTAATATTATACATATTTTTATGGTCATGTGTGTATCATGATATCATACATACTTGCATGGTCATGTATGTGTGATAATATCATACACACTTGTATGGCCATGTGTGTATGATAATATTATACATATTTGTATGGTCATGTGTGTATCATGATATCATACATACTTGTATGGTCATATGTGTATGATAATATCATACATACTTGTACTTGTATTGATATATTAATATTTTTCTTATTATTACCTGTGTGTGTCTATTGATAGGTAATTCTGATATGCACTCTCCAAGTCTGAAGACTCAGAAATTTCCAGTGAGTAGGAGGCCTAGCTTCAATGTAGGATTATTGTCCAATTCATTCTCAGTAAGTATTACCATATAGCTCCTTTTATAACTGCCTGACATTTCTGGTAAAAACTGGCTCTGTCAGGTACAACTTTCACTGTCAATTTATTGACATATGAAGCTTTACTTGACAAATGTCCTGTGAAGTCTAAGAAAGTTTCACACACACAGACACACTATATTGTGGATAGGAGGGAAGGTATATAGGAATCACCCTGTCTGTCTTGTTAAAATGTTTATAGACATGGTGGGAATCACCTTGTCCATTCATCGTTATGCACATCTGTCCAATGAAGAAGTTTTTGAAAACTATTTTGGTATATCGATACAACATCTGTATATATTGTGAGATCAATATATTTTATAGGGGCTGAATTTTCCAGGATTTTTGAAGTCATAATCTCACTGGTCAAGGTCAAAGTGAGCCTATGACTGAAACTGCCATTCAATCCATAAAACCTTAACAGTAATATAGATCTGCATCTACTGTGTACTTTACACAACTGTGACCTGTTACTCATTGGTGTGTCTTAACCTAGACCCAGTGTCATACCTCACTGGTCAAGGTCAAAGTGAGCCTATGACTGAAACTGCCATCCAATCCATAAAACCTTAACATAGATCTGCATCTACTGTGTACTTTACACAATTATGACCTGTTACTCATTGGTGTGTTTTAACCTAGACCCAGTGTCATACCTCCATGGTCAAGGTGAAAGTGAGCATATGACTGAAATTGGTGTCTGTTTCATAAAACTTTGGCTGTAAGCATGGATCTGCTTCAAACTTCTCACAGTTGTATTATATAACTGGAGTGTATGTCTTGAGGGGGCAGGCGTGGTGTAGTGGTTAAGCGTTTGGCTTGCAGTGCCGATGATCCGGGTTCGATTCCCGGGTTGCGCCGCTATGTTTAAGAGGTTGGTAACCTCCTGCTTCCATGTCGCGATATAACTGAAATATTGTTGAAAGCCACGTAAAACACCAATCAACCAACCATTTATGTCTTGACCCTGCTTTCAAGGTCAAATTATAGTAATCATAGAATAATTTGAATGAAAATATCTTTTGCAGAGTAGCAATGGGGAAATTATCGTCTAAGGATTTTTAGAGCTTTGTTTATGTTTAATTTCATGTCAGAATGAAATTTTGCAAATTGCATTTATATAAAAGTGTAACTCATTAGGCTCATTATCAGAAAGTGGCAGAGAGGAACCATGGTGGATCCTTTGTTGTATTAAATTTACTTTCAAAAGCTGGGTTGTAAGAATGTCTGAGATGTGATAAAGATACACCTTTAACTTTGAAGGTTCTATGTACCGGTAGGTAATGCAGTCACAAAATAGGAGACAAATTCTTGAAATTGGCTTCCTTTTCTTTTACTTTTCTAATAAGTATATATAGCCTGTGTCTGAAGATTATTTTGACCTTAGACCATGACTTTGTATTACATGTTGATTCTCCTAAAGCAGTTTGAGAGAGTATATGATTGTTGTCATGTTCGTTCCCGTCTGTTTGAGCTCATATCGTTAATTAGAATTTTATCATATTTTGCTCGAATGTTTAACAATCCTTTGATGTAATAAATTTACTTTCAAAAGCTGGGTTGTAAGAATGTCTGAGATGTGATAAAGATACACCTTTAACTTTGAAGGTTCTATGTACCGGTAGGTAATGCAGTCACAAAATAGGAGACAAATTCTTGAAATTGGCTTCCTTTTCTTTTACTTTTCTAATAAGTATATATAGCCTGTGTCTGAAGATTATTTTGACCTTAGACCATGACTTTGTATTACATGTTGATTCTCCTAAAGCAGTTTGAGAGAGTATATGATTGTTGTCATGTTTGTTCCCGTCTGTTTGAGCTCATATTGTTAATTAGAATTTTATCATATTTTGCTCGAATGTTTCTTGGGACAGGGATTTTAGGGCAAAGGTCATTAAAGGTCATTTCTGCAGGGTAAAGGTCACTCTAAATGTATAAAAAAAATTGGTGGAAGGCCTCATATCTCTTAAACAATTTATCAGAATTGTATCATATATTACAAAAATATACCTTGGGACAAAGACTTTAGGACAAAGGTCACTCAAGTTCATTACTTCAAGGTCAAGGTAACTCGGCACATGTCTCTAAACTATTTAGAAAGATCGCCATTATATCTCATTGATCATTAATCAAAATTTTATCACATTTCTCATGTCATTTTTCACATGTTCTATGGTATTAAGGGATACTTGGCCCAAAAACTTTTGGTCAGTACTCACTCATGGTCGCAAAATAAATATTTTTTTTTTAAGTAATGATAGAAAAACATTAATGCAGTGTTTATGAATCACTAATTTCATCATATCACAAAAATATATATTTGATTGTAGGATAGTATGAGTTATTCCATGAGACAGAAGATTGATGCAAGGCCAATAAAGAAAGCATTGGATATAACACATTCTTGGAAATCAAAAAAGACCATGAACATGTTGAATAGATTGCCAACTTACTCAGGGGTAAGGACAGAACATCTCTATACAAATTTGAATAATGACTTTGATAATGCAGATCTGTATTTCCATTATATGTATGACTTTACACTTGCTTAATAAAAGTTGATTTAATTAAACATATTGCTTAATAAATCTCAGTATTTGTTAATAGAATTTTATTTACTGTTTGTTTCTAGGTAAAGGGAACTCCACCAACAAAGAGACTTCAAGTTCTTTATCAAGCATCAATTGGAAAAAACTACCAAGATATGGCAAGGAAAACTTACTATAAGGTTGTGTTTCAATCACTGATTAGAATGTAAACAGTATTAAATTCATACATGATTTGCCACATGAAAGAACAGAGTCATGAGAACGAAATTCATTAGGTCTGTGGACTTGAATGGCAAATTAGCAATTTGTCCTGTTGGAGTAATTTGTAATGTAACCTAATTGTTTAAAGTGTGATCGAGATTCATGAGTGAATACTTTGGTCTAGTCAATTATTATATGATTCTGCAAACTTGCATATTTGTAATAATGTTTTTTGGCTTTGAATCCAGTTGTCCTAAGATTAGTCACAGTTTAGCATATATACCAGCAGAAAAATAAATGGGCTGAAGTAAAAGATGAAAAGGGGGCATTTCCAGGTACAGCCCTTCAACATAAGGTGTATTTATATAGGAAAAAAGATTTGCTAAATTAAAACAAAAAACAAAAAAAAAAAAATCAAAAAAAAAAAAAAAAAAAAAAAAAAAAAAAAAAACAAAAACAAAAATCATTGGAGGAAAGATGACCAGAGAAGATATTCAGTGATGAAAGTTTCAAATAACTGGCCCCAGGAATTAAGAAGTAGACAAGTCATGGCTCATTGATGATTAAGAGGAAAAGGTTATGTATCGTGGAACTTATAAGACTTTTTTAAGTGAGACCACAAAACTGATGTCCCTATCACAGTTAATGTTATCATGCTCCAGAATCCTCTGTGCTGTAAGTGGATCACATGCATAAGTCAAAACTTGTCGCCCTGATACTGTATTCAATCTGTTTATTATTTTCAGCCTCAACCAGCTTCATCAGAGACACCTGACTGGTATGTTGTTAAGAATTTTGATAAGAAAGTAATTTTTAACTTACTTCCATGAAGTTGAGATGTGCTTATGCTACACTCCGTGTGTCTGTGTTCCCGTCCACTTCTGGTGAAGTAGTTTGGGGTAACTCATTAGTGAAGAAAGTAGAGAAGCGGCTGTTACTAAACTTGCACCATGGGTTCATCTTGGGATGCTGACTTAAGCGCATGCATCAGATGATGCATCTGCCCTACCTTTTCAGCTTGATTGCCCCTGTTGAGTAGTTTGAGGTACATATAATCAATATTGGAGAAAGTATAGGTGCTGCAGTTACCAAATCTGCACCATTGGTTCATTTTTGGATGCTGACTTAAGCACAAGCATCAGATGATGCATATGCCCCACCTTTTCCGCTTTAGTGCTTCAGTTAAGTAGTTTGGGGAAACTTAGTATTAAAGTGTAAGTGCTACAGTGCTACAGTTACCAAACTTGCACTATGTTCATGTTAGAGTGATGCTGTAAGCACATTCGTCTGATGATGTTTCTGACCTTGTTTTTACAATTGAATGATTCATTTAAAGACTACAATGTTTTATAAAATTCCTTATATTCTTTTTTATGCCCCCTTTCAAAGAAGGAGGGGCATATTGTTTTGCTGCTGTCGGTTGGTCGGTCGGTCCATTTACAGTTTCCGCTCATTATCTCTGGAACCAATAAAGATATTGAATTGATATTTATTAAACAGATACATCTCAAGGATATCTAAGTCAAGTTGAAATTTGTTATTGTTCGATAATTTTGTCATAGTTATTGTCCTTGGACTTAGAAAATTTCTTAGAATTAGCAGTTTCTGCTCATTATCTCAGGAATGGATCGAGATATTGAATTCATATTTTGCATACAGATAATCTAGGTCAAGTTCAAATTTGGTTACTGTTTGATATTTTTTGTCATAGTTATCCCTCTTGGACGTAAAAAAATTTCTTAAAATTAGCAGTTTCCACTCATTATCTCAGAAACGGATAGAGATATTAAATTGATATTTGATATACTGATACATCTAAAGAATATTTAGTTATTCCCCTTGGTTTTAGGAGATTTCTTAAAATTAGCAGTTTTTGCACATTATTATTATTAGTATGCTATGTTGGCGTTGCTCTTGTTGATTTTGTTTGAAAAATACTCAGTCTGTATCAAGGTGAGCATAGTAATCTTTGATTACACAATGTTTTGAGAATACAAATAGCTTAAGTGATTCATCTTTGGATGAAGGCCTTCTAGAAGGGAAATGGCAAAATGCATTCACAAAATAATAAGCTGTGTTCTGTGTGTCAAGAGTCATTCTTTTATAATATTTCAGATATTCATATTACTAAGGAAATTCATAATGCTAATAGAAAGCCTTTGGGTTTTTTTCTTTTTTGTCATAAGTAAATGATCCAGAATTATTTCAGGAAATTGTAAAATCATCAACAAATCAACTGACATATTTTTATAAATTATTAAATTTCTATTTGGATTAAGATTCTTACTGAAGTCTGATGCAATATGCTATATTTTTGACCGGATTGCAAAGCAATTCTGGTCTATGAATTGTCGAAACCATCCATCCGTCTGTCCGCATGGCGTCAACATTTTGCGTTTAGCATTTGTGTTTAGCTTGGTTTCTTTCGTTCCCTAAAGGGTACTTATGTCAAAGTTGGTAGGTTTGTAGATACTTGAATGTTCTATCCAAATAATACAAAATTTTAGTGACCTTGACTTTACGCTTCAGTGAACACACACTGTTTTTTGCCTTTAGGGTGACCACTTGCATACATATATTGTTAATGTTATTGCAAAGGAATTCTGGTCTATGAATTGGCGAAATCCGTCTGTCCGTATGTTTGTCTGTCTGTCTGTCCGTATGTCCGTCTTGCCGCACGGCGTCAACATTTTGTGTTTAGCATTTGCGTTAAGCTTGGTTTCTTTCATACCCTAAAGGGTACTTGTGTCAAAGTTGGTAGGTTTGTAGATACTTGAATGTTCTATCCAACCAATACAAAAATTTAGTGACCTTGACCTTGACTTTACGCTTCAGTGAACACACACTGTTTTTTGCCTTTAGGGTGACAACTTGCATACATGTATTGTTAATGTTAATGCAAATCAATTCTGGTATATAAATTGGCAAAATTGGTCTGTCGTCCATCCGGCCATCTGTCTGTCCGTCCGTCAACATTTTGCGTTTAGCATTTACAATCCGGTCATACCGTCCTTGACAGTTTCTTGTATTATTCTAGGTCAAGCAGTATGAAAGGCCCTGGGGGAAAAGTCAAAGAAAAACGCTTCCAGCGCCATGTTACAAGAGAAAGTAAAAATGAAGAGGAAGATCATGTTGAGGTATTTGTATTGATTAAACATTGGACTTATTAACAAAACGTATTTTGGCACAGTAGCAGGATAATTCCCAAGCCCAATACATATTAAATGATTTATCTACATAACTGAAAGCATTTCATCTTTATAATGTGTCAGTGATTAGGGTTTATATGACCACATCTTTTAAGCTAAAGCTGTCACCATTCCGGATATTGACATACCCTTTTGGCGTCACATTTACAAAATGTATTGTTTGATTTTCTTTGCAGATGCCATCTTTGAAAACAGATTTTGTGTTACCAATAAAGACTGATGGTTTCTCTTTCAACATAACTCCATCATTAAAATCAAAAGATATGAATTTGAACGATACAAGAAAAAATATGAAAACATCAGAAAATAAGGGATTCAGTTTTTCTCTGCCAAAGGATTCTTTTAGTGCAAAAAGAAAGAATAATGCTTCTAATTTGACTGAAATTGGCAAGGTTTGTTTGACATTTGGTTTAATCATATTTTAACGTTTGTCAGTCAGAATAACTAAGTCACAGTGATAATGATTATGCATTTCTTTGAATTCTGAAGATGCTAAGTGCAGTATAATTGTTTTTATAAAGCATTAGTGAATTGAACTGAACATCTGATACATGCAGTAATAGGCAAAGATAATGTAAAATGAGATGTAAAGATAGCGTCTACTTCGGGTACTTGTTTGAATGTGAAAGATATATGATGGTATCACAGACTTGCTTTACACTGCCATCATGTATGATGGTATCACAGACTTGCTTTACACTGCCATCATGTATGATGGTATCACAGACTTGCTTTACACTGCCATCATGTATGATGGTATCACAGACTTGCTTTACACTGCCATCATGTATGATGGTATCACAGACTTGCTTTACACTGCCATGGTATATGTACTTAGCTTATCAGTTTTAAGGTTTCTAATTGCAAATTTCCAGAATATGTCAAAGACTTTCTTAATATATTTAGGATATCTGCCTTTGATCAGGATACTGAAGCTCAACTTGTTTTGGAATGAGCTTTTCATATTTCTCCAATGTATGTGTAGTTTAAGGTTTACTGAAATAAGTTGAAAATGATGGACAATGTTGGAGCTAAATGATTTAGAATTTAAAAATAACTGATTAAGTTATCTTCATTGTTTTCTGCAGAAGTTTAGATTCAGCTCCCCTGTAATCGTTTCTGAAACTGATCTAAACAAGGATTTATCCCCTTGCCTAGTAAATCCCACTTCAAAGACTTTGCCAAATCAGGTGGCCACAGTTAGTTTTGGAAATCTTGATGGAGGATTTGGTGAGTTTTGAAATTTTTTCATGTTCAACCTCGTGTAGCTACTGTAAGATTTACAATTCTATAAGAAGACATGTATAATTCTAAAATTTACCAACAAAATCAGTAGTTACTATTTATGATAGAGCACAAGTTTCAAGACCTCAGAAACACAGTTTTGACTTCTTATAACCACTTTCACGTTCCATGTTCTCTTTTTATGCTTCCAGATTGATAGATCGGGGGCATGCTGTTTTTGTCCTGTCTGTCTGTTTATTTGTTGTCAACTTTAAGCTTGGCTATAACTTTTAAGCCGTGAGGAATAGAGACTTCATATTTCACATGCATACTCATCTAATTAAGCCCTTTCAATTGACACCAAGGTCGATGACCTTTTGACCTTGACAGTGACCTTCACGCTAAAAAACAAGTTTTGGACTTTGTTGCCACTGGGCGTTAGTGTTTCACAAACACAGCTTGTTGAGTAAATGTAATGTTTCCCAATGTGCTCACCAAAAGTTGGGGTTTTTACGTTAAATATTCCAGTTATCTCCACCACTAAACACTGTCTCATTGAGTGATTGAGAAAGTAATGAATATAAGAAATAATAGCAGAGAGAAGTATGATTTATTTTCCTAGGACACCACAGCTCATAATTGCTCAATTTTTTAATCTTATTTAATGTTGAAATTTAGTGATTAATTTTGCCCTGCGTATTGCATATTTTACGCATTAAATTCATTAAATACCCATTGGTTTCTGTTGAGTGCTTCCTAGTATATATTTGTGATTAAAGTAGAAACTGGGAAAAATCTAGTTTCTGTTTTTATCGCAAATTTCGGTTTTCAGAACAAGTTGTCAAGTGTGACTTTTCATCTGTTGCAATAATGTTTAGAGGGGTACCGAACAAGGCACCTAGCAATTGCAACGAGCAAACCAAAACTTGGTTCGGCTGAAGCTAAAATACCAACCATTGAAATAGTCCCTTATTTAATGACTCGCAAAGAATGATTAAACTTCTCCTCAATCGTGGTAAATTTAATACCTTTTTAAATACAAATAATGAGCATATGCACTGTCAACATCTTCAAAAAATGACTAAACAGCAGTGTATAAAATGTTCTATAACACACTTTTAATTTAAGAAACATCAAATGATTGAAACAAGCTGTGTTTGTGAAACACTAATGCACCCAAAAGTCCAAAAATTTATTTTTAGCATGTAGGTTATTGTCAAGGTCAAAAGGTCATCGACCTTGGTGTCATTTGAAAGGGCTTCATTAGTTTTGTATGCATGTCAAATATGAAGTCTTTATCCCTCACTGCTCAAAAGTTATAGCCCGAAGTCCAAAATATTATTTTTAGCTTTAAGGTCAAGGTCAAAAGGTCATCGACCTTGGTGTCATTTGAAAGGGCTTCATTAGTTGAGTATGCATGTTAAATATGAAGTCTCTATTCCTCACGGTTCAAAACTTATGGTCAAGATTAAAGTTGACAACAGACAGACAAACAGTCCGGACAAAAACAATATGCCTCCGATCTATCAATTTGGGGGCATAAAAATAAAACTTTATTTGATTTCACATTAATAGTTGATGGTTAAAAATTTGACCCACTGAATTTGAGATCTGACCCATTGATTTCTGCCATATGGGTACACAGTACCCATTCAGGCAATTTTCAAGATGAAACACTGAAGCTGTTCATTTCTTATGTAGGTCTTTATGAACTATTGAGTTGTTTCAGAATGTGTAGAAGAATTTGTCATTAAATAATCTGAGTAATGCAATGTTAAATACTTTTACAAATCATCTTCGCAAGCCAAGGCTCTGTTTCGTTCTACTGCACACAGTGCATAGTGCAGTAGAACGA
This sequence comes from Pteria penguin, assembly GCA_035048485.1. Taxonomy (NCBI): domain Eukaryota; kingdom Metazoa; phylum Mollusca; class Bivalvia; order Pterioida; family Pteriidae; genus Pteria; species Pteria penguin. The sequence continues at coordinate 62,193,599 of CM068580.1, read as the reverse complement.
AACAAAGCCTTGGCTTGCGAAATTGTTTATAAATAGGATTAAGTGAATTTTGAGTTTATTCTTATAAAGGTCTAGCATTTTGCATTCCAGGGTCTTCCAAAAAAAATCAGACAGAGTGGAATAAAAGTCCATTGAAGGTAACAAAGTTTAATGACAAAAAGGAGATGGCTAGAGATTTAAAGGGTAATACGGATGGTGTGAAACATGATATCTCTACAGATCTGGAAGAAGATAAGGAGAGCAGTGATGTGGATTCTTGTGGTAGTTCTGGTCTGGCACCAGCTCGAGTGTTAAAGAAAGGAAGTGTAATGGACATTTTGGGAAAATCTGATGCATCATTTCCGACAGAAGATGGACGATTAAAACAGCTCAAATCTTTTCTTAAAGGAAAAACTGAGACTAAAACTAAACCTGACTTAAATGCTAATTTAAGCAAGCCAGTTTCAGAGGCACAGAACACTGAGACGACTTCTGCTTTTAAAACAAATGGTGAAATGAAAATATTTGGTCATCAGGATTCTCAAAAACATAAAAGTCAGCCCTTATGTCATTTACCAAAAAGTGAAAATAAAGGAAAGAAAAGGGGAGTGGATACTGATGAAGACACTGTAGGTTGGTTGAATTTGATTCATAATATCCATAGGAAATATTTTCACTTATCATATAATTTGGTGAAATCAAGTATAAAACATATTGATGAATATGTGAAAGTATTTATGATTGGTGCTCGAAGTGGGAAGGTCTGTCAATGACAAAAGTTGGTAGTCCAGGGATTTTCCTCACTCCACCTACATGGAACGGGGTCCAGGCATTTTTGCAATGGGAAGTTTAGCAACATTTTGGATGAATTGGGAATTTTGAATTCTCATAAATGATACAAATGCATTCATAGAAATTTATTCAAATCTTAACAAGTTTAACATTCTGCAGTTCGACAAGTGGTTTTTGTTTCTCCCTTTTCTTCACAAATTAGTGTTTCATACACACAGCTTGTTTTGTTTCGCTTTTTAGTGAACCTGAGCCAGAGTTTCAAGTGAGTAACAGTCAAAGCTTGCTGTCCATTGTCCATTTGTCTGTCCATCTGTAAACTTTTCATACTTTTGACTTCTTCTAAAGAACTGGTTGAAGGATTTTATCAAACTCAATAGGGATGAAGTACTCAAGGTCCCCTGCAAGTGTTGTTATTTTTCAGCCAGATCTGTCCAAAGTGGATCCAGGGCAGACCACAAAGGCCCCAGTAGCTACCTTCCTTTGACAAACTTCTTTTTCAGACTGGCTGTATAGATCATTAAACTAAATGCATCAGATTGATCAAGAAGGATGTCTTTTAAAGAAGTGTTGTAGTTTTTGGTTCCATTCTGAACTCAAATTTTTGTTGGTTTTATGACATCTTTTTAGACTACATTATTTTATCCTATTTTCAGGGGCAGGCGTGGTGTAGTGGTTAAGCGCTTGGCTTGTGGCGCCGACGATCCGGGTTCGATTCCCGGGTTGCACCACTATGTTTAAGAGGTTGGTAACCTCCTGCTTCCATGTCGCAATATAACTGAAATATTGTTGAAAGCGACGTAAAACACCAATCAACCAACCAACCAACCCTATTTTCAGATAAATAGGGCCCTGCCATCTGTTTGGTGTCCATAGTAATTACTTTGTCTATCTGTCCATCTGTCTGTCCTTCAGCACTTTCTATATAGCACATGATAATGTAAGTTTCCTTGATTTTGTGTATTTTAACGATTTGCAATTTATAAAAAGATTATAAAAGGGGTAGTGGTGTGTATGTACTACTACTACCAGGTATATAATAAGCTTTGATAGATTTGTCCTTCAGAACTAATCGAAAGATATTGATGAAACTTGTTAGGTGTGAGGAACTCGAGTTCCTTACAAATGTCTTTTTGACCAGATCTGTCAAGGGGTGGATCCTGGATGGAGCAACATAAGCTCTAGAAGGAACTTTCTCTCTTCATATTAAACTCCAGTCTTGTTAAATGTCTGATAAATGGCATTTTATCATCATTCTATTGTGACATTACAATTCAAGCATTAACATAGAATGAAAATCTAAGCAAAAATATTTGTTAAACATTAGGTCCCTGATATCATATAAAATATGAAAGACGTCTATTCATCATCTTTTACATGTGCAATGTATGTCATGTTAACATGTTACTCTGTGTATCAGCCAAAGTCAATACCCTGTTTTGTAACCATATTGAGAAATTTGATTGTTATGACAGACTCTTGTGTTCCTCAAGAGATGAAGAGATTTAGGAAGCCTGCAGGAGAATGGGATTGTGACGTTTGCTTGGTTTTCAACTCCGCTACAGCCACAAGATGCATAGCATGTGAGACATGCCGTCCAGGCTCAATACCACAAATGGTTCATAAACTTCAAGGTTAGAATAAACATTTTATTCATTATTACTAATTTGTTACTTTATGTAGATAAAAGAAGCTCCCATTATCGAAATGTAAAAGCAGGTGGTTAATTAGTAATGTTTGGGGATTTCTCTCAAGAAGGCTGAGGCCAAAATAAAAAATTCATAGATTCTCATCCCCGCCCGCCCCAATTTTTCACGCCCACCCTAATTTTATTTTTTAATAGACCTTTCCACTTTAACTGCAGGACTGAAGTTTGGGGTGGCAAAATCATCACTTTTTCTGCAAAATGATGTAAGAGACAATCAGTATCTTATTATGATGTCAGAAGTTTTACGGAAAAAGTAACTATTTGCCATACTTGACATCCGGCTGTTAACCTGAAAAGGTCTCTTACAATTTGAAAATTATATAGCCAGTGGGGAATATCCTGTGTCATGTCTTTTGGGACCTCACCATACAAACTAACCATCTCAGGGACTAAAATTTTCATCTTCTGGCACCTCTAAATCTTTATCCTTTAGCTCTTTTCCCAGTCTCTCCCTACATGTATAGTCATGTATCCATGTCCCTATCTAACTCTCTCTCCCCATGACTTCTTTCTGAATGCTCTTTTTCTATATCTTGCACAGCCAGCTAACATATCTCCTGGACATCTTCCCCTTCATTCTGTCTCTAATTACAGTCATCCTGCCTCTCAGAACCCAGGGACTAAAAATAGTGGTCGCCCGAGACGACGACTTGAAAAGTCTGACATAACAAACCTTGATTTACTGCTGTTAAAGATGTTCCAATGTAAATATTTAAATATTACCACAATAATACTAAAATATTTCGAACTTCTAGAGAATTCATTAGTTTTGTTTTCCGAGTCTGCACCGGCGTCTGTGTACTAGTTATAGTGTGGGCCCTCCGTGACTTCAAACACTTGACAGACGGAGATAATGTAAACACCCGAAGAACATTGATTTCAACAAAAGAAGCGTTCAAACATCTGAAAATATGATTGTACTACCAGTGAAACGGTAATAAATGTTTACAAACATTCAAGAATTTTAGTCGCTACTCGGGCGATCAAGTAGAAGGATTTCAGGGCCCGGAAGCAAAAGTGGTCGTCTCGGGCGACCGCTAATTTTAGTCCCTGCATCTTAACTTTTTGACTATACTTGATTTGACATAATACGTATATATACAGACATTTGTTCACATGCATTTCCAACGCCAGAATTTATGTTAAACAACATTTCAGGCCTTGAATAGGAAAATATGACTTTTGCGATGGGTGTTGCATACAAGCAGGGGACGATTTCTCATTCCAGACACCTGGTCTCACCTCGTTTTTATTGGGGTTCACATTTGTCTGAATATGACACTATACACGATATTGTCCTTTTATTCAGTGGACTATGAGATATGGTTTACCCTTCGGTACTTCTTCGTTTTTTACTGTTTCCATTATAGATATATGAGATTTTGTTCATATTTATTGAATTTGTGATTTTGTGTTGTTGTTACTGACAGGAAGTCAAATAAAACTATGAAAGCCTAATAATGTTATTTAAGGAATGACCATCTTTTTTCTAGGTTCATGGGGAATGAACTTGGGTGATAAAGAAACAAATCACGTGAGCAGCGAAGCGGTTCTTGAATGATTTGTTTGTTTCTCACCCAAGTTCCTTATATTTACAATGCATTTTAAAAGGTTCTTTTTTGAAAACAAAATATCAAATTCCCTGTTATCAAACTGGCAAGGACCGAATTTTTCCTGAAGTGGAAAAGTACTTCCGTCATGCAATATAGTGCGTGTCTAGAATGCTGAACAATACTCTATCTTAGATAGAAACTTCATATTTGGCATGCATACTCCATTAATAAAGCCTTTTCAAATTACACCAGAGTCATTGACCTTGTTACCTTGACTGTGACCTTTTGACCTTCATTTCAAAATTTGCCTTATTTAGACTTTGTTGCCACCTGGGGCATTCACGTTTCACAAACACATCTTGTTTGTTCATATTAAGAACCATTAATTTCTACACTAAATCATTTCACGAACTGTGGTGTTTGAAGAAACATAGCATGTTTTGCCAGCTAGATTATTTCCCAGGGAAGATACAAAGACAAGGATTGGTTTTTAGCAGTAATTTCCATTACAGTAGTAAAGAAATGTGACTGTTAAATAACTCAGCTATGACCTTTGAAAGCCAGAATGTAAGGAAAATGTCACAGTCAAAAATGATATGCCAACAAAGGACTTACCACACAAATGCAATTATGAAGTAGGAAAAACCTATCATTGTTAACATTGAAAGAGTTTTGGTAGAAATGAAATGAGTTTTTTAATAGGAACTAGGGTACAGGTCATTATCACCATGAAAAATTCATACCAAGATAAAAGTCTTACTACAAGTAATAAACAGGTGAAATATCAAGGAACTATTTCTCATGGTTAAAAAAGTTATCATAAGAAAATTTAGAACACTAAGAAAAATAATTCAGCCTACAAAGGTAACTTTACACATCTAGTTATTAAAACCAATGGATATGCAAGATATGAAACACCTAACCAATTACAGTTTTTCTATTGTTGATGATTATTTTGAAATGCAGTCAGTTTTGTGTTTATTTAAAATTTTCAATACTCAAATGGCAATTTGATATAATCCCTGCCAACAGAGTTTTTGGGGATAAATAGGAATCATCCTGTCTGTCTGGTCAAGACGCTTAAAGATCTCATATCTTGGTACAGATATGGATGGTGCCTTTATATTTCAAACAAAGGGTGTTCTTGATATATGCTGTTCATTTGCACCATGATGTATGACTTTGAAGTTTGACCTTGAGTTTAAAAACCTCTTGTCCTTTATCATATCTTTTTATTGATAAGGGTTGGGGTTTCATATTTCACAAATAGATTACTCATGACCCTAGCATTGATTTGGCACCATGACTTTTGACCTATTGATCTGACCTTGACCTCTGACTAATAGCTTACATTTTTCAAGGATAGATACATCATGACTAGGGCTTTTATTTGAGATTGTGACTTTTGACTGAACAGATTTGAAATTTGAACTTCTCTTTAAAGGTAATAGTTAGATGTTTTATATTTCAAAGATACAATGTGCCAAGGGATTTAATTGTTGAAACACAACTTTTTACCCACAATGATTGACCATTACCAATTTATGATACCTTACATTAGACATTAATTGATAATGAACTTATTTTATTCCAAATTTGCTGCCACTGGGTTACAAGTCCTCTTCAGGGATAAACTCAGCATTTCTTATCTTTTCCTATCTGGTGCATCAAAGCACAAAAGCATCATTTATATAAAGGTGATTCATAGTTCATTGTCTTGTTTAACAGATAACAGCTTCGTGACAAACACAGAAAAAGATAGCATTGGACAGACCAAATTAAATCCTGCAGTAATCTCAGAATCTTCATCATTAATTTCTTCTGTGATAGAGACTAATACAGCAGTTAATGGAATCGGTGAACAAAAAGACATCTTTGATTTTAAACAAGGAAATGATAAATTACCTGTACAGGTTAAAGAGAGTCAGGTGACAAGCTCAGGTGTAAGCTTTCCGACACAAACACTTAGTGGTATTCTAACTTCTCCGAAAGGGATTTCCACTTTCTCAAGTTCAACATTTACCTCTGTCAGTGATCAGAAACCTGTTAGTAATTTACCAATCTTTGATCAAATTCAAGGTGTATCAACATCAACTGTTGCAAATTCAACATCATCTATTGTGCTCGGTCAGCAGAAAGTGTCATCTTCAAGTGTAGTAGGTTCATCGCCAAGTTTAACATTTGGTCAGACACAAAGTGATTTGCATTCAACATTGAAAACTACGAATCCAATTTCATCCTTTCAGATTGGTCTTGCATCAAAAACGTCTCTTACAAATTCAGAATCAGTCTTTGGCTTTGGTCAGACATCGACAGTGTCAAAGACAGCCATGACTGAGTCGAGTTCAGTCTCATTTGGTCAAACACCAAAATCTGTTTCTCAGTCAACATCCATTCTACCAGATCCAGTAGCAGTCTTTTCCAATGGGAAGACATCACAGGCTTCTACTACTTCAACAACGGTATCAAATCCTGCTTCAGGATTTAAATTTCTGCCGACATCTGAAGCAGCACCCAAGTCTACTTCTTTGTCTAGTCCAATATCAGGCTTCTCATTTGGTCAGACATCAGTTGCTGCTCCTCAGGTTGTATCAAGTAGCTCAAACCCTATTTCAAGTTTCACATTTGTTAAGACCTCACAGTCTGCCACTGATTCAGCACCAAGTGCAGCAAATCCAACTTCAGGATTTACGTTTGAGAAAGCACCTCAGTCTTCTCTCAAGTCATCAGCAACTGTACCCAGTGCAGCTTCAGGATTTTCCTTTAGTGTCACATTACCAGTAGGTCCTGATTTAAAGTCTGCTCCACAAAATCTGAACTTTACATTTGGAAAAACACAAAGTGATACAACACTAGCTGCACCTAGTATTCCATCAAACTTCACATTTGGCCAGACCACACAAGTGACTACTCAGACATCGTCAAGTGTATCGAATCCTCTAACATTTACATTTGGTAAAGTACCACAAGTAGCCACTGACTCAACACCAAATCCAGTAACAGGATTTGCATTTGGTAAAACACCTCAGGTGACCTCAGATTCAACATCAACTGCACCAAATCTTACATCAGTATTTTCCTTTGGTCAGACACCTCAGACAACGCCTCAACTAACAAAAGCTAATACTATAGAAGGATTTACATTTGGTCAAACACCCCAAGTTACTCCACAATCAACTTCAAATTCGAATTCAGGATTTGCATTTGGTCAACCAACACAGGCCCCTTCTCAGTCAACTTCAAATCCTGCTGGATTTACGTTTGGTCCATCATCAGGCACAGCTCCCCAATCCAACAAAAATCTTACTTCTGGATTTGGGTTTGGTCAAACACCACAAGCAGCTCCCCAGTCAACATCTAATCCTTCTTCAGGATTTACATTTGGTCAAACACCAGCTGCAGCTCCCCAATCTAGTTCAAATCCTTCTTCTGGATTTACATTTGGTCAAACGCCACAAGCAGCTTCCCAATCAACCTCAAATCCAGCTTCTGGATTTGCTTTTGGCCAAACACCACAAGCAGCTTCCCAATCAACCTCAAATCCAGCTTCTGGATTTTCTTTTGGCCAAACACCTCAAGCAGCTTCCCAATCAACCTCAAACCCAGCTTCAGGATTTGCATTTGGTCAAACACCAGCAGCACCAGCTGGGTCTCCCTTTGTGTTTGGTCAGACACAACAGCAACCCCCTCAGTCAACACCCTCTTTACCAAATCCAGCAACTGGCTTCTCATTTGGTCAAAGTCCACAAGTAGCACCTAGCCCAGGTATCGGAGGATTTAGCATTGGGTAAGTAAAGTTTGCTCAAGCTAATACCAGATTTATAATATTTATTGGTTTGAATGATGTTAACCTTTGATAGTATGTCTGGTGCCTTTAAATTGAACCACATTTCATATCGTTTCTTACTCAAGAATTATCTACCCTTTAGGTAGGTAACTGTTGTAGAATAATTGTGGTGTACAATGATAAAATTCAGGAAAATTAAAGTATGAGGTGCATCTCATAGGAACTGTGTCACATCACAATGGTTTTGACATCAGATACTTACACAAATGGGAAATAACTCTGAATAACAAAAGTTGCCAATTGTATTTTTTGGAAATTTGTTTTTTAAAAATGCTTTGGGAGTTGGTTTAGTCTTTACCTTGTTAAGTCTAGATTGGAATCCTAGCTGAAGAAAGTGGTCTGCCAGTGTACCTCCTGAACATCAGTGGTTTGATTTTTTTGTTTTTTTTTTTAAATGGTTTGTTTTGTGTATCAGTTGAATACAGTTATCTTGATATGGAGTGAAAGAGCAGGTCATGATCAATGGGGGACTTCAAACAATCATTGAAAGTAGGGCAAAAAACCCTAATAAACAAAATTATTAATTTATTTTAAGATTCTACCATGAGATTTCAAATATCTAATTTTCCAAAATATAAAATGCTCTGAAATCTTTTTACATAATATAATGTGACCAATGTGATAGGTTTATTCAAAGTTTTAGAAATCGATCTTTCCTCCAGTAATCATTGAGCAATTTGAACTTGGCAGGAATAGTTTACTTGTGATACCCTACAAAGTTCTTTTGTGAAATATTGTGATTATTAGTGTCACCAGTTTAAAAAATATTACTTTAATAAATACAAAATGATTTAGACGAAACTTTAAAACTATTTAAATCCAATTTCTTTGGACAGTTAAATGCAAAATCATCAAAATCATTCAGCATAGGGTTGTTTTGTGAAGTCATATTTCACATGACAGAGAGCAAAGAGTCCAGTTAAAAACAGATTAAAATCATATAAGCCAACTTAGTGCATCATTTTAAATGATCACTCTCAGTATTTAGTGTTATAATTAAGAGTTTTATCCATCAATGTTTAAGTTTATTCAGTGGGTTTAGAATAGGGTATTTTTTAGAATCATAAGGATCTTGTATTTCTTTCTCAGGCTTATATACATAACTCAGTGGATGGTGAGTTTTGACTGATAATCAGAACTTTCCTGGAACTTACCTGGTGTTGGTCATACAAGTACTTCTAATATGTGGGAGGTGAAAGTCTTAGATCTTGTCAAGAATAGATAGGGCACATTGAAATGTTTCAGGTGCCCATGATACTTGATATACAGAGGTGGCGAAGTTTTAATGAACAAATAGTACTGCTTATATACAGGGGTTTTAGTACACTCAATGTAAATCAGAACGAGAAGCAAACCATCATTTCTCTTATTTTTGTAGTGTTGCTGGAAATGAATCAGGACGAAAAATGAAAAAAGCCGTTCGCAGAATCCGTCGTTAGATGACCAGGATAGCTTGAAGACAGAAACTGATCACCGTGTTCGTTAGATTTTTTAACAATCTGACAATCCACTGAACGCTGACTTGAAAACAAGGAACATCAGTACAGCTTGTTAATGTCTGTTTCACTAGTTTTCAAAGACATTAATGCATTTTATGACAAGAAACATGAATGAAAACTGATATTAGTGATTTTCAAGCTTTCAATAGATAAGATTGACTTGAACAAAGAGACAGCATCAGGAACTGATACATGTATTTTTCAATTCTTCAGATCTGGAATACATGTATTTTCTATTAGATTTAAAGAGTAAATTGAGATCACTAGATGAAATATTGATCAAGGTCATGGATTCCAATATTGCACAATGAACCTAAATGTCTTATGATCATCATTAGTTCAATTTACTAACGAGTTAAGGCTCATATAATGGTAATTAAGGAGTAAAATAAAAGTGCTTGCATTAAATGTCTTTCATTATAGGCTGATGAATACATGTTTTATGATAATGTTTTGTAATGTTGAAAAATCTCTGTTTCAAATTTTTTTAATAACATAATTATGTAGAATTATGTCAAAAGTGAATAATTTTTAAAGATTTAATGACAGATTTGTACCAGCTAAGTTTGAAATGATGGTTATTATGCTATATACATATGTACATCCTGATTAGAATTGTGCTTTATGTATTTCTGTATGACATTTCATTATTAAATGTATTTCATCTCTAGATTGTTCTTGCATGTATATTAATATGTATACCAATATATATATTACCTACAAAAAAGGGGGGGGGGGGGCAGGTCGGTCCAGTGGTATAGAACTGCATTTATTGTCTGATGCCCCTAGTTTGATCTTGGCTGTGGGTTCAGAGTTTCCTAAGATGATTTATCATCTGCTTCTCTCCCTTTTATTCTGATGAGACGGTATAAACTGAATCCCTGTGCCATGCTATATGTTGGCATGTGGGTCTTCTAGTGGATTCAACATGTACCAGACAGGACCCACATGCCAACCTATGTTGTGATATAACTTTCGCTTATTTATTTTAGTGCCTTACTCGTCGGCCTAACTCAATTGACAAATTGGCTGACTTGTCGGCCTCATTCAATCCGTAAAATAGCTGACGAGTCGGCCCAATTCAATCGGTAAAGTGCCTGACTCATCGGGCTTACTCAGTCGGCAAAGTGCCCGTAAAATGTCGAACGGGTCAGCCTAACTTAATCGGTAAAATACCTGACGGGTCGGCCTTACTCAATCGGTAAAGTGCTTCACTTATCGGCCTAACGGAATCGGTAAAGTGATGACTCGCCGGCCTAAATCAATCGGCAAAGAACCTGACTCTTCGGCCTAAGTCAATTGGTAAAATGCCTGACAGGTTGGCCTCACTAAATCTGTAAAGTGCCTGACTCATCGGGCTTGCTCAGTCGGCAAAGTGCCCGTAAAATGTCGAACGGGTCAGCCTAACTTAATCGGTAAAATACCTGACGGGTCGGCCTTACTCAATGGGTAAAGTGCTTCACTCATCGGCCTAACGGAATCGGTAAAGTGATGACTCGCCGGCCTAAATCAATCGGCAAAGAACCTGACTCTTCGGCCTAAGTCAATTGGTAAAATGCCTGACAGGTTGGCCTCACTAAATCTGTTAAGTGCCTGACTCATCGGGCTTGCTCAGTCGGCAAAGTGACTGATTCGCCGGCCTAACTCAATCGGTAAAATACCTGACTCGTCTGCATAAGTCAATTGGTAAAATGCCGGACAGGTTAGCCTCATTCAATCTGTAAAGTTCCCGACTCGTTGGCCTAACACAATCGGTAAAGTGTCCGACTCGTAGATCTAATTCAATCGATAAAGTACCTGACTCGTCGGCCTATCTGAATCTGAAAAATGCCTGACGGGTCGACCCAAGTCAATCGGTAAAATGCCTGACGGGTCGGCCTAAGTCAATCGGTAAATTGCTGACTCGTCTATCTGAATCTGAAAAATACCTGATGGGTCGACCCAAGTCAATCGGTAAAATGCCTGACTCGTCGGCCTTAGTCAGTCGGTTAATTAGCTGACAGGTCAGCTTAACTCAATCGGTAAATTCTCTGATTCATTTGCGTAACTCAATTGGTGAAATGGCTGACGTCTCGGCCTAACACAATTGGGAAAGTGCCTGACTTGGTAAAATACCTGTCGAGTTGGCAGAACTCAATCGAATCAGTGACAAAATCGTCGGCCCTACTCAATTAGTAAAGTACCTGTCTCGTCGGTCTAACGAAATAAGTAAAGTGCCCGACTCATCGGTCTAACTCAATAGCCAAAGTGCCTGACTCGTCGACCTAAGTCAGTAGGTAAAATGCCTGATGGGTCGGCCTTATTCATACGGTAAAATGCCTGACGGGTTGGCCTAACTTAATCGGTAAAGGGATGACTCCCCGGCCTTACACAATCGGTAAAGTGTCTGAGTCGTCGGCCTAACTGAATCGGTAAATTCCCTCACTCACAAGTCTCACTCAATCGGTAAAATGCCTAACGGGTCTGCTTAACTCAATCGGAATAATGCCGGACGGGTCGACCTAGGTCAATCGGTAAAATGTCTGACAGCCTACCTTGATTGTTAATGTGCTGACTCGTCCTCCGAACTCAATCGGCAGAATGCCCGACTCGTCAGCCTATGCAAATCGTTGAAGTACTGACTCGTCGTTTAAGTCAATCCGAAAAATGTCTTACAGGTCGTTCTAAGTCAATCGATTAAATGCCTGACGGGTGGGAAGGACTGAATCGATAAAATTGCTGACGAGTCGGTTGAATTCAATTGGTAAAGTGTCTGACTCGTCGGCTTAATTCAATCGGTCAATGACTCTTCGGCCAATCTCCATCGGAAAAATAAGTGACGGGTCGGCTTAACTCAGTCGGTTAATTGCTGACTTGTACGCCAATGCACATCGGAAAAATGCCTGACGTGTCGACCTAATCCAATCGGTAAATTATCTGACTCGTCGGCATCCATCAATTGGTAAGGTGGCTGACGAGTCGGCTTAACTCGTGTCTGACAGTCCCACCTAAGTCAATGGATAAAATGCCTGACGTGTCGGCCTAACTTAATTGCTATAGTGCTGACTTGTCGGCCAAACTGAATCGGTAAAATGACAGACAGTGCGGCTTACCTCAATCGGTAAAGAGCACTAATACGCCAAACTCAATCAGTAAAGTGCTGACTCACCAGCCTAACTTCATCGGTAAAATGATTGACTCGTTGTTCTAAGTCGGCCTAACTCAATAAGTTAAGTGCCTGATTCGTCAGCCTCACATAATCGGTAAAGTGCTTGATTTGACGGCATAAGTCAATCGGTAAAATTCCTGACAGGTCGGCATAATTCACTCCGTAAAATGCCTGACTCGTCGGCTTAATTCAATCGGTAAAATGCCTGACGGGTCGGGTCGGCCAAACACAATCAGGCAAGTGCCTTTTGGCTAAGGTTAAAGTTTTTTAAAAGTAGGTCAAACGTCAAGATCACGAGGTAAAACATTTTCGTTTTGACAGACACGTCTTGCCACAAGGAATAGACATGTATAGTATGAAGACCCCACTTCTTTTGGTTCAAAAGTAACGGCTAAGGTTAAAGTTTTTCAAAAGTAGGTCAAACGTCAAGGTCAAGGGATCAAAATTTTTGGAACCAACAGAAAGGTCTTTCTACAAGGAATACACATGTATATTATGGAGACCCCATCTCTTGGTTTAAAAGTTATGGCCAAGGTTAAAGTTTTTCAAAAGAAGGGCAAGGTCAAAGGGTCCAAAACTTTGGTACCAACAGAAAGGTCACAGTTACAGTAAGACACAACGTTGTCATTATTATTTTGCAGGCTGTAGATTTTCCTATATAGAAAATTATTATGGTATTTAAAAAGTGTCTATTGCGCTACTCCAAAATAACATCAATAAATGGTCTGATTGTTGTTTGTTTTAATACAGAACTTATCAAAACAAAGATTTACCAGCCATTGGCGGATTTAGAGGGGGCCGCAAGGATTGCGATCCCATTTGGTTGGAAAATTAATTTTAAAAAAGGTCATTTTCGACCATTTTTAGGGCTGCAAACCCCTTCCAGACCGAATAGTGCAAAGTATTAGTCAAGGGAGACTGCAACCACCCCCTTTCAAAAACTCTAGATCCGCCTATGACAGCTATATAAAAATTTCTTCGAAAAGGCATATCTAGTGCTGTATCGAGACGTAAACGTTTAACCAGATTCCAAAAAATCTCGATTTCAATGTGGAATTTTGAACTTAAGGGAAAGAATGCAATCATGCTTTCAATTTACCCCATGCATTATCGTCTTCATATTTTAACATGAAAATCAAGCCGGCGTGGCCTAGTGGTATTGCGTCGGACTCCTGATCGGGAGGCCGGGGTTCGAGTCCGGCTCTGGTCATGCCGGTGTCACGTCTTTCGGATGAGACAGTAAAAACCGAGGCCCCGTGTCGTGGTATGCATGGCACGTTAAAGATCCCTCGCTGCTTCCGGCAGGTCCGTTGCAAAGGTCAAAATTTGTATGCCCCGCATCAGGCAGATGCCGTTACCATATACGTGAAATATTCGCGGTGTGACGTAAAACAAAAATCAATCAATCAATCAATTAAAAACATGAAAATCATTTTATATGTCGATAGAGTCCTTCTTCTACGTTTTCCTTTCTTTCGAACATTTTATTAAAAAGTGAATACGATCTATTGCCTATTGTCATGGCAGCCACGCCTTCATGTTTTTAGGTTCAGTCCATTGTTCAGATTAAACAAGCAAACTGACACAGTCATATAGAGGGGTATCGTTGATTGACCTTGACACTTGGCTTCGAAATCTATAAGCACGTTCCTCCCTGTACGTGAAATATGATATCTATAAATTGAAAACCTTTCGAGCTATCGCATCACGGTGTTAATGGACATGTGGTAGTGAAATATTTCACCTATGTGATCTATTTCCAATGTATAATCAAATGTTAATATATTTGCTAATTAAATTAATTAAATCAGTGTTTGTAAAATTTACTTTTATTTATACTGAGTTCAATTACATAGCTTAAAGGCTATGTAAGCCTAACCATGTATATATGGTTGACGTATATTGGCCATATTTTATACATTCTATAATCCAATTGGATGAATTATTTTACCACCATCTTTTTTTACGCGGGACACGTGAGCTCAAATCGGAAGACACTGGACAGACATTAACACCTTGCAGACCGACCAACTCAAAGTCGTATTTCATTCATTTCTACATTTGATAGAGTGGCAGTAATTTATCCCAGAATCTACTATGTGATTTGATGCATAAGGTGTTTGTGGACCTTGATCCATAATCAGGGTTTGAAGGAATATGGAATCAACCAACAGAAATTAAATTCGTGCGAACCTTAGCAATATGTGTCTCTTTAGGTATATATATATATATATATATATATATATATATATATATATATATATATATATATATATATATATATATATATATATATATATATATATATATATATATATATATATGTAGACAAAGCCCTGTTACGAAATGGAGCCCACGTAGGGACTGACGCGTCACTGACAACAGTGGTGACAACAGTTCAGAATCAGTGGTGACCGTGCACAGTGAATATTGTGACGTTGTGTTTCCCTGTTGTTTATTCTTGTATTGTGATTATATTAGGAATTATATGAAAGCTATTTTCACGGTAAGATCTAAAACATTTACCTTTTTGGTACCAATTGTAAATCAGCTTTGAACCTACCTGGTACTATTGAAGCACTGACGGTTTTGATTTTTCATGTAATGTGAACGAAAGGAGGGTGATTATTTGATCGAGTGTATTGCTGAAAGTTTATTAACCATTTGAACCTTTATAATTGTTTACTTATCTAGCTAGATTGACTAAGTTACCTGTACTTTAGTTACTTTAATTGACTGTTGTGTTTGTACTTAGCTAATTTGTTAGTGTAGTTAGTCACTTAGGTTAGTAAGTTATTTCATAGATTTTTCAGTTTCATAGTCTGAGCTTAATGGGCGAAGTCTACGATTCCTGTGCCTAACTCAATCGCTTAAGTCCCTGATACGTCGGCCTAAATCAATCGGTAAAGTGCTTGACAAGTCGGCCTAACTTATCGGTAACATGGCTGACTAGTTTGGCTAACACAGTCACTAAAGTGCCCGAATCGTGGGCCTAACGCAATCGGTAAAGTGCCTGACGGGTCGACTTAACTTGGTCGGTAAAGTGCCGGCTTCAGTCATTAGTCAAAGTGCTTAACTCATCGGTCTGATTCAATCGTTAAAGTGCCTGTCTCGTCTGTCTAAATCAATCAGCAAAGTGCCTATCTCGTCGGCCTAACTCAGTCGGGAAAGTGCCTAACTTGTCAGCCTAAGTCGGCCTAACTCAATGGGTTAAATGCATGACGGGTCGGCCTAACTCAATCGGTAAAGGGCCTGACTCGTCGGCCGAAGTCAATGAGTAAAGTCCCTGACTGGTCGGTCTAGCTCAAGCGTAAAATGCCAGACTCGTCAGTTTAAGTTTATCGGGAAAGTGCCTGACTCGTCGGCCTATGTCAATCGGTAAAGTGACTGACGAGTCGGCCTAATTCAATCGGTTAACTGCCTGACGGGTCGGCCTAAGTCAATCGGTAAATTTCCTGACTCGTCGGCCTCACTCAATCGGTAAAATGGTTGATGAATTAGCCGAACTGAAGTGCCTGACTCGTCAGCATATCTCAGTTGGTAAAGTACTTGACTCGTCGGTCTAACTCAATCGTAAAGTGCCTGACGGATCGGCTCACTCACTCGGAAAACTGCCTAATGCGTCGAGCTAACTCAGACTAATTCACTCGGTAAAATGTCTGACTTGTCGGCCTACATCAATCGGTAAGCTGCCTTACTAAATCGGTTAAATGCCTGACGGGTCGGCTTACTCAATCGATAAAGCGGTGACTCGCCGGCTTAACTCAATTAGAAAAGTACCTTACTCGGATGACTAACTCAATCAGTAAAGTTTCTGACTCGACTGCATAACTCATTCGAAAAAGTGCCTCACTCGTTGACCTAACTCAAACGAAATCAATCGGTAATGTGCCTGGTGGGTCGACCTAAGTCAATCGGTAAAATACTTGACGGGTCGAGCTAACTCAATCGGTAAAATGCTTGAGGGATCGGCCTAACTCAATCGATGAAATACCTGACTCGTCAGCCTAAGTCAATCAGTCAATCTAAGTGTTGACTCGTCGGCCTAACTCCATCTATAAATGCCGTCTCGTCAGCCTACCTCAATCGGCAAAATTCCTGACAGATCGGCCTACTTCAATCCGCCAGACTCGTCGGCCTGAATCAATCAGTATAGTGCCTGACGGGTCGGCCTAATTCAATCGGAAAAATGACGGACATGTCATCCTTACTCAATCAGTAATGTTCCTGACTCATCGGCCTAACTAAATCGGCAACGTACCTGACTCGTCTGCTTAAGTCAATCGGTAAAATGTCTGTCGGGTCGGCCTAACTCGGTCGGTAAAATGCCTGACGGGTCGGGCTAATTCAATCTGTAAACTACCTGACGGGTCGGCCTAACACAATCGGTAAATTGCTTGACTCGTAGGCCTAACTCAATCGGCAAAATGGAAAACGAGTCGGCCAACTCAATCGGTAAAGGGTCTGACTCGTCGGCCTTACTCAATCAGCAAAGTGCCTTAATCGTCGGCCTAAGTCGATCGATAAAATGCATAAGGGGTCGGTGTAACTCAATAGGTAAAGTGCCAAACTCGTCGGCCTTAATCAATCAGTAAACTGCCTGAGGGAAAAGTACTTGACTCGGGGGTTTAACTCAAGCAGTAAAGTTTCTTTAATTGTCTACATAACTCATTCGAAAAAGTGCCTCATCCGTCGGACTAACTTAAATTAAGTCAATCGGCAATGTGCCTGATGGGTCGGCCTAACTAAATCGGCAAAGTGCCTGACTCGTCGGCTTAAGTCAGTCGGTAAAATGCCTGTCGGGTAGGCCAAACTAGGTCGGTAAAATGCCTGACGGGTCGAGATAATTCAATCGGAAAGCTGCCTGACACGTCGGCCTAACACAATCGGTAATTTTAATGACTCGTCAGCCTCATTCAATCGGCAAAATGGCTGACGAGTCGGCCAAATTCAAACGGCAAAGTGCCTGAATCGTCGGCCTAAGTCGATCGATAAAATGCATAACGGGTCGGTCTAACTCAGTGAAAAATACCTGACTAGTCGGCCTTACTCAATCGGTAAAGTGCCTGACTCGTCGACCTAAGTCAATCGGTAAACTGCCTGACAGGTCGGCCTAACTCAATCGGTAAAGTGCCAGCTTGGTTGGCCAAAATCAATCAGTAAACTGCATGACAGAAAAGTTTCTGACTCGGGTGCCTGTCGGGAAGGCAAAACTCGGTCGGTAAAATGCCTGACGAGTCGAGAAAATTCAATCGGAAAACTGCCTGACACGTCGGCCTAACAAAATCGGCCTAAGTCAATCGGTAAAATGCCTGGTTAAGTACCTCACTCGTCGGCCTAACTCAGTCGGTAAAATGCCTGACGGGTAGGCCTAAGTAAATCGTTAAAATGCCTGGCGGGTCGGCTTAATTCAATCGGTAAACTGCCTGACGGGTCGGCCTAACATAATCGATAATCGATAAAGCGCCTGTCTCGTCGGCCTCACTCAATCGGTAGAGTGCCTAATTCGTCGGGCGTACGCAGTCGGCAAAGTGCCTGACTCGTCGGCCTAATTCAATCGGTGAATTCTCTAATGAGTCGGTCTAACACAATCGGAAAAAACAGCTGACAGGTTGGCCTTACTTAATTTGTAAAATGCCTGACGGGTCGGCCTAACACAATCGGAAAAGTGCCTGACTCGTCGGCCTAACTCAATCGGTAAGGTGCCTGACGGGTCGGCCTTAGTCAATCGATAAACTGCCTGACGGGTCGGCCTAAATCAATCTGTAATGTACCTAACTCCTCGGGCCTACTCAATTAGCGAAGTCCCTGACTCGTCGGTCGAAGTCATCCGGAAAAATGCCTAACGGGGCGGCCTAACTCAATTAGTAATGTCCTTAATTCGTCGGCCTAACTGAATTTGTAAAATGCCTGATGGTTCGGCCTAATTCAATTGATGAAATGCCTGACGGGTCGGCCTAACATAATCGGTAAAGTACCTGACTCGTCGGCCTAACTCAATGGGTAAAATGCCTGACGGGTCGGCCTAAGTCAATCGGTGAAATGCCTGGTTAAGTACCTCACTCGTCGGCCTAACTCAGTCGGTAAAATGCCTGACGGGTAGGCCTAAGTCAATCGTTAAAATGCCTGACGGGTCGGCCTAATGCAATCGGTAAACTGCCTGACCCGTCGGCTAAGTCAATCAGTAAACTGCCTGACGGAAATGTTTCTGACTCGGGTGCCTGTCGGATAGGCAAAAGTCGGTCGGTAAAATGACGGGTCGGCCTTACTTTATCGGTACAGTACCTGACTGGCAGGCTTACTCAATCAGCAAAGCGTCTGACTCGTCGGCCGCAGTCAATCGGTATATTGCCTGACGGGTCGGCTTAATTCAATCGGTAAACTGCCTGACGGGTCGGCCTAACATAATCGATAATCGATAAAGCGCCTGTCTCGTCGGCCTCACTCAATCGGTAGAGTGCCTAATTCGTCGGGCGTACGCAGTCGGCAAAGTGCCTGACTCGTCGGCCTAATTCAATCGGTGAATTCTCTAATGAGTCGGTCTAACACAATCGGAAAAAACAGCTGACAGGTTGGCCTTACTTAATTTGTAAAATGCCTGACGGGTCGGCCTAACACAATCGGAAAAGTGCCTGACTCGTCGGTCTAACTCAATCGGTAAAATGCCTGACGGGTCGGCCTTACTGAATCGGTAAAATGCCTGACGGGTCAGCCTAATGCAGTCGGTAAGGTGCCTGACCGGTCGGCCTTAGTCAATCGATAAACTGCCTGACGGGTCGGCCTAAATCAATCTGTAATGTACCTGACTCCTCGGGCCTACTCAATTAGCGAAGTCCCTGACTCGTCGGTCGAAGTCATTCGGTAAAATGCCTAACGGGGCGGCCTAACTCAATTAGTAATGTCCTTAATTCGTCGGCCTAACTGAATTTGTAAAATGCGTGACGGTTCGGCCTAATTCAATTGATGAAATGCCTGACGGGTCGGCCTAACATAATCGGTAAAGTACCTGACTCGTCGGCCTAACTCAATGGGTAAAATGCCTGACGGGTCGGCCTAAGTCAATCGGTGAAATGCCTGGTTAAGTACCTCACTCGTCGGCCTAACTCAGTCGGTAAAATGCCTGACGGGTAGGCCTAAGTCAATCGTTAAAATGCCTGACGGGTCGGCCTAATGCAATCGGTAAACTGCCTGACCCGTCGGCTAAGTCAATCAGTAAACTGCCTGACGGAAATGTTTCTGACTCGGGTGCCTGTCGGATAGGCAAAAGTCGGTCGGTAAAATGACGGGTCGGCCTTACTTTATCGGTACAGTACCTGACTGGTAGGCTTACTCAATCAGCAAAGCGTCTGACTCGTCGGTCGCAGTCAATCGGTATATTGCCTGACGGGTCGGCTTAATTCAATCGGTAAACTGCCTGACGGGTCGGCCTAACATAATCGATAATCGATAAATCGCCTGTCTCGTCGGCCTCACTCAATCGGTAGAGTGCCTAATTCGTCGGGCGTACGCAGTCGGCAAAGTGCCTGACTCGTCGGCCTAATTCAATCGGTGAATTCTCTAATGAGTCGGTCTAACACAATCGGAAAAAAAACAGCTGACGGGTCGGCCTTACTTAATTTGTAAAATGCCTGACGGGTCGGCCTAACACAATCGGAAAAGTGCCTGAATCGTCGGCCTAACTCAATCGGTAAAATGCCTGACAGGTCGGCCTTACTGAATCGGTAAAATGCCTGACGGGTCAGCCTAATGCAGTCGGTAAGGTGCCTGACCGGTCGGCCTTAGTCAATCGATAAACTGCCTGAAGGGGCGGCCTAACTCAATCTGTAATGTACCTGACTCCTCGGGTTTACTCAATTAGCGAAATCCCTGACTCGTCGGTCGAAGTCATTCGGAAAAATGCCTACCGGGGCGGCCTAACTCAATTAGTAATGTCCTTAATTCGTCGGCCTAACTGAATTTGTAAAATGCCTGACGGTTCGGCCTAATTCAATTGATGAAATGCCTGACAGGTGGGCCTAATTCAGTCGGTAAGGTGCCTCACCCGTCGGCCTAATTCAATCAGTAAATTGTATAACGGGTGGGTCTAACACTATCGGAAAAATAGTTGACGGGTTGGCCTTACTTAATTTGTAAATTGCTTGACGGTTCGGCCTAATGCAATCGGTAAACTGCCTGACTCGTCGGCCTCACTCAATCGGTAGAGTGCCTTACTCGTCAGGCGTACGCAGTCGCCAAGGGGCCTGACTCGTTGGTCTAATTCAATCGGTGAATTCTCTAACGAGTCGGTTTAACACAATCGGCAAAATAGCTGACGGGTCGGCCTAACTTAATTTGTAAAATGCCTGACGGGTCGGCCTAACTCAATCGGCAAAACGCCTGACGGGTCGGCCTTACTGAATCGGTAAAATGCCTGACGGGTCGGCCTAATGCAGTCGGTAAAGTGCCTGACCGGTCGGCCTCAATCAATCGGTAAACTGCTTGACGTTTCGGCCTAACTCAATCTGTAATGAAACTGGCTCCTCTGGCTTACTCAATTAGCAAAGTCCCTGACTCGTGGGTCGAAGTCATTCGGAAAAATGCCTAACGGGGCGGCCTAACTCAATTAGTAAAGACCTTAATTCGTCGGCCTAACTGAATTTGTAAAATACCTGACGGTTCGGCCTAATTCAATTGATGAAATGCCTGACTGGTGGGCTTAATGAAATCGGTAAGGTGCCTGACCCGTCGGCCTAATTCAATCGGTAAATAGTCTAACGAGTCGGTCTAACACAATCGGAAAAATAGCTGACGGGTCGGCCTTACTTAATTTGTAAAATGCCTGACGGGTCGGCCTAACACAATCGGAAAAGTGCCTGACTCGTCGGCCTAACTCAATCGGTAAAATGCTTGACGGGTCGGCCTAATGCAATCGGTAAACTGCCTGACCCGTCGGCTAAGTCAATCGGTAAACTGCCTGACGGGTCGGCTTACTTAGTCGGTAAAGTACCTGACGCGCAGGCTTACTCAATCGGCAAAGCGTCTGACTCGTCGGCCAGAATGAATCGGTAAAATGCTTGACGGGTCGGCCTAATGAAATCGGTAAGGTACCTGACCAGTCCGCCTAGGTCAATCGGGAAAATGCTTGACGGGTCGGCCTAACTGAATTGGTAATATGCCTGATGGGTCGGCCAAATGCAATCCGTAAACTGCCTGACCCGTCGGCCTCAGTCAATCGGTAGAGTGCCTAACTTGTCGGGCGTACGCAGTCGGCAAAGTGCCTGACTCGGCGGCCTAATTCAATCGGTGAAATCTCTAACGAGTCGATTTAACACAATCGGAAAAATAGCTGACGGGTCGGCCTTACTTAATTTGTAAAATGCCTGACGGGTCGGCCTAACACAATCGGAAAAGTGCCTGACTCGTCGGCCTAACTCAATCGGTAAAATGCCTGACGGGTCGGCCTAACTGAATCGGTAAGGTGTCTGACCCGTTGGCTTAATTTAATCGGTACACTGCCTGACGGGTCGGCCTAACTCATTCTATAAAGCGCCTGACTCGTCGGCCTAACTGAATCAGTAAATTGCCTGACTCGTCGGCCTCACTTAACCGGTAAAATACCTGACGTGTCGACCGAACGTAATTGTTAAAGTGCCTTACCCGTCGGGTGTACTAGGTCGGCAAAATGCCTGACTCGTCGACCTACTTTAATCGGTAAATTGCCTAACGGGTCGGGGTAATACTATCGGAAAAACAGCTGACAGGGTGGCGTTACTTAATTTCTACAATGCCTAACCGGTCCGCCTAAGACAATCGGCAAAGTATCTGACTCGTCGGCTTAGCTCAATCGGTAAATGCCTGACGGGTCGGCCTAATGCAATCGGTAAACTGCCTGACCCGTCGGCTAAGTCAATCGGTAAAGTGCCTGACGGGTCGGCTTAACTGAATCGGTAAAGTACCTGACGCGCAGGCTTACTCGATAGACAAAGCGTCTGACTCGTCGGCCAAAATGAATCGGTAAAATGCCTGACGGGTCGGCTTAATGAAATCGGTAAGGTACCTGACCATTCCGCCTAGGTCAGTCGGGAAAATGCTTGACGCGTCGGCCTAACTGAATTGGTAATATGCCTGATGGGTCGGCCAAATGCAATCCGTAAACTGCCTGACCCGTCGGCCTCAGTCAATCGGTAAAGTGCCTGACGGGTCGGCCTAATACAATCGATAAAGCGCCTGACTCGTCGGCCTAGCTCAATCGGTAAATTGCCTGACTCGTCGGCCTCACTCAATCGGTAAAATGCCTGACGGGTCGGCCTAATGCAATTGGTAAGGTACCTGACCAGTCCGCCAAGGTCAATCGGTAAATTGCCTGACGGTTCGGCCTAATGCAATCGGTGAACTGCCTGACCCGTCGGCTAAGTCAATCGGTAAACTGCCTGACGGGTCGGCCTTACTTAATCGGTAAAGTACCTACTCGCAGGCTTACTCAGTCAGCAAAGCGCCTGACTCGTCGGCCGAAGTCAGTCAGTATATTGCGTGACAGATCGGCTTAATTCAATCGATAGACTGCCTGACTCGTCGGTCTAATTCAATCGGTGAATTCTCTAACGAGTCGGTTAAACACAATCGGGAAAATAGCTGACGGGTCGGCTTTACTTAATTTGTAAAATGCCTGACGGGTCGGCCTAACTCAATCGGTAAAATGCCTGACGGGTCGGCCTTACTGAATCGGTAAAATGCCTGACGGGTCGGCCTAATGCAGTCGGTAAAGTGCCTGACCGGTCGGCCTCAATCAATCGGTAAACTGCCTGACGGGTCGGATCTGTAATGAAACTGGCTCCTCTGGCTTACTCAATTAGCGAAGTCACTAACTCGTCGTTCGAAGTCATTCGGAAAAATGCCTAACGGGGCGGCCTAACTCAATTAGTAAAGTCCTTAATTCGTCGGCCTAACTGAATTTGTAAAATGCCTGACGTTTCGGCCTAATTTAATTGATGAAATGCCTGACGGGTGGGCCTAATGAAATCGGTAAGGTGCCTGACTCGTCGGCCTAATTCAATCAGTAAATTGTCGAACGAGTCGGTCTAACACAATCGGAAAAATAGCTGACGGGTCGGCCTTACTTAATTTGTAAAATGCCTGACGGGTCGAGCTAACACAATCGGAAAAGTGCCTGACTGGTCGGCCTCACTCAATCGGTAAGATGCCTGACGGGTCGGCCTAAGTCAATCGGTAAAATGCCTGACGGGTTGGCCTAATGTAATCGGTAAGATGTGTGACCCGTTGGCTTAAATTAATCGGTAAAGTGTCTGACTCGTCGGCCTAACTCAATCGGTAAAATGCTTGACGGGTCGGTCTAACTGAATCGATAATATGCCTGACGGGTCGGCCAAATGCAATCCGTAACATGCCTAACCCGTCGACCTAAGTCAATGGGTAAAGTGCCTGACCGGTCGGCCTAACACAATCGATAAAGCGCCTGACTCGTCGGCCTCACTCAATCGGTAGAATGCCTAACTTGTCGGGCGTACGCAGTCGGCAAAGTGCCTGACTCGTCGGCCTAATTCAATCGCTGAAATCTATAACGAGTCGGTTTAACACAATCGCAAAAATAGCTGACGGGTCGGCCTTACTTAATTTGTAAAATGCCTGACGGGTCGGCCTAACACAATCGGAAAAGTGCCTGACTCGTCAGCCTAACTCAATCGGTAAGATGCCTGACGGGTCGGCCTAACTCAATCGGTAAAATGCCTGACGGGTTGGCCTAATGGAATCGGTAAGGTGTCTGACCCGTTGGCTTAAGTTAATCGGTACACTGCCTGACGGGTCGGCCTATCTCATTCTATGAAGCGCCTGACTCGTCGGCCTAACTCAATCGGTAAATTGCCTGACTTGTCGGCCTCACTTAATCGGTAAAATAGCTGACGTGGCGACCGAACGTTATCGTTAAAGTGCCTTACCCGTTGGGCGTACTAGGTCGGCAAAGTGCCTGACTCGTCGACCTACTTTAATCGGTAAATTGCCTAACGGGTCGGGGTAATACTATCGGAAAAACAGCTGACAGGGTGGCATTACTTTCTTTGTAAAATGCTACCGGTCCGCCTAAGACAATCGGCAAAGTACCTGACTCGTCGGCTTAGCTCAATCGGTAAATGCCTGACGGGTCGGCCTAATGCAATCGGTAAACTGCCTGACCCGTCGGCTAAGTCAATCGGTAAAGTGCCTGACGGGTCGGCTTAACTGAATCGGTAAAGTACCTGACTCACAGGCTTACTCAATCAGCAAAGCGTCTGACTCGTCGGCCAAATGAATCGGTAATATGCCTGACGGGTCGGCAAATGCAATCGGTAAGGTACCTGACCAGTCCGACTAGGTCAATCGGTAAATTGCCTGACGGTTCGGCCTAATGCAATCGGTAAGCTGCCTGACCCGTCGGCTAAGTCAATCGGGTCAGCTTAATTCAATCGGTAAACTGTCTGACGGATCGGCCTAACACAATCGATAAAGCGCCTGACTCCTCGACCTCACTCAATCGGTAGAGTGCCTAACTCGTCGGGCGTACGCAGTCGGCAAAGTGCCTGACTCGTCGGTCTAATTCAATCGGTGAAATCTCTAACGAGTCGGTTTAACACAATCGGAAAAATAGCTGACGGGTCGGCCTTACTTAACTTGTAAAATGCCTGACGGGTCGGCCTTACTGAATCGGTAAAATGCCTGACTCGTCGGCCTAATGCAGTCGGTAAGGTGCCTGACCCGTCGGCCTCAGTCAATCGGTAAACTATCTGACGGGTCGGCCTAACTTAATCTGTAATGTACCTGACTCCTCTGGCTTACTCAATTAGCCCTGACTCGTCGTTCGAAGTCATTCGAAAAAATGCCGAACGGGGTGGCCTAACTCAATTAGTAAAGTCTTTAATTCGTCGGCCTAACTGAATTTGTAAAATGCTTGGCGGTTCGGCTTATTCAATTAATGAAATGCCTGACGGGTGGGCCTAATGAAATCGGTAAAGTGCCTGACCCGTCGGCCTAATTCAATCAGTAAATTGTCAGACGAATCGGTCTAACACAATCGGAAAAATAGTTGACGGGTATGCCTTAATTTATAAAATGCTTGACGGGTCGGCCTAACACAATCGGTAAAGTGCCTGACTCGTCGGCCTAACTCAATCGGTAAAATGCTTGACTGGTCGACCTAACTGAATCGATAATATGCCTGACGGGTAGGCCAAATGCAATCCGTAAACTGCCTGACCCGTCGGCCTCAGTCAATCGGTAAAGTGCCTGATGGGTCACCTAATACAATCGATAAAGCGCCTGACCCGTCGGCGTAGCTCAATCGGTAAATTGCCTGACTCGTCGGCCTCAAAAGCAGTTGACGGGTCGGCCTTCCTTAATTTGTAAAATGCCTGACGGGTCGTCCTAACACAATCGGTAAAGTGCCTGACTCGTCGGCCTAACTCAATCGGTAAAATGCTTGACGGGTCGGCCTAACTGAATCGATAATATGCCTGACGGGTCGGCCAAATGCAACCTGTAAACTGCCAGACCCGTCGGCCTCAGTCAATCGGTAAAGTGCCTGATGGGTCAGCCTAATACAATCGATAAAGCGCCTGACTCGTCGGCCTAGCTCAATCGGTAAATTGCCTGACTCGTCGGCCTCAAAAACAGTTGACGGATCGGCCTTACTTAATTTGTAAAATGCCTGACGGGTCGGCCTAACACAATCGGTAAAGTGCCTGACTCGTCGGCCTAACTGAATCGGTAAAATGCTTGACTGGTCGACCTAACTGAATCGATAATAAGCCTGACGGGTAGGCCAAATGCAATCCGTAAACTGCCTGACCCGTCGGCCTCAGTCAATCGGTAAAGTGCCTGATGGGTCACCTAATACAATCGATAAAGCGCCTGACCCGTCGGCGTAGCTTAATCGGTAAATTGCCTGACTCGTCGGCCTCAAAAATAGTTGACGGGTCGGCCTTCCTTAATTTGTAAAATGCCTGACGGGTCGTCCTAACACAATCGGTAAAGTGCCTGACTCGTCGGCCTAACTGAATCGGTAAAATGCTTGACGGGTCGGCCTAACTGAATCGATAATACGCCTGACAGGTCGGCCAAATGCAATCCGTAAACTGCCTGACCCGTCGGCCTCAGTCAATCGGTAAAGTACCTGATGGGTCAGCCTAATACAATCGATAACGCGCCTGACTCATCGGCCTGGCTCAATCGGTAAATTGCCTGATTCGTCGTCCTCAAAAACAGTTGACGGGTCGGCCTTACTTGATTTGTAAAATGCCTGACGGGTCGTCCTAACACAATCGGTACAGTGCCTGACTCGTCGGCCTAACTGAATCGGTAAAATGCTTGACGGGTCGGCCTAACTGAATCGATAATATGCCTGACGGGTCGGCCAAATGCAATCCGTAAACTGCCTGACCCGTCGGCTTTAGTCAATGGGTAAAGTGCCTGACCGGTCGGCCGAACACAATCGATAAAGCGTCTGACTCGTCGGCCTCACTCAATCGATAGAGTGCCTAACTTGTCGGGCGTACGCAGTCGGCAAAGTGCCTGACTCGTCGGCCTAATTCAATCGGTGAAATCTCTAACGAGTCGGTTTAACACAATCGCAAAAATAGCTGACGGGTCGGCCTTACTTAATTTGTAAAATGCCTGACGGTTCGGCCTAACACAATCGGTAAAATGCCTGACTCGTCGGCCTAACTGAATCGGTAAAATGCTTGACGGGTCGGCCTAACTGAATCGATAATATGCCTGACGGGTCGGCCAAATGCAATCGGTAAAGTGTCTGACCCGTCGACTTTAGTGAGTCGGTAAAGAGCTGATGGGTCAGCCTAATACAATCGATAAAGCGCCTGACTCGTCGGCCTAGCTCATTCGGTAAATTGCCTGACTCGTCGGCGTCAAAAACAGTTGACGGGTCGGCCTTTCTTAATTTGTAAAATGCCTAACGGGTCGGCCTAACACAATCGGTAAAGTGCCTGACTCGTCGGCCTAACTGAATCGGTAAAATGCTTGACGGGTCGGCCTAACTGAATCGATAATATGCCTGACAGGTCGGCCAAATGCAATCCGTAAACTGCCTGACCCGTCGGCCTCAGTCAATCGGTAAAGTGCTGATGGGTCAGCCTAATACAATCGATAAAGCGCCTGACTCGTCGGCCTAGCTCATTCGGTAAATTGCCTGACTCGTCGGCCTCAAAAACAGTTGACGGGTCGGCCTTACTTGATTTGTAAAATGCCTGACGGGTCGTCCTAACACAATCGGTACAGTGCCTGACTCGTCGGCCTAACTGAATCGGTAAAATGCTTGACGGGTCGGCCTAACTGAATCGATAATATGCCTGACGGGTCGGCCAAATGCAATCCGTAAACTGCCTGACCCGTCGGCTTTAGTCAATGGGTAAAGTGCCTGACCGGTCGGCCGAACACAATCGATAAAGCGTCTGACTCGTCGGCCTCACTCAATCGATAGAGTGCCTAACTTGTCGGGCGTACGCAGTCGGCAAAGTGCTTGACTCGTCGGCCTAACTGAATCGGTAAAATGCTTGACGGGTCGGCCTAATTGAATCGATAACATGCCTGACGGGTCGGCCAAAAGCAATCGGAAAGTGTCTGACCCGTCGGCCTTAGTCAATAGGTAAAGTACCTGATGGGTCAGCCTAATACAATCGATAAAGCGCCTGACTCGTCGGCCTGGCTCAATCGGTAAATTGCCTGACTCGTCGGCCTCAAAAACAGTTGACGGGTCGGCCTTACTTGATTTGTAAAATGCCTGACGGGTCGGCATAACACAATCGGTACAGTGCCTGATTCGTAGGCCTAACTGAATCGGTAAAATGCTTGACCGGTCGGCCTAATTGAATCGATAATATGCCTGAGGGGTCGGCCAAATGCAATCCGTAAACTGCCTGACCCGTCGGCCTCAGTCAGTCGGTAAAGTGCCTGACCGGTCGGCCGAACACAATCGATAAAGCGTCTGACTCGTCGGCCTCACTCAATCGATAGAGTGCCTAACTTGTCGGGCGTACGAAGTCGGCAAAGTGCCTGACTCGTCGGCCTAATTCAATCGGTGAAATCTCTAACGAGTCGGTTTAACACAATCGCAAAAAGTAGCTGACGGGTCGGCCTTACTTAATTTGTAAAATGCCTAACGGGTCGGCCTAACACAATCGGTAAAGTGCCTGACTCGTCGGCCTAACTGAATCGGTAAAATGCTTGACGGGTCGGCCTAACTGAATCGATAATATGCGTGACGGGTCGGCCAAATGCAATCCGTAAACTGCCTGACCCGTCGGCCTCAGTCAGTCGGTAAAGTGTCTGACCGGTCGGCCGAACACAATCGATAAAGCGTCTGACTCGTCGGCCTCACTCAATCGATAGAGTGCCTAACTTGTCGGGCGTACGCAGTCGGCAAAGTGCTTGACTCGTCGGCCTAATTCAATCGGTGAAATCTCTAACGAGTCGGTTTAATACAATCGCAAAATTAGCTGACGGGTCGGCCTTTCTTAATTTGTAAAATGCCGGACGGTTCGGCCTAACACAATCGGTGAAGTGCCTGACTCGTCGGACTAACTGAATCGGTAAAATGCTTGACGGGTCGGCCTAACTGAATCGATAATATGCGTGACGGGTCGGCCAAATGCAATCCGTAAACTGCCTGACCCGTCGGCCTTAGTCAATCGGTAAAGTGCCTGAATCATCGGCCTCAAAAACAGTTGACGGGTCGGCCTAACTTAATTTGTAAAATGCCTGACGGATCGGCCTAACACAATCGGTAAAGTACCTGACTCGTCGGCCTTACTCAATCGGTAATATGCTTGACGGGTCGGCCTAACTGAATCGATAATATGCCTGACGGGTCGGCCAAATGCAACCTGTAAACTGCCAGACCCGTCGGCCTCAGTCAATCGGTAAAGTGCCTGACGGGTCAGCCTAATACAATCGATAAAGCGCCTGACTCGTCGGCCTAGCTCAATCGGTAAATTGCCTAACTCGTCGGCCTCAAAAACAGTTGACGGATCGGCCTTACTTAATTTGTAAAATGCCTGACGGGTCGGCTTAATACAATCGGTAAAGTGCCTGACTCGTCGGCCTAACTGAATCGGTAAAATGCTTGACGGGTCGGCCTAACTGAATCGATAATATGCCTGACGGGTCGGCCAAATGCAATCCGTAAACTGCCTGACCCGTCGGCCTCAGTCAATCGGTAAAGTGCCTGATAGGTCAGCCTAATACAATTGATAAAGCGCCTGACCCGTCGGCCTTAGTCAATCGGTAAAGTGCCTGACCGGTCGGCCGACCACAATTGATAAAGCGTCTGACTCGTCGGCCTCACTCAATCGATAGAGTGCCTAACTTGTCGGGCGTACGCAGTCGGCAAAGTGCCTGACTCGTCGGCCTAATTCAATCGGTGAAATCTCTAACGAGTCGGTTTAACACAATCGCAAAAATAGCTGACGGGTCGGCCTTACTTAATTTGTAAAATGCCTAACGGGTCGGCCTAACACAATCGGTGAAGTGCCTGACTCGTCGGCCTAACTGAATCGGTAAAATGCTTGACGGGTCTGCCTAACTGAATCGATAACATGCCTGACGGGTCGGCCAAATGCAATCCGTAAACTGCCTGACCCGTCGGCCTCAGTCAATCGGTGAAGTACCTGATGGGTCAGCCTAATACAATCGATAAAGCGCCTGACTCGTCGGCCTGGCTCAATCGGTAAATTGCCTGACTCGTCGGCCTCAAAAACAGTTGACGGATCGGCCTTACTTGATTTGTAAAATGCCTGACGGGTCGGCATAACACAATCGGTACAGTCCCTGACTCGTAGGCCTAACTGAATCGGTAAAATGCTTGACGGGTCGGCCTAATTGAATCGATAATATGCCTGACGGGTCGGCCAAATGCAATCCGTAAACTGCCTGACCCGTCGGCCTCAGTCAATCGGTAGAGTGCCTAACTTGTCGGGCGTACGCAGTCGGCAAAGCGTCTGACTCGTCGGCCTCACTCAATCGATAGAGTGCCTAACTTGTCGGGCGTACGCAGTCGGCAAAGTGCTTGACTCGTCGGCCTAATTCAATCGGTGAAATCTCTAACGAGTCGGTTTAACACAATCGCAAAAATAGCTGACGGGTCGGCCTTTCTTAATTTGTAAAATGCCTAACGGGTCGGCCTAACACAATCGGTAAAGTGCCTGACTCGTCGGCCTAACTGAATCGGTAAAATGCTTGACGGGTCGGCCTAACTGAATCGATAATATGCGTGACGGGTCGGCCAAATGCAATCCGTAAACTGCCTGACCCGTCGGCCTTAGTCAATCGGTAAAGTGCCTGACTGGTCGGCCTAACACAATCGATAAAGCGTCTGACTCGTCGGCCTAGCTCAATCGGTGAAATCTCTAACGAGTCGGTTTAACACAATCGCAAAAATAGCCGACGGGTCGGCCTTACTTAATTTGTAAAATGCATGACGGGTCGGCCTAACACAATCGGAAAATTGCATGACTATAAAATAGCTGACATGTCGACCGAACGTAATCGTTAAAGTGTCATACCCGTCGGGCGTACTAGGTCGGCAAAGTGCCTGACTCGTCGGTCTAATTTAATCTGTAAATTGCCTAACGGGTCGGGGTAATACTATCGGAAAAAGAACTGACAGGGTGGCATTACTTAATTTGTAAGATGCCTAACCGATCCACCTAAGACGATCGGCAAAGTACCTGACTCGTCGGCTGAGCTCAATCAGTAAATGCCTGACGGGTTGGCCTAATGCAATCGGTAAACTGCTTGACCCGTCGGCTAAGTCAATCGGTAAACTGCCTAACGGGTCGGCTTAACTTAATCGGTAAAGTAACTGACGCGCAGGCTTACTCAATCGGCAAAGCGTCTGACTCGTCGGCCAAAATGAATCGGTAAAATCCCTGACGGGTCGGTCCAATGCACTCGGTAAGGTACCTGACCAGTCCGTCTAGGTCAATCGGTAAATTGCCTGACGGTTCGGCCTAATGCAATCGGTAAACAGCCTGACCCGTCGGTTAAGTTAATCTGTAAACTGCTTGGCGGGTCGGCCTTACTTAATCGGTAAAGTACTTGACTCGCAGGCTTACTCAATCAGCAAAGCGTCTGACTCGTCGGCCGAAGTCAATCGGTATATTGCCCGACGGGTTTTCTTAATTCAATCGGTAAACTTCCTGACGGGTCGGCCTAACACAATCGATAAAGCGTCTGACTCGTCGTCCTCACTCAGTCGGTGGAATGCCTAACTCGTCAGCAAAATGCCTGACTCGTCGGGCTAATTCAATAAGTGAAATCTCAAACGAGTCGGTTCAACAGAATCGCAAAAATAGCTGACGGGCCGGCCTTACTTAATATTAAAAATGCCTGACGGGTCGGCCTAACACAATCGGAAAAGTGCCTGACTCGTCGGCCTAACTCAGTCGGTAAGATGCCTGACGGGTCGGCCTAAGTCAATCGGAAAATTGCCTGACGGGTTGGCCTAATGCAATCGGTAAGGTGTCTGACCCATCGGCTTAAGTCAATCGGTACACTGCCTGACGGGTCGGCCTAACTCCTTCTATAAAGCGCCTGACTCGTCGGCCTAACTCAATCGGTAAATTGCCTGACTCGTCGGCCTCACCTAATCGGTAAAATAGCTGACGTGTCTACCGAACATAATCGTTAAAGTGCCTTACCCATCGGGCGTACTAGATCGGCAAAGTGCCTGACTCGTCGGTCTAATTTAATCGGTAAATTGCCTAACGGGTCATATAACACTATCGGAAAAACAACTGACGGGCTGGCGTTACGTAAGTTGTAAAATGCCTAACTGGTTCGCCTAAGACAATCGGCAAAGTACCTGACTCGTCGGCTTAGCTCAATCTGTAAAATGCATGATGGGTCGGCTAAGTCAATCAGTAAACTGCCTGACGGAAAAGTTTCTGACTCGGGTGCCTGTCGGGTAGGCAAAACTCGGTCGGTAAAATGACGGGTCGGCCTTACTTTATCGGTAAAGTACCTGACTCGCAGGCTTACTCAATCGGTAAAATGCCTGACGGGTCGGCCTAATGCAATCGGTAAACTGCCTGACGGGTCGGCTAAATTCAATCGGTAAAGCGCCTGACTCGTCGGCCTCACTCAATCGGTAGAGTGCCTAACTCGTCGGGCATACGCAGTCGGCAAAGGTCCTGACTCGTCGGCCTAATTCAATCGGTGAATTCTCTAATAAGTCGGTATAACACAATCGGAAAAATAGCTGACGGGTCGGCCTTACTTAATTTGTAAAAAAAAAAACTGACGGGTCGGCCTAACACAATCGGAAAAGTGCCTGACTCGTCGGTCTAACTCAATCGGTAAAATGCCTGACGGGTGGGCCTTACTGAATCGGTAAAATGCCTGACGGTCGGCCTAATGCAGTCGGTAAGGTGCCTGACCGGTCGGCCTCAGTCGATCGGTAAACTGCCTGATGAGTCGTCCTAACTCAATCTGTAATGTACCTGACTCCTCTGGCTTACTCAATTAGCGACGTCCCTGACTCGTCGGTCGAAATCATTCGGAAAAATGCCTAACGGGGCGGCCTAACTCAATTAGTAAAGTCCTTAATTCGTCGGCCTAACTGAACTTGTAAAATGCCTGGCGGTTCGGCTTATTCAATTGATGAAATGCCTGACGGGTGGGCCTAATGGAATCGGTAAGGTGTCTGACCCGTCGGCCTAATGCAATCGGTAGATTGTCTAAAGAGTCGGTCTAACACAATAGTTGACGGGTCGGCCGTACTTAATTTGTAAAATGCCTGACGGGTCGGCCTAACACAATCGGTAAAGTGCCTGACTCGTCGGCCTAACTCAATCGGTAAATTGTCTGACTCGTCGGCCTCAATTAATCAGTAAAATAGCTGACGTGTCGACCGAATGTAATCGTTAAAGTGCCTCACCCGTCGGGCTTACTAGGTCGACAAAGTGCCCGACTCATCGGTCTAATTTAATCGGTAAATTGCCTAACGGGTCGGGGTAATACAATCGGAAAAACAGCTGACAGGGTGGCGTTACCTAATTTGTAAAATGCCTAACCGGTCCGCCTAAGACAATCGGCAAAGTACCTGACCCGTCGGCTAAGTCAATTGGTAAACTGCCTGACGGATCGGCTTAACTTAATCGGTAAAGTAACTGACGCGCAGGCTTACTCAATCGGCAAAGCGTCTGACTCGTCGGCCAAAATGAATCGGTAAAATGCCTGACGGGTCGGCCTAATGCAATCGGTAAGGTACCTGACTAGTCCGCCTAGGTCAATCGGTAAATTGCCTGACGGTTCGGCCTAATGCAATCGGTAAACTGCATGACCCATCGGCTAAATCAATCAGTAAACTGCCTGGCGGGTCGGCCTTACTTAATCGGTAAAGTACCTGACTCGCAGGCTTACTCAATCAGGAAAGCGTTTGATTCGTCGGCCGAAGTCAATCGGTATATTTCCTGACGGGTCGGCTTGAATTAATCGGTAAACTGCCTGACAGGTCGGCCTAACACAATCGATAAAGCGCCTGACTCGTCGGCCTCACTCAATCGATAGAGTGCCTAACTCGTCGGGCGTACGCAGTCGGTAAGGTGCCTGACCCGTCGGCCTAATTCAATCGGTAAATTGTCTAACGAGTCGGTCTAACACAATCGGAAAAATAGTTGACGGGTCGGCCTTACTTAATTTGTAAAATGTCTGACGGGTCGGCCTAACACAATCGGAAAAGTGCCTGACTCGTCGGCCTAACTCAATCGGTAAGATGCCTGACGGGTCGGCCTAATGCAATCGGTAAGATGTCTGACCCGTCGGCTTAAGTCAATCGGTACACTGCCTGACGGGTCGGCTTAATTCAATCGGTAAACTGCCTGACGGGTCGGCCTAACACAATCGATAGAACGCCTGACTCGTCGGCCTCACTCAATCGGTAGAGTGCCTAACTCGTCGGGCGTACGCAGTCGGCAAAGGTCCTGACTCGTCGGCCTAATTCAATCGGTGAATTCTCTAACGAGTCGGTCTAACACAATCGGAAAAATAGCTGACGGGTCGGCCTTACTTAATTTGTAAAATAACTGAGGGTCGGCGTAACACAATCGGAAAGTGCCTGACTCGTCGGCATAACTCAGTCGGTAAAATGCCTGACGGGTGGGCCTTACTGTATCGGTAAAATGCCTGACGGTCGGCCTAATGCAGTCGGTAAGATGCCTGACCGGTCGGCCTCAGTCGATCGGTAAACTGCCTGACTGGTCGGCCTAACTCAATCTGTAATATACCTGACTCCTCTGACTTACTCAATTAGCGAAGTCCCTGACTCGTCGGTCGAAGTCATTCGGAAAAATGCCTAACGGGGCGGCCTAACTCAATTAGTTAATTAAAGTCCCTGACGGGTCAGCCTAATACAAGTGATAAAGCGCCTGACTCGTCGGCCTAGCTCAATTGGTAAATTGATTGATTCGTCGGCCTCACTCAATCGGTAAAATAGCTGACGAGTCGGCCTAACTTAATCGTTAAAGTGCTTTACCCGTCGGGCGTAGTAGGTCGGCAAAGTGCCTGACTCGTCGGCCTAATTTAATCGGTAAATCGCCTAGCGGGTCGGTGTAACACTATCGGAAAAAGAGCTGACGGGCTGGCGTTACTTAAGTTGTAAAATGCCTAACCGGTCCGCCTAAGACAATCGGCAAAGTATCTGAGTCGTTGTCTTAGCGCAATCGGTAAAATGCCTGACGGGTCTGACTAATGCAATCGGTAAGGTACCTGACCCGTCCGCCTAGGTCAATCGGTAAATTGCCTGACGGTTCGGCCTAATGCAATCGGTAAACTGCCTGACCCGTCGGCCAACTCAATCGGTAAACTGCCTGACGGGTCGGCCTTACTTAATCGGTAAAGTACCTGACTCGCTGGCTTATTCAATCAGCAAAGCGCCTGACTCTTCGTCCGAAGTCAATCGGTATATTTCCTGACGGGTCGGCTTAATTCAATCGATAAACTGCCTGAATCGTAGGCCTTTCTCAAACGGTAAAATAGCTGACGAGTCCGCCTAACTTGATTGGTAGAGTGCTTACTCGTCGGGCGTACGCAGTCGGCAAAGTGCCTGACTCGTCGGCCTAATTCAATCGGTGAATTCTCTAACGAGTCTGTCTAACACAACGGAAAAATAGCTGAGGGGTTGGCCTTACTTAATTTGTAAAATGCCTGACGGGTCGGCCTAACTCAATCGGTAAAATGCCTGACATGTCGTCCTTACTGAATCGGTAAAATGCCTGACGGGTCGGCCTAATGCAGTCGGTAAGGTGCTTGACCGGTCGGCCTCAGTCAATCGGTAAACTGCCTAACGGGTCGGCCTAACTCAATCTGTAATGTACCTGGTTCCTCTGGCTTACTCAATTAGCGAAGTCCCTGACTCGTCGGTCGAAGTCATTCGGAAAAATGCCTAACGGGGCGGCCTAATTCAATTAGTAAAGTCCTTAATTCGTCGGCCTAACTGAATTTGTAAAATGCCTGACGATTCGGCCTAATTCATTTGATGAAATGCCTGACGGGTGGGCCTAATGGAATCGGTAAGGTACCTGACTCGTCGGCCTAATTCGATCGGTAAATTGTCTAAAGAGTGGGTCTAACACAATCGGAAAAATAGCTGAGGGGTCGGCCTTACTTAATTTGTAAATTGCCTGACTCGTCGGCCTAACACAATCGGTAAAGTGCCTGACTCGTCGGCCGAAATCAATCGGTAATATGCTTGACGGGTCGGCCTTACTGAATCGGTAATATGCCTGACGGGTCGGCCAAATGCAATCCGTAAACTGCCTGACCCATCGGCCTCAGTCAATCGGTAAAGTGCCGGACGGGTCAGCCTAATAGAATCAATAAAGCGCCTGACTCGTCGGCCTAGCTCAATCGGTAAATTGTCTGCCTCGTCGGCCTCACTTTATCGGTAAAATAGCTGACGAGTCGGCCTTACTTAATCGATATAGTACCTGACTCGCAGGCTAACTCAATCAGCAAAGCGCCTGACTCGTCGGCCGAAGTTTAATCGGTATATTGCCTGACGGGTCGGCTTAATTTAATCGGTAAACTGCCTGACGGGTCGGCCTAACACAATCGATAAAGAGCCTGACTCGTCGGCCTCACTCAATCGGTAGAGTGCCTAATTCGTCGGGCGTACGCAGTCGGCAAAGTGCCTGACTCGTCGGCCTAATTCAATCGGTGAATTCTCTAACGAGTCGGTTTAACACAATCGGAAAAATAGCTGACGGGTGGGCCTTACTTAATTTGTAAAATGCCTGACGGGTCGGCCTAACTCAATCGGTAAAATGCCTGACGGGTGGGCCTTACTGAATCGGTAAAATGCCTGACGGGTCGGCCTAATGCAGTCGGTAAGTTACTTAATTTGTAAAATGCCTGAACGATCCGCCTAACACAATCGGTAAAGTACCTCACTCGTCGGCTTAACTCAGTCGGTAAAATACATGACGGGTCGGCCTAATGCAATCGGTAAACTTCCTGAACCGTCAGCTAAGTCATTCGGTAAACTGCCCGACGGATCGACCTAACTTAATCGGTAAAGTACCTGACTCGCAGGCTTACTCAATCAGCAAAGCGTCTGAGTCGTCGGCCTAAGTCAATCGGTTAATTGTCTGACGGGTCGGCTTAACTCAATCGGTAAAGTAACTGATTCGTCGGGCTTACTCAATCATGAAAGTGCCTGACTCGTCGGCCGAAGTCAATCGGTAAAATGCCTGACGGTTCGGTCTAATTCAATCGGTAAACTGCCTGACGGGTCGGCCTAACACAATCGAATAAGCGCCTGAATTGTCGGCCTCACTCAATCGGTAAATAGCCTGACTCGTCAGCCTCACTCAATCGGTAAAGTAGCTGACGGGTCGGCCTAATATAATCGGTAGAGTGCCTAACTCGTCGCGAGTACGCAGTCGGCAAAGTGCCTCATTAATCGGCCGTATTCAATCGGTAAATTGTCTAACGAGTCGGTCTAACACAATCGGAAAAATAGCTGACGGGTCGGCCTT
Organism: Pteria penguin; assembly: GCA_035048485.1. Taxonomy (NCBI): domain Eukaryota; kingdom Metazoa; phylum Mollusca; class Bivalvia; order Pterioida; family Pteriidae; genus Pteria; species Pteria penguin. The sequence goes on along the minus strand of CM068580.1, from coordinate 62,156,060 downwards.
AATTAATTTGCAAAATTCCCGACGGGTCGGCCTAACACAATCGATAAAGTACCTGACTCGTCGGCCTAGCTCAATCGGAAAATTGCCTGACTCGTCGGCCTCACTTTATCCGCAAAATAGCTGACGAGTCTTCTTAACTTAATCGGTAGAGTGCCTAACTCGTCGGGCGATGTGCCTCACTTGTACGCCTAATTCAATCGGTAAATTCCCTAACGTATCGGTCTAACAGAATCGGAAAAACAGTTGACGGGTCGGCCTTACTTAATTTGTAAAATGCCTGACTGGTCCGCCTAACACAATCGATTAAGTACCTCACTCTTCGGCCTAACTCAGTCGGTAAAACGCCTGGCGGGTAGGCCTAATTCAATCGGTAAAATGCCTGGCGGGTCGGCCTAATGCAATCGGTAAACTGCCTGACCCGTCGGCTAAGTCAATCGGTAAACTGCCTGACGTGTCGGCTTAACTTAATCGGTAAAGTACCTGACTCGTCGGGCTTACTCAATCAGCAAAGTGCCGACCTCGTCGGCCATAGTCAATCGGTATAATGTCTGACGGTTTGGCCTAATTCAATCGGTAAAGTGCCTGACGGGTCGACCTAACATAATCGATAAAGCGCCTGACTCGTCGGCCAAACTCAATCGGTAAATAGCCTGACTCGTAAGCCTTACTCAATCGGTAAAATAGCTGACGAGTCGGCCTTATTTGATTGGTAGAGTGCTTACTCGTCGGGCGTACCGCAGTCGGCAAAGTGCCTGACTCGTCGGCCTAATTTAATCGGTGAATTCTATAACGAGTCGGTCTAACACAATCGGAAAAATAGCTGACGGGTCGGCCTTACTTAATTTGTAAAATGCCTGACGGGTCGGCCTAACTCAATCGGTAAAATGCCTGACGGGTGGGCCTTACTGAATCGGTAAAATGCCTGACGGGTCGGCGTAATGCAGTCGGTAAGGTGCCTGACTGGTCGGCCTAACTCAATCTGTAATGTACCTGGCTCCTCCGGCTTACTCAATTCGCGAAGTCCCTGACTCGTCGGTCGAAGTCATTCGGAAAAATGCCTAACGGGGCGGCCTAACTCAATTAGTAAAGTCCTTAATTCGTCGGCCTAACTGAATTTGTAAAATGCCTGACGTTTCGGCCTAATTTAATTGATGAAATGCCTGACGGGTGGGCCTAATGAAATCGGTAAGGTGCCTGACTCGTCGGCCTAATTCAATCGGTAAATTGTCTAACGAGTGGGACTAACACAATCGGAAAAATAGCTGACTGGTCGGCCTTACTTAATTTGTAAAATGCCTGACGGGTCGGCCTAACACAATCGATAAAGTGCCTGACTCGTCGGCCTAAATCAATCGGTAAAATGCTTGACGGGTCGGCCTCACTGAATCGGTAATATGCCTGACAAGTCGGCCAAATGCAATCCGTAAATTGCCTGACCTGTCGGCCTCAGTCAATCGGTAAAGTGCCTAACGGGTCAGCCTAACACAATCGATAAAGTACGTGACTCGTCGGCCTAGCTCAATCGGAAAATTGCCTGATTCGTCGGCCTCACTCTATCGGCAAAATAGCTGACGAGTCTTCCTAACTCAATCGGTAGAGTGCCTAACTCGTCGGGCGTACGCAGTCGGCGATGTGCGTCACTTGTACGCCTAATTCAATCGGTAAATTCCCTAACGTATCGGTCTAACAGAATCGGAAAACAGTTGACGGGTCGGCCTTACTTAATTTGTAAAATGCCTGACTGGTCCGCCTAACACAATCGATTAAGTACCTCACTCTTCGGCCTAACTCGGCGGTAAAACGCCTGACGGGTAGGTCTAATTCAATCTGTAAAGTGCCTGACGGGTCGACCTAACACAATCGATAAAGCGCCTGACTCGTCGGCCAAACTCAATAGGTAAATAGCTTGACTCGGAGGCCTTACTCAATCGGTAAAATAGCTGACGAGTCGGCCTAACTTGATCGGTAGAGTGCTTACTCGTCGGGCGTACTGCAGTCGGCAAAGTGCCTGACTCGTCGGCCTAATTCAATCGGTGATTTCTCTAACGAGTCGGTCTAACACAATCGGAAAAATAGCTGACTCGTCGGCCTTACTTAATTTGTAAAATGCCTGACGGGTCGGCCTAACTCAATCGGTAAAATGCCTGACGGGTCGGTCTCAGTCAGTCGGTAAACTCTGTGATGGGTCGGCCTAACTCAATTTGTAAAGTGCCTGGCTCGTCGGGCTTACTCACCTAAGGGGGCGGCCTAACTCAATTAGTAAAGTCGCTAATTCGTCAGCCTAACCGAATTTGTAAAATGCCTGACGGTTCCGCCGAATTCAATCGGTAAACTGCCTGACGGGTCGGCCTAACGCAATCGATAAAGCGCCTGACTCGTCGGCCGAACTCATTGGGTAAATTGCCTGACTGGTCGGCCTGATTTAATCGGTAAAATAGCTGATGGGTCTGCCGAACTTCATCGTTTAAGTGCCTTACCCGTCGGGCATAATAAGTCGGCAAAGTGCCTGACTCGTCAGCCTAATTTAATCGGTAAATTGCCTAACGGTCATAACACAATCGGAAAAATAGCTGATGGGTCGGCGTTAATTAATTTGCAAAATGCCCGACGGGTCGGCCTAACACAATTGGAAAAGTGCCTGACTCGTCGGCCTAACGGAATTGGTAAAATTCCTGACGGGTCGGCCAAATGCAATCCGTAAACTGCCTGACCCGTCGGCCTCAGTCAATCGGTAAAGTGCCTAACGGGTCGGCCTAACACAATCGATAAAGTACCTGACTCGTCTGCCTAGCTCAATCGGAAAATTGCCTGACTCGTCGGCCTCACTTTATCGGCAAAATAGCTGACGAGTCTTCCTAACTTAATCGGTAGAGTGCCTACCTCGTCGGGCGTACGCAGTCGGCGATGTGCGTCACTTGTACGCCTAATTCAATCGGTAAATTCCCTAACGTATCGGTCTAACAGAATCGGAAAAACAGTTGACGGGTCGGCCTTACTTAATTTGTAAAATGCCTGACTGGTTCGCCTAACACAATCGATTAAGTACCTCACTCTTCGGCCTAACTCAGTCGGTAAAACGCCTGGCGGGTAGGCCTAATTCAATCGGTAAAATGCCTGGCGGGTCGGCCTAATGCAATCGATAAACTTCCTGACCCGTCGGCTAAGTCAATCGGTAAACTGCCTGACGTGTCGGCTTAACTTAATCGGTAAAGTACCTGACTCGTCGGGCTTACTCAATCAGCAAAGTGCCGACCTCGTCGCCCAAAGTCAATCGGTATAATGCCTGACGGTTTGGCCTAATTCAATCGGTAAAGTGCCTGACGGGTCGACCTAACACAATCGATAAAGCGCCTGACTCGTCGGCCAAACTCAATCGGTAAATAGCCTGACTCGTAGGCCTTACTCAATCGGTAAAATAGCTGACGAGTCGGCCTAACTTGATTGGTAGAGTGCTTACTCGTCGGGCGTACCGCAGTCGGCAAAGTGCCTGACTCGTCGGCCTAATTTAATCGGTGAATTCTCTAACGAGTCGGCCTAACACAATCGGAAAAATAGCTGACGGGTCGGCCTTACTTAATTTGTAAAATGCCTGACGGGTCGGCCGAATTCAATCGGTAAATTGCCGGACGGGTCGGCCTAACGCAATCGATAAAGCGCCTGACTCGTCGGCCGAACTCAATCGGTAAATTGCCTGACTGGTCGGCCTGATTTAATCGGTAAAATAGCTGATGGGTCGGCCGAACTTCATCGTTTAAGTGCCTTACCCGTCGGGCATAATAAGTCGGCAAAGTGCCTGACTCGTCAGGCTTATTTAATCGGTAAATTGCCTAACGGGTCGGTGTAACACAAATCAGCTGACGGGCCGACCTTACTTAAGTTGTAAAATGTCTAATCGGTACGCTTAAGACAATCGGTTAATCGGTAAAATGCCTGAAGGTTTGGCCTAATTCAATCGGTAAACTGCCTGACGGGTCGGCCTAACACAATCGATAAAGCGTCTGAATCGTCGGCAAAAGTCATTCGGTAAATTACCTGACTCGTCGGCGTCACTCAATCGGTAAAACTGCCAGACGGGTCCGCCTAACACAATCGGTAAAGTGCCTGACTCGTCGGGACTAAGTCAATCGGTAAAATGCCTGACGGTTCGGCCTAAGTGAATCGGTAAAATGCCAGACGGGTCGGCCTAATGCAATCGGTAAGGTGCCTGACCCGTCGGCCGACTTTTCGACCGACGTCAATCGGTAAAATCCCTAACGGGTGGGGCGAACTTTATCGGTAAAGTGCCTTACCCGTCGGGCATACTGTCAGCAAAGTGCCTAACTCGTCGGATGAATTTACTCGATGAATTCCCTAACGGGTCGGTCTAACAGAATAGGAAAAACAGTTGACGGGTCGGCCTTACTTAATTTCTAAAATGCCTGATGGGTCGGCCTAACACAATCGGAAAATTGCCTGACTTGTCGGCCTAACTCAGTCGGGAAAATGCCTGACGGGTCGGTCTTACTGAATCGGTAAAATGCCTGACGGGTCGGCTTAATGCAGTCGGTAAGGTGTCTGACCCGTCGGCCTCAGTCAATCGGTAAACTGCCTGAGGGGCCGTACTGGATTAGCGAAGTGCCTGACTCGTCGGCCGAAGTCATTTGTAAAAATGCTTAACGGGGCGGCTTACCTCTATTGGTAAAATCCTTAATTCGTCGGCCCAACTCAGTCCGTAAATTGCCTGACTCGTCAGCGTCAATCAATCGGTAAAATAGCTGACGAGTCGGCCTAACGTAATCGGTAGAATGCTCATTTCGTATAGCGTATGAAGTCGGCAAAGTTCCTGACTCGTCGGTCTAATTTAATCTGTAAATTGTCTAACGAGTCGGTCTATAACAATCGATATAATAGCTGACGTGTCGGTTATACTTAATTTGTAAAATGCCTGACTGGTCGGCATAACTCAATCGGTAAAATGCCTGACGGGTCGGCCTAATGCAATCGGTAAACCGCCTGACCCGTCGGCTAAGTCAATCGGTAAACTGCCTGACGGGCTGGCCTAACTTAATCGGTAAAGTACCTGACTCGCAGGCTTACTCAATCAGCAAAGCGTCTGACTCGTCGGCCTAATGCAATCGGTAAATTGCTTGACGGGTCGGCTTAACTCAATCGGTAAAGTACCTGACTCGTCGGGCTTACTCAATCAGCAAAGTGCCTGACTCGTTGTCTAAAGTCAATCGGTAAAATGCCTGACGGTTCGGCCTAATTCAATCGGTAAACTGCCTGACGGGTCAGCCTAACACAATCGAATAAGCGCCTGACTCGTCGGCCTCACTCAATCGTTAAAATAGCTGACGAGTTTAAGTTAATCGGTAGAGTGCCTAACTCGTCGGGCGTACGCAGTCGGCAAAGTGCCTCACTCGTCGGCCAAATCAATCGGTGAATTCTCTAACGAGTCGGTCTAACACAATGCCTGACGGGTCGGCCTAACACAATCGGAAAAGTGCCTGACGGATCGGCCTCGGTCAATGGGTAAAATGCCAGACGGGTCGGCCTAATATAATCGGTAAACTGCCTGACGGTTCGGCTTAACACAATCGATAAAGCGCCGGACTTGACGGCCTAACTGAATCGGTAAATTGCCTGACTCGTCGGCCTCACTCAATCAGTAAAATAGCTGACGTGTCGGCGGAACTTAATCATTAAAGTGCCTGACCTGTCGGCCAAATGTTGTCGGTAAGGGTCTGACTCGTCGGCCGAAGTCATTCGGTAAAATGCCTAACGGTTCGGTCTAACTCAAATGGTAAAGTCCCGTATTTGTCGGCCTTATTCGTTTGGTAAAATGCCTGACGGTTCGGCCTAATTCAATCGATAAACTGCCTGACGGTTGGGCTTAACACAATCGATAAAGTGCCTGACTCGTCGGCGTTATTGAATTGGTAAATCGAGTCGGTCTAACACAATCGGAAAACAACTGACGGGTCGGCCTTACTTAATTTGTAAAATGCTGACGGGTCGGCCTAACACAATCGGAAAGGTGCCTGACTCGTCGGCCTAACTCAATCGGTAAAATGTCTGACGGGTCGGCCTTACGGAATCGGTAAAATGCCTGACGGGTCAGCCTAATGCAATCGGTAAAGTGTCTTTCCCGTCGGCCGAAGTCAATAGGTAAAATGCCTGACAATTCGCCCTATTTAATCGATAAACTGCCTGACGGGTTGGCCTAACACAATCGGTAAAATAGCTGACGAGCCGGCCTAACTTAATCGGCATAATGCCTAACTAGTTGGGCATACTAAGTCGATAAAGTGTCTGGCTCTTTGGCCTAATTCAATCGGTTAATTGTCTAACGAGTCGGACTAACACAATCGGAAAAATAGCTGACGGGTCGGCCTTACTTAATTTGTAAAATGCTGACGGGACGGCCTAACACAATCGGAAACGTGCCTGACTCGTCGGCCTAACTCAATCGGTAAAATACCTGACGAGTCGGCCTTACTGAATCGGTAAAATGCTTGACGGGTCGGCCTAATGCAATCGGTAAAGTGCCTGACCCGTTGGCCGAAGTCAATCGGTAAAATGCGTAACGGGGCGGCCTAACTCAAACTCGTCGGGCTTACTCAATTAGCAAAGTGCCTGATAGGTCGGCAATCGGTAAAATTCCTTACCCATCGGGCGTACCGGGTACTAAGTCGGCAGTGCCTGACTCGTTGGCCTAATGCAATCGGTAAATTGCCCAACGGTTCGGTCTTACACAATCAGAAAAAAAGTCCCTAATTCGTCGACCTAACTGAATTGGTATAACGCAATCGATAAAGCGCCTGACTCACCTGCCTAACAATGGGTAAATTGCCTGCCTCGTCAGCCTCACTCAATCGGTAAAATAGCTGACGAATCGGCCGAACTTAATCGGAAGAATGCCTAACTCGTCGGGCGAAATTCAATCGGTAAATTGCCTAAGGGGTAGGTTTAACACAATCAAAAAAAAAAAAAAAACAGTTGACGAGTACGCCTTACTTAATTTGTAAAATGCCCGACCGGTCGGTCTATCACAATCGGTAAAGTGCCTAACTCGTCGGCCTAACTCAATCGGTAAAATGTGGGCTTACTCAATCAGCAAAATGCCTGACTCGTCGACCTTACTCTATCGGTAAAGTCGGCCTTATTTATTGGTAAAATACCTGACGGGTCGGCCTAATTTAATCGGTAAAATGCCTGACTCGTCGGCCTTACTCAATCAGTAAAATGACTGACGGGTCGGCCTAAATCAATCGGTAAAATGCCTGACTCGTTTGCCTAACTTAATCGGAAAAGTATCAGACTCGAGGTCTAACTTAGTAAATTCCTGACTCGTCTGCATAACTCATTAGAAAAATTGCTTCACTCATCGGCCTCACTCAAACTAAGTCAATAGGTAATGTACCTGATGGGTCCATCTAACTGAAACAGTAGAGTGTCTGACTCGTCGGCCTAAGTCAGTCGGTAAAATGTCGGACGGATCGAGCTAACTCAATCGGTAAAATGCCTGATGGATCGGCCCAAGTCAATCGGTAAATTGGCTGACGACTCAGCCGCTTTCAAGTGCCTGACTCGTCGGCCTACCTGAATTGGTAAAGTACCTGACTTGCAGGTGTAACTCAATAGCTTCGGCTTACTCAATCGGAAAAATGTTTTCAGCTTAACTCAGACTAAGTCAATCGCTAAAATGCCTGACTCGTTGGCCTAACTCAATCAGTAAAGTGCCTGATTCGTCGACCTAAATCAATCAATAAAATGCCTTACGGATCGGCCTTACTCAACCGGTAAAATGCCTGACTTGTCGGCCTCATTCAATCGGTTAACTGCCTGACCCGTCGGTCTAATTCAATCGGTAAACTGCCTGACGGGTCGGCCTAACAGAATCAGTAAAGTGCCTGACTCGTGGGTCTAACTCAATCAGTAAATTGCTGACGGGTCGGCCAAACTTAATTGGAAAAATGTGTAAATCATCGGGCGTACTTAGTCGACAAAGTGTCTGACACGTCGGTCTAATTCAATCGGTATATTGCCTAACCGGTTGGTGTAACTTAATCGGAAAAATAGCTGATGGGGCGGCCTTACTTAATTTGCAAAATGTCTGACCTAACACCAGCCTAACGCAATCTGTAAAGTGCCTGACTTGTCGGCCTAACTGAATCGGTAAAATGCCTGATGGGTCGGCCAAGCTCAATCGGTAAAATGCCTGACGGGTCGGCCTAATTTAATCGGTAAATTGCCTAAGATATATATAATCAAACTCACAGAGATCAACTTCATCAACTATCAGATCTCAATGAATGACTAGAGGGCATTAGAAAATATGAATTGGAGGGCTTGATATTAAGATGTAGGGTTCGTTGGATAGAAAATGGTGAGAAACCCACAAAATATTTCTGTAATTCAGAAAAAAAATCTTATCAATAAAACAATCACAAAACTTATTGATGATAATGGAAATATCATAAAAAAGCAAAGTGAAATTCTAAATAAAATAAAAAAAATTTTTATGAAGATTTATATAGAAGTAGGGACCATTTACTAGATGATGTTGACTTGAATGAAACACTAAAAGATTATGATATTCCTAAACTATCGGAAAGTGAATAACACAAGTTAGAGGAAAATGTTACAAAATCTGATGTTTTGGAATCTCTTAAGATGGGCTGAGATGGCTTTACAGCCGAATTTTGAAAGTTCTTTTGGAACGACCTCGGTGATTTTATTCATAGGTCTTTCTGAACAATTTTTCATAAAGGAGAATTATCTGCATCACAGAAAGTAGGAGTTTTATCAGTTATTAATAAAGGAAACAAACCTAGGGAATTTATAAAAAATTGGAGACCTATCTCACTACTAAATGTTTCTTATAAAATACTGTCAGGGATTATTGCTTATAAAATAAAATCCGTACTGCCCACTTTAATCCATGAAATTCAAAAAGGCTTCATAACTGGACGATATATAGGTGAAAACACTCGACTTTTATATGATGTCATGCATACCGGTAGCTGTAATGAAAGAAACATACCTGGACTCATAGTTATGGTAGACTTTGAGAAGGCCTTTGATTCTGTGTCGTGGAAATTTATAAGAAATGTACTTAAATTTTTCAATTTCGGTGAGAATATCCAACGCTGGATAAATACTTTTTGTACTAACTTCAAATTATGTGTTATACAACATGGTCAAATATCATCTTACTTTAAGATAGGGCGTGGCTGTTGACAAGGAGACCCGGTCTCTTCTAGTATATTTCTATTGTGCGTCGAAATCATGGGGACAATGTTTAGGAAAAACAAAGATGTCAAAGGTATAAAGATTGTAAACAAAGAATATAAACTGCTTCAGTATGCTGATGATACAGCAATACTGTTAGATGGCTCTGAAACATCTCTTAAGTGCGTAAGCCGGCGTAGCCTAGTGGTATCGCGCCGGACTCCCGGGAAGCCGGGGTTCGAGTCCCGCTCTGGCCATGCCGGTGTCCTGTCTTTCGGATGAGACAGTAAAAACCGAGGCCCCGTGTCATGGTATGCATGGCACTTTAAAGATCCCTCACTGCTTCGGGTGGGTCCGTTGCAAAGGTCAAAATTTGTATGCCCTGCATCAGGCAGATGCCGTCACCATATACGTGAAATATTCGTGGTGTGACGTTAAACAAAAATCAATCAATCAATCAATCAATCAATCAATCTCTTAAGTGCGCTTTTTCATTAATAGAACAATTTTCAAAATATTCTGGTCTAAAGCCAAACTATCATAAAACACTATGTATTAAAATAGGTTCCCTTCGAATTTCTACGTGGAATATACCAATGATTACGATTTAAGGTGGTCGCAAGAGCCATTTACCTTTCTGGGTATAACTTTCGCTATTGACTTAGAAAACATAGTTTATATAAACTATGAAAGTAAATTAAAAGAAATAAAAAATATGATAAAATCGTGGTCAAGAGGTTTAATAAGTTCAGCCGGTAAGATAACAGTGGTAATATCTATATTACTGCCAAAACTAACGCACTTATTTATTAGTCTACCTAACCCTAGTAAGGAATTCGTAAAGGAAATGAAAAAGTTGTTTTACAAATTTATTTGGAAAAATAAGAATGATAGAATTGCAAGAAAAACACTTGTACAAGACTATGGTAAAGGGGGGTTACGCATGATTTGTGTAAAATCTTTTTATAGAAAGTCTAAAAATCACATGGATACGCAGGATTATAACTTTTGTAAATGATTCTTCATGGTATAATTTGTCACATGACATACTTCCTTCCAAATCTAGTCATTATTTAATTTTTGACAGTTCATACTAAATGAGTTTAGCTAGACAACAAATTCTTTTTGGAAAGATTTATATCTTTTTATCACTTTAGACACATTGTTCGTAAAAGTGAACATATAGCTTTTCAATCCATTTGGTTTAATGACAAAATTTAAAAAAGTAAAAATGGAAGTATAATTCACTAAAAGCAGTGAAAAGGGTGTTAAATATATATATATATATATATATATATATATATATATATATATATATATATATATATATATATGTTAATTTTTGTGATAAATTTAGATTTTAATCCTCCATTTACTACATACTATGGTGTGGTTCAGTGCATTCATGTGTTAATTGAAGACAATGATATGACTTCTATACATACCAACATTCCTTTCAGACCAAAATTCATTGATATAGGCTATTAGGAAAGAACACAAATGGTGTAAGGTATGTTTATGATACCTTTGTGAATGAAATATACGAAAAAGCGAAATAAAATGGCAAAATGAATTTAACTTTTACCCTGATAGGAAATGGTGGTATGAACAAAATGATTTAATTAAACTTTTAGGTGATGACATAAGCCTTAGATGGTTTCAATATAGAATTATTCGCAGAATTATGGGTACAAATTCTTTACTATATTTTAGATTCAAATTTGTGTACTTTTTGTAATAACCATATTGAAACAATTCTTCATACTTTTTGGTCATGCAGTAAAGTATCTGTGATCTGGGAAAATGTTGTCACTTGGTTGAAAAACGATATTGATATTGATATTACTTATAATAAGATTGATATTATCTTTGGTAAAAATGTTAGAAAAAAATCTCAAAATTTGATAATCTGTCTAATTAAAAGGTATATATATAAGCAGAAGATTAAAAAAATTATCCCAAACTTTGAAGGTGCAAAAATTTTCATTCAAAATTATCTGAAAATTGATTAATTTATTCATCAAAGAAACATGAAAATTGATCATTTTAATAAAAAATGGAAACAATTTATAGGTCTAATCTGATAAAATGATAATATTAAGATTTAGTAATTACTTGTAGCTATTATATAATATTTTCAATGTATTTGGCAAAAAATATTACTAAATTATTGTTGAGTAAATGGAGTATGTGTGATATTTTTCTCATTGTTGTAATACTTATCTTGTCTTATGTTTGTATATGTATATGTTTTGTATGCTGTCATGGTAAATGTATATAATAATAATAATGATAAAAACCTAACGAGTCGGTCTAACACAATCGGAAAAATAGCGGACGGGTCGGTCTTACTTAATTTGTGAAATGCCTGACGGATCGGCCTAACACAATCGGTAAAGTGCCTGGCTCGTCGGCGAAACTCAATCGGTAGAATGCCTGATGGGTCGGCCTAATTCAATTGATGAAGTGCCAGACCCATCGGCCTAAGTCAATCGGTAAACTGCCTGACGGGTTGGTCTAACTCAATCGGTGAAATGCATGACGGGTCGGCCTAACTCAATTGGTAAAATGTCTGACGGGTCGGCCTAGTTCAATCGAAAAATTGCCCGACTCGTCGGGCTTCCTCAATCAGCAAAGTGCCTGACTCGTCGGCCTAAGTCAATCGGTAAAATGCCGAACGGGTCGGCCTTACTAAATCGGTAAAGTGCCTGACTCGTCGGCGTAACTCAATCGGTAAAATGCCTGACGGGTCGATCTAATTCAATTGGTAAAGTGCCCTAACCCGTCGGCCTAAGTCAATCGGTAAGCTGCCTTACGGGTCGGCCTAACTCAATCGGTAAAATGCCTGACGGGTCGGCCTAAAGTAATGGGTAAAATGTCTGACGGGTCGGCCTAATTCAATCAGCAAAGTACCTGACTCCTCGGCCTAAGTCAGTCGGTAAAATGCCTAACAGGACGGCCTAAATCAATCGGTAAAATCCCTTATTCATCGGATGGTAAACTGCCAGACGGATCGGCCTAAAACAATCGGTAGAATGTCTGACTCGTCAGCCTAACTCAGTCGGTAAAATGACTGACGGGTCGGGCTGACTCAATCGGTAAAATACCTGAGGGGTCGGCCTTACTCAATCGGTAAAATGACTGACGGGTCGGGTTGACGCAATCGGTAAAATGCCTGACGGGTCGGCATAATTCAATCGGTAAAATGCCAGTGCAATGTGCCAGATTCGTTACCTAAATCAATCAGAAATGTGCCTGACTCTTCTGCCTAATACAGTCGGTAAAGTGCCTGACTCGTCGGGCTAACTCAATCGGTAAAATGACTGACGGGTGGGCCTAACTCAATCGATAAAATGCCTGACTGATCCGACTAAGTCAATCGTAAAAATTAGCTGACCCATCGGCCTCCCTGAATCGGTAAAATGGCTGACGAGTTTGCCGAAGCCAATCGGTAAATTGCCTGACTCGTCTGCCTCACTTAATCGGTAAAATAGCTGACGAGTCGGCCCAACTTAATCGGCAAAGTGCGTGACTTGTCGGCCTAATTCAGTCGGTAAATTACCTAATAGGTAGGTATAACACAGTCGGAAAACCGCTGACGGGTCGGCCTTACTTAATTTGTAAAATCCCTAATGGGTCGGCCTAATACAATCGATAAAGTGCCTGACTAGTCGGCCTAACTCAGTCCTTAAAATGCCTGACGGGACGGCCTAATTCAATCGGTAAAAAGCCTGATGGGTCCGCCTAACACAATCGAGAAAGCGCCTCGTCATCTTAACTCAATCGGTAAATTGCCTGACTCGTCAGCCCCACTCACTCGGTAAACTAGCTGACGAGTCAGCCAACCCTGATGGGAAAATCGTCTAAATCGTCAGGCATACTAAGTCGACAAAGTGTCTGACTTGTCGGCCTAATTCAATCGGTATATTGTCTGACGGGACGGTCTAACACAATCGGATAAATAGCTGAGGGGTCGGCGTTTCTAAATTTCTAAAATGCCTGACCGGTCGGCCTAACACAATCGGTAAAATGCCTGACTCGTCGGCCTACCTCAATTGGTAAAATGCCTGACGGTCGCCCTACCTCAATCTGTAAAGTGCCTGACTCGTCGGACAAAGTCAATCGGTAAAATGCCTAACGGGTCGGCTTAGCTCAATCGGTAAAGTCCCTGCGTCGTCGGCCTCCCTCATTTGGTAAAATGCCTTTCGGATCGACCTAACACAATCGGTAAAATGCATGACTTGTTTGCCTAACTTAATCGGTATAATGACTGACGTGTCGGGCTAACTCAATCGGTACATCGGTAAAATGCCTGACGGGTCAGCCTTATTCATTCAGTAAACTGCCTGACTCGTCGGCCTAACTTTATTGGTAAAATGACTGACGGACCATGCTAACTCAATCGTTAAAATGCCTGACGGGTCGAGCTAACTCAATCAGTAAAATGCCTGACGGATGGGCCTAAGTCAAACGGTAAAGTGCCTGACTCGTCGACCTAACTCAATCGGTAAAATGCCAGACGGGTCGATCTAATTCAATCGGTAAAGTGCCTGACCCGTCGGCCTTAGTCAATCGGTAAACTGCCTGACAGGTCGGCCTAACTCAATCGGTAAAATGCTTAATGGGTCGGCCTAACTTAATCGGTAAAATGTCTGACGGGTCGGCTTAATTCTTTCAGTAAAGTACCCGACTCGTCGGGCTTACTCAATCGGCAAATTGCCTGACTCGTCGGCCTAATTCAATTGGTAAAATGCCTGACGAATCCGCCTAAAACAATCGGTAAAATGCCTGACGGGTCGACCTAATTTAATCGTTAAAATGCCTGACGGGTCGGCCTAATTTAATGGGAATATTACCAGACTAGGCGGTCTAGCTCACTCAGTACATTTCCTGACTCGTCTGCATAACTCAATCGAAAAAGTGCCTTATTTATTGGCCTAACTCAAACTAAGTCAATCGGTAATGTGCCTGATGGGTCGGTCTAACTCAAACAGTAGAGTGCGTGACTCGTCGGCATAAGTCAATCTTAAAATGCCTGACGGGTCGAGCTAACTCAATCGGTAAAATGCCTGACGGATCGGCTTAAATCAATCGGTAAAATACCGGACTCGCTGGCCTAAGTCAATAGGTAAATGGACTGACTAGTCGGCCTCAATCAATCGGTAAAAAGCTGAAGAGTCGGCAGAAAGCAATCAGTAAAACGCCTAACTTGTCGAGCTTATTCAGTTGGCAAAGTAAAGTGACTGACGGGTCGGCCTTATTCAATGTGTAAAATGCCTGACGGGTCGGCGTAATTCAATCGATTAATTACCTGACTTATCGGCCTGACTCAATCGGTAAATTGGTTGACGAGTCAGCCGCATTCAAGTGCCTGACTCGTCGGCCTACCTCAATTGGTAAAGTATCTGACTCGAAAGTGTAACTACATCGCTTCGGCTCAATCGTTGAAGTGCCTGAATCGGCCTAACTTAATTGGTAAAGTGCCTGACTCGTCATTTAAGTCAATCGGTAAAATGTCTGAAGAGACGGCCTAATTCAATCGATAAACTGCCCGACAGGTCGGCCTAACACAATCGATAAAGCGCCTGACCCATCGGTCTAACTCAATTGGTCAATTGCCTGACTCGTTGGCCTCACTCAATCGGTAAAATACCTGACGAGTCGGCCAAATTTAATCGGAAAAGTTTTCGTCGGGCGTACTTAGTCGGCAAAGTGCCTGACTCGTCGGCCTAATTCAATAGGTGAATTGGCTGACTAGTCAGCCTCAATCAATCGGTATAATGGCTAATGAGTCGACGAAATCATTCCACCGAAAGCGCCTGACTCGTCGGGCTTACTCAGTCGGCAAAGTGACTGACGGGTCGGCCTAATTTAGTTGGTAAAATGCCTGACGGGTCGGCATAATTCAATCGGTAAATTGCCCGACTCATCGGCCTAACTCAATCAGTAGAGTGCCTGACTCATCGGCCTTAGTCAATCGGTAAAATGCTTGACGGTTCGGGGTAACTCAATCGGTAAAATACCCGACGATTCGGCCTAACGAAATCGATGAAATACCTGACTCGTCAGCCTACGTCAATCGGTTAAAGTGCTGATTGGTCGGTTTAACTCATTCGGTAAATGCTGACTCGTCGACATAACTCAATTGGCAAAAAATTCTGACGGGTTGGCCTGTTTCAATCCATAAAGTGCCAGATTCGTCCGCCTAAATCAATCAGAAATGTACCTGACTCAGCCTGATTCAATCGGTAAAATGCCTGCGGGGTCGGCCTAACTTAATCGGTAAAGTACCTGATTCGTCGGCCTAACTCTATTGGTAAAATGACTGACTCGTCGTCTAAGTCAATCGGCAAAATTTCTGAAAGAACGGCCATAATTTAATCGGTAAACTGCCTAACTCAATCGGTAAAGTCCCCGATTCGTCGGCCTAACTCATTTGGTATACTGCCTAACGGATCGGCCTAACACAATCGGTAAAATGCCTGACTCGTCGGCCTAACTCAGTCGGTAACATGACTGACGGGTCGGGCTAACTCAATCAGTAAAATGCCTGACGGGTCGGCCTAATTCACTCGGTAAATTCCTGACCGGTCGGCCTAACTCAATTGGTAAAATACCAGACTCGGGGGTCTAACTCACTCAGTACATTTCCTATTTCCTGACTCGTATGCATAACTCATTCGAAAAAGTGCCTCACTCATCCGCCTAACTCAAACTAAGTCAATCGGTAATGTGCCTGATGTTTCGGTCTATCTCAAACAGTAGAGTGCCTGACTCGTCGGCCTAAGGTAATCGTTAAAATGCCTGACAGGTCGAGCTAACTCAATCAGTAAAATGCCTGGCGGATCGGCTTAAGTCAATCGGTAAAATGCCTTACTTGTCCGTCTTATTCAATCGGTGAATTGACTGACTAATCGGCCTCAATGAATCGATAAAAAAGCTGATGAGTCAGCCGAAATCAATCGGTAAAGTGCTTGACTCGTCGGGCTTACTCAGTCGACAAAGTAAAGTGACTGACGGGTCGGCCTAATTCAATTGATATATTGCCTGACTTATCGGCCTAAGTCAATCGGTAAAATGCTTGACAGTTCGGGCTAACTCAATCCGTAAAAAGCCTGACGGGTCGACCTAACAAAATCGATGAAATACCTGATTTGTCAGCCTAAGTCAATCGGTTAAAGTGCTGACTCGGCCTAACTCAGTCGGTAAATGTTGACTCGTCGGCAAAAATTACCGACGATTCGGCCTGTTTCAATCCGCAAAGTCATCAGCTTCACTCAGTCGGTAAACTGGCTGACGAGTCAGCCGCACTCAAGTGCCTGACTCGTTGGTCTAGCTCAAGCAGTAAAATGTCTGACTCATCGGCCTCACTTTATCGGTAAAGTGCCTTACTCGTTGGCTTAAGTCAATCGGTAAATTGCCTGACGGGTCAGCCTAACACAATCGGGAAACGTTCTGACTCGTCGGTCTAACTTAATCGGTAAATTGTCTCACTCATCGGCTTCATTCAATCGGTAAAGTGCCTGACTCGTCGGGCGTACTTAATCGGCGAGGTGCCTATCAGTTAATGCCTAACAGGTCGGTCAAACTCAATTGGAAAAATACCTGACGAGTCGGCCTCACTCAATTGGTAGAATACCTGACAGGTCGGCCTAACACATCTGATAAAGTCCCTGACTCATCGGGATTACTCAATCGACAAAGTGTCCGACTCGTCAACCCTAGCCATTCGGTCCCTAACTCGTCGGGCTACATCAATCGGTAAAATGACTGACGGGTCTGCCTAACTCAATCAGTAAAATGCCTGAAGGATCTGCCTAATTCAATCGGTAAAGTGCCTGATTCGTCGGGTAACTCAATCGGCAAAGTGCATGACTCGTCGACCTAAGTCAATCGGTAAAATGCCTAACGAGTCGGCCTAACTAAATCGGAAAATTCCTGAAGGGCCGGACTCACACAATCGGTAAAGTACCTCACTCGTCGGCCTAAGTCAATCGGTAAAGTGACTGACGGGACAACCTAACTCAATCAGTAAAATTCCTGACGAGTCAGCCGAACTCAAGTTCTGGACTGGTCGGCCTAACTCAATTGATAAAGTACAGGACACGTCGGCCTAACTCAATCGATAAAGCGATGACTCGCATGCCTAAATCACTCACTAAAGTTCCTGACTCGCCTGCATTACACCTTCGAAAAAGTGCCTCACTCATCGTCGGCCTAAGTCAATCGTTAAAGTGCTGACTAGTCGGCCTTACTCCAAATGTTCCACTCGTTGGCCAACGTCAATCTGTAAAATTCCTGACGGGTCGAGCTAACTCAATCGGTAATGTGTCTGAATTATCTGTCTACGTCAATCGGTAAAGTACTGATTCATTGGCCTAACTCAAGTTATGGACTGGTCGGCCTAACTCAGTTGATAAAGTACAAGAGTCGTCGGCCTAATTCAAACGGTAAATTGCCTGACGGGTTGGCCCAACACAATCGATAAAGCGCCTGACTCGTCGGCTTAACGCAACCGATAAAATGCCTGACGAGTCGGCCTACCTCAATCGGTAAAATACCTGACGAGTCGGTCTGACTCAATCGGTAAAGTGCTGACTGTTCCGCCTATCTCAATCGGAAAAATGCCTGACGGGTCGGGCTAACTCAATCCTTAAATGCTTGACGGGTCGGTCTAATTCAATTGGTACAATGCTTGATGGGTCGGCCTAACTCAATCAGAAAAGTGTCTGACTCGTCAGACTACCTCAATTGGTAAAGTGTCTGACTCTTCGGTGTAACTCAATCGGTAAAGTGCCTAACTCTTCGGCCTGACTCAATAAGTAATATGCCAGATTCGTCGGCCTAACTCAATTGGTAAACTGCCTGACGAGTTGGCCTAACTCAATAGGAACAATGCCTAACGGTACGACTTAGGTGAATCGTTCAAATGTCTGACGGCCTACCTTAATTATTTAAGTGCTGAATCGTCCTCCTAACTCAATCGGTAAATTGCCTGATTCATCGGCATCATTCTATCGGTAAACTGACTGGCGAGTCGGTCTAATTCAATCGGTAAAGTGCCTGACATGTCGGCCTAAGTCAATCCGAAAAATGTCTGACGGGTCGACCTAAGTCAATCGGTAAATGCCTGACGGGTCGGCCTAACTCAATCGGTAAAAGGCTTGACCAGTCAGCCTTACTTAATCGGTAAAATGCCTGACAAGTCGGTAGAACTCAATCGGTAAAGTGTCTGACTCGTCGGTCTAACGCTATCGGTAAAGTGCTGATTCTTCAGCCCAACTCCATCGTTAAAATGTTGAGTTGTCCTCCTAACTCAATCGGTAAACTGCCTGACCAGTCGGCCTAACTTAATCGGAATAATGCCTGACTGGTCGTCCTAAGGCAATTAGTAAAATGTATGACGGGCTGACTTAATTGTTTCAGTGTTGAATTGTCAGCCTTACTCAATCGGTAATTTGTCGGATTTATTGGCGTCATTCTATCGGTAAGGTGACTAGCGAGTCGGCCAATTCAATCGGTAAAGTACATGACTCGTCGGTCTAAATCAATCGTTAAAGTGCTGACTCGTCGACCTCACTCAATCCGAAAAATATCTGACAGGTCGACCTGTAAAATGCTCGACAAGTCGGTAGAACTCAATCGGTAAAGTGTCGGACTCATCGGTCTAACTCAATCGGTAGAGTGCTGACTCTTCAGCCTAACTCAATCGGTAAAATGCTGAGCTGTCCTCCTCAATAGCTCAATTGACTCAATAAGTCAATCGCTAAAACAGGTGACGGGTCAGCTTAACCTAATCGGTAAATTGTCCGACTCGTTGGCGTTACTCATTCGGTTAAATGGTTGACGAGTCGGCCGAACTCAATCGGTAGAGTGCCTGACTCGTCGGATTAATTCAATCGGAAAAATGTCTGACAGTCCCAACTAAGTCAATCGATAAAATAACCAACGGATCGGCATAACTTAATTGGTACAGTGCTGACTAGTCGGCCTAACTTAATCGGTAAAGTGCTGACTCGTCGGCCTATCTCATTCGGTAAAGCGCCAGACTCGTCGGCCTAACTACAGCGGTAAAATGGCTGACTCGTTGGCCTACGTCAAACGGTAAAATTCCTGACGGGTCGGCCTAACTCAATCGGTAAAGTGCTTGACTCAACTGCCTAAGTCAGTTGGTAAAGTGTTGACTCGTCGGCCTAGCTCAATCGGCAAAATTTCTGACGGGTGGGCCTGTATTAATCTGCAAAGTGCCAGACTCGTCGGCCTAAATCAATCAGTAAAGTGCCTGAAGGGTCGGCCTAACTCAGTGGGTAAAATGACTGACAATTTTAGATTTTATGAGGGCGCGAAGCGCCCGAAATGAAATATTAATTATATGATATAATTGAAGTGAGATATAATAATGCATTGACCTTCAATTCAACTTAAAAATCCAGCTCTTTAAAGTAAAAAATAAACACCCCTATATACCTCCAAAGAATGGGATATCCCCAAACACTGCGCATGCTCCAGGTAACTATATACCCTTGTACTGACTGAATACATGCTGACTTTCATAGCGAGCAAATTAAATGATAAATAAGAATACAAGTTCTACTTAATTCAATATCAAAATTAAATATAATTATTCATAAATCATTATATAATTGAAATTTTCATAAATTTGATTTGTCCATATTTTTAAAAATGAATATTGTCCATCTCAGAGATCTGTTTCCTCATCTGTTCTGTTCACACGTCTCAAGATTCCTCAGAGTGATCATCCCTAAAAATTTAGAGAATAAAGAGATCAATTTGAAATACTACATTAATATGGATGATTTTGTAGATGTAATTATATCAACCAAAAAAAAAAAAATTCAAATCATACATAAATGTGAGGGATAAGGGATGGGCGGGAATGCATTATTATATCTCACTTCAATCATATCATATAATTAATATTTCATTTCGGGCGCTTCGCGCCCTCATAAAATCAAAAATTATATTTCAACAATTTCGTGAGATATAATAATGCATGTTCAAAGCCGCCTTATAAATACTCACCAAGTCAATAACTTTTTCAGAATAAGATATCCCCTTCGATACAGACGGTCTGTAATAAAACCTATTAAATGTGGACACGTTCGTCCAATCAGCCATATGTAATATACCCTCGATGGGAACCCCAGTATTCGCCGCTTTATTAGTAGAAACCATTCTACATGAATGGGCATTAAAACTAGTTATATCAACCCCAGATTGTCCCATAACCCATTTAATCCATTTGCTAATTGTTTGAGGGGACAGACCATTATGTGGTTTTCGTATGGAACGCAAGAGAGGATCCGACAAATTATCTCTGAGTTCTTATTTCATAATGTTCTATACAACTTAAAACACAAAGTTTAGAGTCGGCGATTTTTGAGTACATAACTGTTTTACAATGTGAATCTTTTTGTGTCTTAGAAAAACCAGGCAAAGAAAAAATAACGGAGTTATTTCCGAAAGTTTTAAAGATAGATTTTCATTATCGGGAAGACCTTTAAGATAATTCAAAACTTTATTTATGTCCCATGATTCAGAATGTTTAGGGACAGGTGGAGTGTCTAAGAGATTTGCCTTCATGAGCTGTTTAACTAGAGGTGAATTGCCTATCGCAATACCCTCAATATTAGGCAAGACAGAAGAAATAGCTGATCGATGGACGTTGATCGTCCCACAGTGATAATTGTTTGAGTGCATCCAGGTTAAAAACTCTAGTACAGAGGCCAGAGGTGCTGAAAAAGGATCAATTTCCCGTTGTATACACCAGCTATGCCACTTCTTCCAGGCACTATCATAAGCCGATTTTGTACCTGGACGCCAGGCGCGGAGGAGAAGTTGTTTAACTTCCTCCGATAATCCTCTTGTAGAATAGGATCGCCTGAGACCTTCCTGCTAATTGTAATGTTTTGTTCATTATGAGAGGGTGACTGTCGCCTTTCGGAGATATTAGAGTTTTCAGATTCATTGGCAATAGAACCGGCGTTTTTATTAACATGTGAAGTATCAAAGGATACCATGGCTGAGTTTGCCATGTCGGGGTTACAATAACTATTAGACATTTTTCCTCCCTCACTTTCATAAGACATTATGCAAAACGGGGGGAAAGCATAAGCTAGGCCCGGAGCCCAAGGCTGGACTAGAGCATCGGTAGCTTCCGCGTACGGGTCTGGTTTCCAACTGAAATACCTGCTCATCTGAGCATTTGTTCTGTCCGCGAATAGATCTATCGAGAAATGACCCATGACTTTTTGTAGACTTGTGAAAAAACACCGATTTAGTTTCCAACTGCTTGAATCGGTAAAATTTCGACTTTGACAATCCGCATTTGTATTCAAGTGCCCTGGGAGATATTCCGCTGTTAGAGTTATCGCTCTTTGAATAGCCCAGTCCCATAGATGACTCGCAAGATCTAACGAAAATAGGAGACCTTGTACCCCCCATTTTGTTTATGTACGCTGCTACTGTTTTGTTGTCCGTTTGCAACAATACATGTTTGTTTTGTATTGATTTTGTGAAACTTTTCAGAGCCATCAACGCCGCTTTTAATTCTAATGCGTTTATGTGGAGACTATTCTCCTCTGGGAGCCACATGCCCCCTATTTTTAAATTTTGAGAAGTCGCACCCCACCCAGCTTGACTCGCATCGGATTGGATAGTTAAATGGGGATCGGGCTTTATCAAAGCTTTGCCGTTCCACGACTGAAGTTTTGTTTCCCACCATTCTAATTCTATTTTGGACTCTTGATCGAGTAAAATTTTGTGATCGTAATGACCCCCTTCGAATAAGGCTCTTGTTCTTAGCATTTGAAGGCTTCTGAAATGTAGGGGTGCAGGGAAAACTGCTTGATTTGTCGATGTTAGACGGCCAATTAACTGAGCTAATTCTCGCACTGAAACCGTTTGACTGTTTAACAATTCTCGACACTGATTTCGAATTTTCAAAACTTTTTCCCTCGGGAGAGCTAATGTCATTGTAATCGAATTCACTCTGAAACCTAGAAATTCTACGTTTTGTTGAGGGGTAAAAAGAGATTTTTTCATGTTTATTATGAACCCCAATTCCCTCAATAGGTACACAGCTGTCGAGAGATCTGATTGAATTCCCTCTAGTGACTGATTCATTAGGAGTATATCGTCTAGATATACTACAAGACGAATTCCCAGACGACGGAGCAACGCCATAAGGACTTTCATGAGCTTCGTAAATAATCTTGGAGCTAAAGCAATTCCGAAAGGGAGGGAGCAAAACTGCATTACTTTCTCTTGCCATTGAAACTTTAGATATTTTCTGAATTTGTCCGCAATTGGAACTGTTAAGTAAGCATCTTTTAGATCTATCTTTACCATCCAGTCTTTTTCTAACAAGAGATCTTTTAGTAATTGGATTCCCTCCATTTTGAAATGCTCGTAGGGGAGAAATTGATTGAGATTCTTTAGATTGAACACCGGTCTGAGTTCTCCCCCCTTTTTTGGTACCAAAAATATGTTGCTGTAAAAAGAGTCCTGTGTATGTATTGATTCCTGAACCGCATTTTTCTCTATCAGAGCTTTCATTTCTAGATCTATCAAACTTTGATCTTTTACATTGAACTTTGGTTGAATATGAATTTGTTTTTGAAAAGGAATCTTTAGAAAATTTAACGTTATTCCGCTGACAGACGCTATCACCCAATGATCCTGACTTATAAATTTCCAGTTTTCTAAAAAATGCCGAATTCGGCCTCCAACTGGAATATTCATTGTGTTTTGATTCAATAGACTGCGCGGGAAACTGAATTTGGAAAGACTCAGATTGATGTTTAATTGATTTTGACAAACATTGTCTTGACTCGCCTGACTTATTTGGTAGGTGATTTCTTGGATTGAGGTATGCTTGTCGAGCCTCTGCTCTGATAGTTGTGCCTGTGGTTCCGATAGGGCCTCCTGTACTGGCTTAATTGGCCTCTCCTCGGACCCCCATACTGGAGGCTTGTTGGGGGTCCACCTTGAAGAAAACTGGTTAGATTAACCTGTTTATAGGTCACTTAACAGGAGTTCTTTTAGTTCTTTGTTATTTTTATTTTCTTTAGCAACTTCTTTGAAAAACCTATGCCCAAACAAATTTCCATGGCTTTTGCTAAGAGCTTTTGTTATCTTCTTATTAGAAAGAAGATCGATCACTTCAGGCATAGATGTTGCTAGTATAGATTTCCTAAAGGAAATGGGCGTTGCCCAATAAAACAATAGCTTTCCGAACAAGTTCAATGACATCACTCGGATTCATGCCATGGCCCGATTTATCAATTCTCTCTGCTTCTGCCCTTAAGAAAGATAGGGGACCTAAGGGATCTAAAATGCGCATTTGTGTATTAATTTTCCCTTTTTCTAATTTTCCATTCCATTTTTTACCCTTAAGAAAACTTTTCTTGAAAAAGCGATCTAAACTTAAACCTTTAAGTTTTTTAGATTTAGGAATAGGCAAATTATTTGAAACATTATGCCTCAATTTTTTACTAATTCCTAATGATGCATATTTGGCAACAAAGCGCACGATCTTTTTGGGAATGACATGTTTAGTTTTACCATCACTTACAGGTTTGAATATATCCTCATCCTCATCAGAGGAACTTGAACTAGTAGACGAGGAGGAAGAAGAGCTACTCGAGCTCGAACTGCTAGTACTATTTTCTGAACTACTAGATCGTCTTCGTTTACGAACCCGTTTCTCACCTGCACGTTACGCTTCGGTGATCGACCTCGTGTTTCACCTGTATATGTGTTTCCTGTAGACCACTGCCTACGTAAATCGTCTTCCGTATTATCAATAATTGAAACACTATCATTAAATGGAGAGTCCACAGACTCAACTACCTTCTCAATTCCCTCCGCCTCTGCAGACGAACCATCATCCTTATCATCATATTGATGTACATCCCCCCGCTCATCTGTAGACGGGGTGAGCTGTCCCGGTTTCGGGTTGTTAAGTTGTGCACTAGCCATTCGAACACTGCGAGCTAAATTGAAAGTCAGCATGTATTCAGTCAGTACAAAGGTATATAGTTACCTGGAGCATGCGCAGTGTTAGGGGATATCCCATTCTTTGGAGGTATATAGGGGTGTTTATTTTTTTACTTTAAAGAGCTGGATTTTTAAGTTGAATTGAAGGTCAATGCATTATTATATCTCACGAAATTGTTGAAATATAATTCAGCCTAACTCGATCTGTAAAGTGCCTGACTTGTCAGCCTAACTTAATTGGTAAAGTGTCTGACTCGTCGGCTTAAATCAATTGGTAAAATGCCTGACGAGTCGGCCTAACTCAATCGGTCAAATACCAGTCCGCTTAACTCAATCGGTAAAGTGCTGACTCATCGGCCTAACTCATTCGGAAGAGTACCTGCCTCGTCGACTTAACTCAATCGGGAACGTGCTGACTCGTTGACCTAACTCAATCTGTAAAGTGCTCACTCGTCGGCCTAATTCAATTGGTAAAATTCCTGACGGGTCGGCCTACCTGATTTTGTGAAGTGCCTGACACGTCGGCCTAACTCAATCAGTAAAGTGCTGACTCCTCGGCCTAACTCCATCAGTAAAATTACTGACTCGTTGGCCTAAGTCAATCTGTAAAATTCCTGACGGGTCATCCTAACTCAATCGGGAGAGTGCCTGACTCATCTGTCTAACTCAATCGCTAAAGTGCTAACTCGTCGGCCTAACTCAATCGGCAAATTTCCAAATGGGCCTGCTTCAATCTGCAAAGTGCTAGACTCGTCGGCCTTGATCAATCCGTAAAGTGCTTTACGGGTCGGTCTAATTCAATTGGTAAAATGACTGATTAAGAGCCTAACTCAATCAGTAAAGCGCCTGACTCGTCAGCCTAACTTAATGGGTAAAGTGCCTGACTCGTCAGCTTAAGTCAATCGGTAAACTGCCTGACGGGTCGGCCTAACTCAATCGGTAAAATGCCTGACTGGTCGGCCTAATTCAATTGGTTAACTGCCTGACGGGTCGACCTAACACAATCTAACTAATTATACTGGTAGTATTTTTGCATAATTAAATAGTCAAGGCATAGTTAACGTAAATGTTTGATGAAAATAGTCATAGAAGTCTAAGTTTTAATACAAATTGAGTGAGACATCTCTGAAACCTGCCTCAGAAATAAATACAATACCAAATGATTCGAGAAAAGTTATGAAAGTAATGAAAACACATCACTACTGTCCTCTGGGAGGAGTAAGGGTCTCCTGATTGGCTAGCCACACCCGCCATGAATGCACTTACATACACAAGAAACGCATGTAGTTCAGCACGTTTATACGTATTGTTTTGAGATAACCCCCTCAATGCTTACAAACAGACGACATAATGGCTAGCACACGCCTGCAGCCTCAACCACCCCCCCCCCCCCCCCACATATAAGTTTCTCAAACGTCTTTGGGTCCGAAGTAATTCAGAGACAAACATAATAACTCATAATGGGAACATATTCCCCTGAGGGTTTCTTTTCCTGCTTTTCAGGTTAACATATAGGTAAAAATAGCATTTGAACAGCAACATTAAGTGCATTCCATTCTATTTCCATGTGTAACATTAATTTTTCACATATTTAATGGTTAAATGGCATCATGCACTGATGCACGATTTCTACTGATCCGATACTGCGAGGTGGATAAAAGGAGCGGACACTAAAATAGATGTTAACAATTTTTCAAACGCACGCGTACTTCAACAAATCAACATCCTCAGCTCTGCTGATATGAAGTTATATTAAAACAAAAATATATTTATTTGGAGAAGCAAAAATCAAACAAAATTATATCAATATTCATTTCAGTCTCGAGGAATGGTTCAGCATATTTTCAAAGAAATGAAATAAACATACACAGACCAAAATGATCAGCACCCTTGCTGAGCACATTGATCAGTAAGATTAACCAAAGGTAATAATGCTCAACATCAATTATACTTATATATTTACCTCTGCCTCCGCCATGTGCAATAATTATATAATAATAATAATATTTACCAGACAGGACCCACATGTTAACTTATACTGTGATAAAAACTGAAGTCACAATGTGCACAGTGTGTCGTGATGTATGTTGGCATGTGGGTCCTTCTAGTGGATTCAGTATGTACCAGACAGGACCCACATGCCAAACTATACTGTGATATTTTGTAAAAAATGGCGACGGTGTTCCGATTGATATATTGGCATGTGGGTCCTTCTAGTGGATTCATTATGTACTAGACAACTGTCACCACCCTTTAATTGAAGTGATCTTTGAGTGGCTTAAGTTAAATAATACTCATAAAACTCATGAGAAATTTTGGAGTATGGTGGTGTATGATTCTTTATCTGAAAAAAAATAAGGAGAAAGGTTGATGTTACCAGTCATCACATTTTATTGTACACTGACCCAATGAGCGGTGTTTTTGTAAGTCACTTACCTGCATAGCTTTCTTCTCCCCGAAGTTTCAGTCGTGTATTTTTGGATAAGTTAGTTTCAACTGATTGATTTTTTTTTTGTTTAACGTCACACCACGAATATTTCACGTATATGGTGACGGCATCTGCCTGATGCGGGACATACAAATTTTAACTTTGCAACGGACCCACCCGAAGCAGTGAGGGATCTTTAACGTGTCATGCATACCACGACACAGGACCTTGGTTTTTACTGACTCATCCGAAAGACAGGACACCGTCATGACCAGAGCGGGAATCGAACCCCGGCCAAGTTAGTTTCAACAAAATACTGGATCCCCTCTGAAGGATAAGCAAAGCACATGAAAATCCTAACATGTTCCTTTAATAGAAAAGCTGCTTGCCAGCAGGTCAAAATTAGAACAATGCACTGGTAGTATATGTACCACCACAGTAGGACAAAACTTAGGGAAGAGGCATATGACAAACTACCAAATATAAAGCTTTCAATGGCAGCAAGATTTTTTACAACATTAATCTTCTTCCTGAAAGACTAACTATAATTTTCATCAATTCTTTTTGGAAGAGTTTAGGAGAATAATATAAATGACATAGCAATGACATTCAAGTCATTTATTTATACAAGTATTTTTGGAATGGAAAAGTAATGCAACAAATTAGCCCAAAATAAAATTGTTCAAGTAATTGTCTGCCAGTAAATGTATCTGGGAAATTGTTTGTCTACAAATAGCTGATATATTTTAGGCCGAATAGCATCTCCATTCATTCAGCAACCTCCAAAGAATAACTGGCAAAAATAAATGATTAATGTAAAACATTTATTCATATAAATAAAGTACATGTAAACAAGCAATGTCAGATATCAATGCTGTATATGTATTTTCTTTACTGGGATTGATATTTTATCCAAGTGAGTGCAGAACACCTTTATCTCTAAATTCATGCAATCTCATTAAATCTCGATATATCACGTTTCTTCCTTTTATCATTTTCGCTGTGGTAGATCTCGATACACTTTGTAACAGTTCATCTCAGATCGACCTTTGATATTGTCCAATCGGCGTTAGTTGAAGCATAGTAGTATTTATATTATAAAAGAATCTAAGATGTGTATATAAAATAGAATATACCAGAATTATCACAGGATTTAGGAAATAGTCGCAATGATAGTCGTCATATGTATCTGATTGTTGCATTATTGCCTCCAGCTAGACCACTGAATACAGATATTTCTTGGAAAAGATACAATAAAAACTTGCATAAAAATCATTTTTTCACATCTGTCCCTATGAACAAAATATATTTTGGTTTATTTTGTTTTAAAAATATTCTTTTGTAGAGAGGTAATTTAATTTTCAAAATGTTTAACTTTTTTTCAGTAGATTTCAATGATTTAGTTTGATTAAGGTGTAATGCAACACACTAAAGTCTGACTTTCTGTTGCAGGATCAGTTCTATAAACATTGTATAAATACCCCACAAATATTTGCAACATGTACATGTATTCTATAATTACATAGGGGGTCAAAGTTCACAGAATGGTGCACCTCCATGTTGGTGAACCAAAATCTAATGAACTTGAATTTTAACAAAAAGCACAATGTAACAAAATTGCAAGATATGTTCACTCTATGCTGTTTAATGAAATGTAAATTCATAAAAACAGTACAGATGTTTGGACCTTATGATTGATCTAGCCTGAGATTAGGGAAATGCCATTTTGTGAAGCTCTGTCTAGAACTTTAAAAACACGAGAATTCACCATTATCAGACCTTAAAAATTAGAGATTGCCTTGATAAATATAAAGATCGTATAAATACCGGTATAACATACAACATAAATATGATTTTTGTTCTTTTAATAAATATATCTGACAATATTGTACATACATGTATGTCAAGGCACCTGATTTAAGTGACTTTATTTTAACGGAACTAAGAAGATAAAAATATCAACAAATCCCAATAATATCATATACTTAATACTGTAAATATATGAAATTTTGTATCAACAAATCAAAACATAATATTATATAAATACATGTACAAAGAATCTGTAGATGCATATCATAGAAGTTCACATTTTTATAAAGGGTATTTTGTTGATGTAACCTAAAATGATTCAAGCTGTTCGACAATGGGATCAATAAACAATGAACATGTTCTGATTGAATACTTTTGACTTAGAAACAAAAATATAAACAATTTATCACCCTGCAAGTTAATATGTATTGCATTATAGACCTTCCAAATTTTACATGATGTAAGGGACCTTTTCTTGCCAGAATTTCCATCATGATGTTAATGTTTGGATTATGAAGTGGCAGTAATATGATGTAAAAATTAAAGGAAAAACATTGTATGTTGGCTAATGCCCCTTCTATCATGTCAAATTAGAGGAAGGTCAATTCATTGATAATTCTAGTCTGACTTGAAGCTGCTTCGAGCAATTAATATTTTAACACCCTGAGAAAAATCTGAATTGCAATACTTAAACTGCACTTTCAGGAAATAAAACCAGGTTGATCATATTCATGTAAATACATGTACAATGTTCAGCCATATCACATTATATTGCTGTATATTTTATAATCATATTATTTGATTGCAAGGCTTTTTATGTGGATAATGTCACACCAAATGTTCTTATTTGCATAGGATTTAAAATTATTGTGTCGTTGTAGATCAATTTCTGTCTATAATGTTGGTAATCTGTAAAACAAATTGAGAATATTATTTCACATACATCTATTGAGTCTTTTCATTACACAGAGTTATTTCCCATTTGAGATGGTATCTGATGTAAAACAATTATGACGTCATCAATTTCCTATGTAAACATCATTTGTGGACTATTATTTGCTTGAGTTTTAGATTAGTTTCCATAGAATTTGATGACGTCATAAGTGTTTTACGTCAGATACCGTCCCAAACGGGAAGTAACTCTGTATAATGAAAAGACTGAATATGAGATGACAATTTCATAAATAATAACTTCTGCTAATGACTTTGAAGAAATCTCTTCTGTTTTGTCTAAGAAAAATTGGTTTAGAAATAATATATATATGCAAGAAATCATCAAAGTGAATATTAAAGTCTTTAAATGATTGCTTCCAATGTTTACAAGATGGAGAACACTAAAAATACAATGGTCACTTGAAATTACATAGAGAGACTTTCTGATCTGCTGCCTTTGCAGTTTAGTTGAGAGAGAGCCAGCATAATAATGGCACAGTCTATCAGAGGCACCCTAATCTAATTAAAAAAACTTGCAAGAAATCGTTAATTTAGGACTCCAGAATTAATTAAAAGTTTACCTAAATACTCTACAGTAAATGAAGTTTGTTTTGCAAAAAGCTAGCATAGATGAACAAACCTCAAGCAGAAAATCAGTCATTTCTGCAAATATCTATGGTTAAAGTGTGGTCAAATATTGACGACGCGCTGTAGAATTTTTTTGTAAAAACAGGTTAAGGACACTTAACATCATGTAAAATGTATTTGAATTAATAAAGAAATCATCATGGCAGAATGAAAAATTGCCATGGTACTTACTATCTTGTATTTCATGATGATGTTTATAGCTTTTGTATTTCCATTTCAATCTTTTTAAATCTTGTAATTTCATATTGGCTCCGAGTGTAAGCTCAGTTATGGATGTTACACTGTATTGTATAAATAAATCCTGTAAAAGAATTAAAGGAATTATGATAAAAGATTCAAAATATTTAGTAACATAAAATGAAAAAAATCACAAAGCAAAGTGGTACAATAATATGACCTTGACCTTTAAGATAAAATACACCTTTTTCAGATATTTTGATAATGGCAGAAACCTTTAGTGATTATGAAAATGACAGATATATTTAAAAAGATTTTGACAATAAGAATTACCTTAAAAGAGATTTTGACAGGATCAGAGAGATGTCCTGCCTCCCCTCGCTCGTATATATGTTCTAATCGTATGAGGTAGGACTGTGCCGAGCTATTTACACCTGATAAACCACTCCATTTTTCCAAGGTCAAAAGGTGGACGTTCTCGGGTAAACTTCTCTTTAATGCTGACCACTAAAAACAGATTTTAATATCAAGGATATATGTGTAAAACATGTGAATATGGAAGATTTTTAAAGATCTTACATATCCATCAAATTTAAATCCTGAATCGTTTCAAATTTGATTAAACATGGCTTTAAGAGAAATGCTTACATTTAATGGATTACTGATAATTAAAGATTGGAATACTTTACAAGAGTCTTTGCCTTATTTTCACTTAAGACCAAACCCATTATGAAGGTTTTCTTACTTTTGTGCGATACAATTTACTCCACTCCTTCTGACTTAGCTGTGAATTAGTGAAGGACAGTGACGGCATCATGTAGAGCTGCAATGATTTCTCTCGGAGGAGAGCTGCCGAGTTGGCAATGGTGTCCATATATAAATAATGCTTGCCTGTTCAAAAATCAAAATGTGAAAGATTCCAATGAATTGGAATAATGAATGCAATTTTTACAGTATACATGCATTATCCTAAGGAAACATCACACCATTGTAATGCAAATAATACACCCTTTCGCTGTTACTGTGGGACTAACATTTTGATTGACAAATGATAATGTTTCCCATAAGAATTTTGACATCATAATGAAAAAATTGATTGTCTCTTATGTCATATTACAGAAAACCAAAATGTTAGTCCCACAGTAATGTTGAAAGGGTTTATACTGGCTTATATACAAGTGGTAATGATTATGTGATTACGAAATAAAATAATAAGAAGAAGGATTGGTGTAGTGGTGTAAATAAACAGTGTTTAATTCTTGGAATGCACCACTATATTAAAGAGGTTAATAACTTCTGCTTTCTTGTCAAGAAATAACAATTACACTGTATTGACAAAGCATCGTTTAACACCAATTAATTAACCAACATGAAAAAGGAGTGGTCAAGAAGACAATAAAGCTTTTCATTACCATAAAAATTCATATATCTAAAAAATGTATGGGTGTCAAAAAACTGGAGAATTACAAAAAATGTAATGCCACTGGACGTAACAGCTCTCTAGCCAAAATCTTTAGTTTTTAAGGCTTTGTTGTGTTACATTATTTACAAACCAACGGTAGATTTATGATACATCTTATAATACTGACCTCTAGCGACCAAACCTTTACCATCAGATCCAGTCTCATTTAAAGCTTCTCCTACACCTAGATTGTCATCAGTTACAAGTCGTCTGTGAACCTAAAGGCAAATTGATATATTCTACTGTAAGAGAGCGATTTTTACAGATACAATAAAAATATTTTTGATATAAAAATATTTCACTCGCCGCCGTCTGGGTTCGATCCGTTGTTCTTGGGATTTGAGGTGGGTAGTCTTATCCATTGGACTACCGCTCTTTGATGGGAGTACTTACTTGTAATTTACCTTTAAAGTCATATTGTGATTGTAACTTTATAGTAGTTTAATTAATAGTTATTAATTCATATGTTTATCATATATAATACTGTACTTATTAGATTATATTTTGGATGTAATAAGAATAATAATTCATATAAGTTTTGATATAGAAGATCTTGTAATTTCATTGGTCAGTTACACATAAACAAAGAGAACAAAGAAAGGCCATTTTCATGGAGAGATCGGGAAGGATTGTTTCCTGGAAACGTTTCAATTATTTACTTGCTACTTGCAGTTATATTGTAAATGTGTACGGGAGCATTTTTTGATATGATAGGATATCGGAGTTCATGAGATTTACAAAAGCTGTTACGTCACATTGTTTCCTTACTTAGGATCATTGTCAATATATTCTGTGACACAATAGAGGATGATTAACTTTCTCGGTGTTACATTTGGCGTCGCCGGTAGGATGACAGCATGATGCAAATGAGGAGCTAGCTCAACCAGTTATATATATTGACAATGTGCAGTGTGGATTTAACAGTGCCAGTGTCCTATCCTTCCTTGATGACGAACTGATATGTTTAGTACACAGTGCTTCATTTTCATATAAACATTAACTATGTACATTATTGTATATTGAACATTTGAACAGTGTCATCATTTTTGAAATGAAATTAACATTGAAGATTGATGAAAACATACAGAAATTATCAAACAGTTTTGCTAAGTGACTATGAACTTTGCAGTTTATTGGTGTTAATACATTATGAAGATGATGTGTTAATTGTGTAGAGGAGTAGTTGGCTATGAATTGACTGAGGTGATTTAATGACAATTACATACATATTTGATTGTACGTTTCTGAAATTTTTCTGAACAGACATTTTGCTAGTTGAATATTAGCTTTGATAGTATTGACTTGTATTGCATAGCATAAAACAATTTTGTATAAATATATAATTGTTAATTTTGTATATATATATATAATTGTTAATTTTGTGTATATATATATATATAAAACAGTAATAATGACGGAGTTGAAAGAGGAGTTAGAGAAACTTAAGAAGGAGTTACAGGAAATGAAGACAGGATCAAAGGCAGAACATGGGCCATCAGTGGTGTATATGAAAAGTGATAGGAAATTTCCGAAATTTGGTGGTAGACCTGTTAAGGACACAGACCCTGATGTAGATGAATGGATTATGGACATGCGTGATCATATTCGATCTAGTAAATCAAAGGACAATCATGCTGATTTTGTGATGGATCATCTGATTGGCAGTGCAAAAAGTGAAGTCAGGTTGCGACCTATTAAGGATAGAGAGTCTGGAGAGCAAATATTAGATATTTTGGATAAAGTGTTTGTGACAAAGGACACTGTTACACAATTACAACAGAAGTTTTATCAGAGGGATCAGTTTGAAGGTGAGACTTTAGAAGGTTATTCACTTGCGTTGATGCAACTTTCTGAAAGGGTGAACAGGAAAGCAGGGAAAGAAATACCGGTGAAGGATCATACGTTGATAGAGAGATTCATTGATGGATTGAAGGATCAACATTTACGACAGGAATTGAGAATGTTTGCTATGGATAAAGGAAAGATGCCATTTTTAGAGTTTCGGTTTCAGATGTTGCGATGGATTGAAGACAATCCGACAGTACAGAAAAGTGTACATAAGACAAGTGCCTTAAGTGACAATTCAGAACTTCTCGCATTGATTAAGACACAACAGGAAATGTTAAAGAAACAACAAGAACAGATAGACACTTTGACTAATATTGCATCAGGTAAAGGACAAGAGTCATACCAACATAACTTCCGATCAAGACATACAAGTAGATTTCGGAGGAATCGTGGACGAGGTAGAGGACAATCTAGTAGTATTCGCGGAGATATCGAGTGTTATAATTGTGGCGGAAGAGGACATATGGCTAGAGACTGTCCATCTGAAAAGAAAAGTAATCAGCACGGTCAAAGAAAGTCGGCTTCGGAACAGGTACAACAAGCCCCAAAAGTGAGTCCCCCTCAGTGACGAGTCGAGCTGTGGAGGGAAAAGTTCATGACTCACATTTTGATTTACACAGCAAGATTCAGCATGCCTCTCACAAGTGTCCGGAAACTACTGTCGAAATTAATGGAACAACAGTGAAGTGTTTATTAGATACTGGTGCACAAGTTTCTACAGTTTCTGAAGTGTTTTATAAGAAACATTTGTCAACATTAACTTTGAGTGACACTACAAAAATTTTAAAGCTGTCAGCCGCAAACAAACTTCAAATTCCATATCTGGGTTATATTGAGGTTGATTTGAAGATAAAGGATTGCGTATTTACTCATGTTGGAATGCTCATAGAGAGAGTGACTAATGATGGAGATCCCATTCAAGTTGTGCTTGGTTGTAATGTCTTACAGAGTGTGAGAACATTTGTGAAGGAGGAGGAATCATCGTCCATTGTCACGGATTCTTCATGGGATAACGTAATTTCCGTGTTAGACGTTGCGAATAATTCCAAACGTACGGGATTCGTTAAAGTCGCTGGAAGAACACCGATAAAGATTCCGGCCAATTCGATGAAAGTGGTGATAGGTTCAACTCGCCAGAATAAGAAAAATGAGACTTATACAGCTTCAATTCATGCTATTTTGTGCGAAAATGGATCTCTGCCGAAAAATATACTGATTGTGGACACCCTGGCTCAAGTGGAAAATGGGAAAATTCCCGTGAAAGTGGTGAATATAGGACCGGAGGATGTGTGGTTAACTCCAAAGAGCAGGATAGGAGTTGCACAGGAGGCGGATGTTATTAAGTCTTCGACAGATGAATACACTGTGGATATCTGTGAAACTGAACTTAAAATACAGCGTGTAAATGTGTTACAAGATCAGATAAAAGACGTACTTAAGGATCCAAGTCTAAAGCTGGACATTTTAAAACTGGACATAGGTGATGTAGATTTTACACCAGATCAGCGGAAGAAACTGGATGATTTATTCCAAAAACACAGAGCTGCATTCACTTTGACAGATGATGAGGTGGGATATACATCCACCATTACACACACCATCAACCTGACTGACGATGTTCCAATAAAAGTGCCTCATAGGAGAATACCGCCGAATCAGATAGAGGAAGTGAAGAAACATATACAAAAGTTGCTAAATCTAGGAATTATAAGAAAAAGTAGTAGCCGTATGCTTCCGCAGTCGTCATAGTGAGAAAGAAGGACGGTAGTATTCGGTTATGCGTAGATTATAGAGCATTGAACTCACGTACCATCAAAGATGCATACCCGTTACCAAGAATCGAGGAAACGTTGGATCTATTGAATGGCGCAAAGTATTTTAGCTCGATAGATTTAGCTCAAGGGTACCATCAGGTTGCGATGGATGAGAGGGATATCCACAAGACGGCTTTTCGTGTTGGTTCTGGTGGACTGTATGAGTATTTGCGAATGCCTTTCGGATTGTGTAACAGTCCCGCAACATTTCAGCGGCTAATGGAAGTGTGTTTGAGTGAAGAAAATTTTGAAATTTTAGTGTTGTATTTAGATGATATATTAGTGTTTTCAAAGACCATAGAGGAACATCTTCAAAGATTAGACACTGTATTTACAAAGTTGACGACAAATGGATTGAAGATAAAACCTTCAAAATAGTTAGGACATGTAGTTTCACAAAAGGGTGTGTCTACAGATCCGGATAAGACAGAGGCTATAAGATCTTGGCCTATGCCGACCACTGAGAAACAACTCCGTTCCTTTCTTGGCATAGCCGGATATTACAGGAGATTCGTAAAAGAATTTGCTAAGATAGCAGCGCCTCTTCATTCTATTCTTTCAAAACCGAAGAAGAACACAAAAGTGAAAGCAGAACAGTTTTCTAATCTTTGGAATGAGGATTGTGATAGAACGTTTGAGCAGTTAAAAGAAAAGTTGACATCTACACCAGTTCTTGGATATCCCGATTTTTCAGATGAATTTATATTAGAGACAGACGCTAGTATTGAAGGACTTGGTGCTGTGTTATCGCAGGAGAGAAATGGAACAAAAGTTGTTATTGCTTATGCGTCTAGGGCATTGCGTCCTTCTGAGAAAAACATGGACAATTATAGTTCGATGAAACTTGAATTACTAGCTTTAAAATGGTCAGTGACTGTAAAATTTCGAGATTACCTTTTGGGATCTAAATTTGTGGTGTATACAGATAATAATCCTTTGAGTTACATACAGAATGCTAAGTTGGGAGCAATTGAGATGCGTTGGGTCAGTCAGTTAGCTCAATTTGATTTTTCAGTGAAATTTCGTTCCGGAAAAGTGAACCAAAATGCCGATGCTTTGAGTCGGAATTCATATTTGCAGACAGAGGACACAGAAAATGTGATAAGCAGAGTGACAAAGAGTACTGTTATGGCATCTGTTATCGAAAGTGAAGATGTTGTAAATAGTTTTAAAATTAGATCAGTGACAGTGGAACCGATAGATGCTACTACTATGCTACCAGAGTTCGTACCAGCAGACATTGCGTCTTTACAGGAGCATGATCCAGTTATCGGTCGAGTGAAGTACTTGTTGAAAAAATGGGAAGATCTTACTGTTCAGATTATTCAGAAGGAGAAGAAAGACGTAAGGAAAATATTGAACCAAAGAAACAAACTTTTTATTGACAATTGTGTTTTGTATAGACGGTGCAATGATGAGACAGGAGAAGTGAGACAACTTGTTTTACCAGAGTTGTTGAAGGACAAAGTATTCGAGAGTGTCCATAATCATGCAGGGCATCAGGGCGTAGAGAGGACGCTAGCGTTGCTTCGCAAAAGGTGTTTTTGGTTGCGTATGGCACAGGACGTACAGAAGTGGTGTAAGACGTGTGAAAGGTGCATGATAGGGAAGGCGCCTGTTCCTAGTATTAAGCCACCCATTGGAAATTTTATTGCGCACAGTCCGTTAGTAGTTTTAGCAATAGATTTTACTCTTCTTGAGAAATCGTCAGACGGTCGAGAACATGTCTTAGTTATGACGGACATCTTTACCAAATTCACGCAAGCAGTTTCTACTAAAGATGAAAAAGCTTCAACAGTGGCTAAAATTTTAGTAAAGGAGTGGTTTGTGAGATATGGAATCCCGAGAAGGATTCATAGTGATCAAGGGCGTAATTTTGAAAGTGACGTTGTAAAAGAATTGTGTCGTTTGTATAACATCGAAAAAACGCGTACGACACCATATCATCCTGAAGGAAATGCTCAGTGCGAGCGATTTAATCGTACAATGCATGATCGTCTTCGCACATTGCAACCTGGGCAAAAGAGGAAGTGGACAGAATATTTACCAGAACTTGTCTATGTATATAATTGTACAGTGCATTCATCAACTGGATTTTCCCCATATTATTTAATGTTTGGGCGTGAGCCAACATTACCTATTGACTTCATCTTAGGAACATTTGACGCCATGCAATCATCTTCAGTTGACGATTGGTTGGAGAAGCATAAGAATAGACTTCGACAAGCTTTCGGAAGAGCTACCGTGAACACAGAGAAAAATGCACAACAAAGACGAGAACAACATAACATGGATAAACGGGAAGCGCCTATAGTCATCGGAACACAAGTGTTGTTGAGAAATAGGGTGCAAGGAAGAAATAAGATACAAGATACGTGGTCATCTATACCATACAAAATCGTAGCTCGTCCTGGTGACAATGTATATACAGTTCAGCTTGCGGATGGAACAGGAGCAACAAAGACTGTGACGAGAAGAGATATTTTGGATACAGGAGAGAAGGTAGAAAATAGTGATTCTGGAAGTGACAGTGATTCAGTGCATGATGGATTAGTGGAAGTCGAGTCTGGTAGACAAGAAGAAGTTAGTGATGATAGTGACATTTCCGATGAAATAGATCTACCACGAAGGTCGAAGCATTCTACAGCTGGCAAGCATCCAAATCCTCATAATCTACCACGAAGTGTTCTTGCTACCAAAACACAAATGACTGCCACACTACAGACTGTGAATTTTAAAGAACTGAGTGACGCAATTGCCAACTTAGGAGAAAAGTTAGGAGCTTCATTAAGTGCTACTTTGAGTGAATCATGGGTGAATGTTAGTGTTGGAATGTGGTAGTCATGTAATTGAAGCAGATATTTTAGTTGACATGTACATGTATTGTTTTATTTTAAATATAATGGTTAATTATGTTAATTTAGCCATGTTACATTGTGTTATCATTGCTGGGGACAGCAATGTAAAAAGGGGGGAGATGTGTAAGAGAGCGATTTTTACAGATACAATAAAAATATTTTTGATATAAAAATATTTCACTCGCCGCCGTCTGGGTTCGATCCGTTGTTCTTGGGATTTGAGGTGGGTAGTCTTATCCATTGGACTACCGCTCTTTGATGGGAGTACTTACTTGTAATTTACCTTTAAAGTCATTTTATAGTAGTTTAATTAATAGTTATTAATTCATATGTTTATCATATATAATACTGTACTTATTAGATTATATTTTGGATGTAATAAGAATAATAATTCATATAAGTTTTGATATAGAAGATCTTGTAATTTCATTGGTCAGTTACACATAAACAAAGAGAACAAAGAAAGGCCATTTTCATGGAGAGATTGGGAAGGATTGTTTCCTGGAAACGTTTCAATTATTTACTTGCTACTTGCAGTTATATTGTAAATGCGTACGGGAGCATTTTTTGATATGATAGGATATCGGAGTTCATGAGATTTACAGAAGCTGTTACGTCACATTGTTTCCTTACTTAGGATCATTGTCAATATATTCTGTGACACAATAGAGGATGATTAACTTTCTCGGTGTTACACTACACTTTAAATAAAATTAAAGTCTTAATAACTCTGAGCATCTTTTATATCTAATTTCAAAAGTGACTTGGACACAATTGTACTTCTGTATGCTACATATCCTACATGGATGTATACATGTATTATTTTGTTTTATTATGGTAACTGTCAAAACTAATATTCAGAAAAAATTACCTATTACCCTCCCCCCTTTTTTTCTAAAATCTGTTGTATCTCTTACGATTCTGTCCTATTCTACTCACCATAATCTCTAGACAGCCATCTTGTAAACTACTCCCTCCTTGGCTACGATCCGTCAAAACAGATAACTGAACATTTCTATCTTCATCCTGGTAGATAAAGTAGCACCTGAATGCCTCAATACATGGCAATAGCAAAAACAGCAAACAATTCCTACTTTTCAAATGAGTTTACTTCTTTTTACAGTCATGTCATAATCTAAAATAATTCTGCAACCTTGGTGAAATGAATTCTCCACATGGAGGGTTTGATGTGAATCAAACTACATTGTAATTCAATTTAGAATTGTAACTGCATTCACATAGGGAACAAATTTAATGTGAATTAGATTCATATCTAAAGTGAAGTAAATCAATTTGCATTCCTTTAGTGTAAATCGTTGTAGAATGAATTTTAATTATATCTGGACACAAGCACATAAAAGATGTACATGTATAGCTTACAGATATTAATATATGACCTAAATTTGACAACATTAAAGTTTTAAGGCAACTCTGAAAGTAGTGCAGAGTCTTTTACTATCATAATGATGTCATTTACCTCTATATGATGTCATTAATGACTTTAAAATACATACACATGTAGTCTAAATAACCTTTACTAAATGATTCCTATCTGTTTTGAGTTGAATACAATTTACATTACTAATTTTCACTAACTTTCAGTGTAAATGTGACACAGATCTAATTCACAGTCATTTTTATACAGAGAAAATTTGATAAAAAATAAAATTTGAAGTGCATTTGTGTGAATAAGTCATTAGTTTTAGAATCCAGGTTGTTGAGAAGTGTACACTCTTCTGTATATGCATTTATATTCTATGTTATCAGAACTATTTCACAAATACTAACAAGTAGAATATTGTACAAAGTAAATAAAAGAATTATACCGTATGTACCTACTCACATCATGTAAAGTTAACTAAAGGAATATTTTACTGTTGATTGGGAAATAATTTCATTTCATTTAGATATAGGTACATATTCACATCATGTAAAGTTACCTGAAGAAATATTTTACTGTTGATTGGGAAATAATTTCCAGCTACTGGTTCAGTATTATTAAACCTCCATGTTGGTCGGTAGTCAAGTCTGAAAGTAATTCATGTAATTACGTGCAATGCTCTTTACCTATGCTTTTACTGTAATTCATAGCTATAATAATTATTATTATTTTGTATAACATAATTTGAAGTTATACACATAGATTTTATGAAAAGCCTTTCTATTACTAAAGTCAATATAATATAATCATATGATCCACATATGCTGCAACATTGACATACTTTCTGGTTATAATCTCTCGGCCGTTTGAATCTGTGTAGAATTTTCCTTCAGATTTTAGGTCACTGCAATACTTTGTGATAACTTCTTTCCCAAGGTCATCTCTGAAATGAGAATCTGAATGTCATATCATACAGAAAACATACACCCTCCTGTATATAAGCTCAAATATTTCCTTATATGGGAAAAATTATCTGAATATTCCTTTGTTACTTGTTAAAATATTTAGTATGGTAAGACTGAAAGTAACATTTAGACAAAATTTGACTTAAGGACATCTTGAGGATGAATATTCATTATCTTTTTTATCCAATATTTGAACCTTTTACATCTTCTCCTCATGTAGTAATAATTTCATTTTATAAATTTACAAAGGAAGACAACTTACTCAGGAATTGGTCCCACTGTCCATTCAAACTCCAGGTATTGTGCATCTTCATAAAGGCGAATAACTTGAGTGACCCATGAACTGATGGATTGATGAATTTCTTGAACTAACTTGCCCTGTAACACATTATTTAAGAATTACATATCAAAACCTGAGTTTTATTTGTTTTTTTCACTTATATTGAAACTTCAATTCCTTTAAGCATTGCAAAAAATTTTAAACCTATGCCTTGTGCAATATGACAATGTCTACCATTATATGAAATTTAGGCTTTTATTGGCTCATCTGAAAGAGTTAACGCTGATGTACAGTTGGTGGTGCTCAAACCCACGACCTCATGGTCACAAACCAGCACACTACTGACTGAGCCTCTCTGACTCTATTTACTATAATAGATTAATATAATTTTGTATAAGGCAGCAAATGTGATTGGG
This sequence comes from Pteria penguin, assembly GCA_035048485.1. Taxonomy (NCBI): domain Eukaryota; kingdom Metazoa; phylum Mollusca; class Bivalvia; order Pterioida; family Pteriidae; genus Pteria; species Pteria penguin. The sequence continues at coordinate 62,114,807 of CM068580.1, read as the reverse complement.
TGTGGCTTTTATTTTATACTCAATTACTATACATTCTTCCAATTTAAGATGATGTAAGCGTCCTAACGTCCAAGAAACCACTTTTTGTGGGAACATTATTATTAGTTTATTACTTTGATCCTGACCTAACAATAATTTGATGCAAATTTGAGTGCCTTAACATCTTATGTCAGATATTGCCCCTTACATCATGTAAAATGGAGGAAGGTGCATTGGTTAAGTTCTTACACACACCCACTCCTGGAAATACCAACAGAATATATATTCTTCTGCTTTCGTTTTTTGATTCAGTTTACGATTTAAAATGAATTTTATTGTTGAAAATTAAAATGAGAAACCAAGTTATTCTTGTCTTGAATCAAATTATAAGGATTACCTTAAAATAAGTATGTACTTACAAAGATAACAAAAGAGTATGTAATGTAAAATATGAAAGTAACTGGTATCACATCATTTTGCTCAGATATGCACATACATATATATTTTATTTTCAAATAATCTTTACACATGGGTACACTGTATCGTCACCTCTTATAAGTTCTAACACACTAACAGCCCTCATGATTCTCTATGATTGGGGCCATCTATTGGCCCGCTCTGAATCTAAAATATTTGTCTTTTTCAAATCTGCAATTTTTCCCAATGTGATGACGTAGTATTTATTCAAAACTGTAGTGTTGTAAACAATTGCTTTTGATCTTCTAATTATAGTATAAATATCTGTGTCAGAACAATGCGATTGTGATTGTCCTAATTTGAAGTGAAATGTTACTATTTTCAAAATATGACAAGCCTTGATCCAACTCCCACAGTAAGATGTTCAAGGCCTGCAGTTATACATGGTGTTATAATCAAGCATTTCATTGCAGTCTTACCTGGATAACTTTTAAGTGTTGTCTGAATGCTGGGTTGAAATCTAAGGGATCTGTTTGGTTTGGTCTGAAGATATAAGCTCCAGATCCTTGGAATTTGGGCACAGTCTGGTTGCCATAGTGACTGATGTAGTATTGAAATCTTTGATTCAAGCTGGTAGAAACTCCACTTTTCAGATTTTTTATTTGAATCAAGTCTCCAGATTTACTATCAAATGTCACGGAAAGGAACTGCAAATAAAAGTGCACAGTGTTTATTTAAACACACTCGAAATCTATTCACTGTGACTTCAGATCATGTCAATTTGTAGAGGAGCATAATGTGTGTCAAAGAAGAAATCAGAAAACAATTTTATATCATATTAAATGCATTTTACTGATTTACTTCTAAATAATCGTTAATCAGATCGCATTCATTCAACACATAAAACACAGCAAATAATTAAAAAAAAAAAATAAATAAAAATCAATACATGTTTTCTACGTGAAATTTGAAGACTGTTCTAAAATACCAAGTAAACATCATTATATAGCACCTTGTATATCTGTATCTGTTATTCAATGATATGTATGGTTTTCGTAGAATTATAACGATAACAAATTAAGTTAATCTTTTTTAAGGAATTGCTATTTTCAGATAGATTACATAAAGTATAAACGTCAATAGCAGATCAAATGAAACATAGTACTATGACGTGTGCTTCAGGTATACAAACCAACATGGAAACATTAACATGATGTTTGGAAAGCTCTATAATAGAAATTACAATGTATATTACCTTATTCTGTATAACCCCATTTGTTGTAGAGTTACTTTCAAGGGGTAAAATAGTGTTTAAATTGGCAGCACCTGTAAAAGACAAAACATAAACTGATGTCTCCAACAGCTAGTAATTTAATTAAGGCAAAAGTATTGAAAGCAAGATGAACAGATGAGTAGATCCAAAATTATATGCCCTTGAATCATTAAGACTAAGACAAAAAAAATCCACACAGATATATGCAAATAACAATAGACCTTCACGTATACTGGTGTGGATAAATAAGAACTTACCTTTATTTGTGTTAATGAAATATGTACTGAAGCCTAAAGGGGGAATCAAGGCTTGGAATACTAGTTCATGATCTGCAATTGAAGCATTCCTTTCTGGGATCCTTTTTGTATCATTACCTATTGGTACAACCTGAGGAAAAAGCATTAATAGTGCATATTGTTAAAAATATAAAATGAGTTCTTTAAGAAGGTTACCATTAAGTAGTTTTATAAAAAAATACAAGAGGTCCAAATGGGCAAATATTGCTCATCTAAGCACCCTGAGCATATCCTTTTCTTAAATAAGAATAGCCATTTTCAAAAATCTGATTTCAGAATTGCAACAAATACAACACCATTTTCTAAAATGCTCTCATAAAGTCAAATATTAACAACAACCTATAGGGGATCTTGAGTTTTTCATTCCTGCCAGTTATCATCATAATCCCTCTCCTATTTGTGTAGAGGAGACTTATAATATACAGTAATGCACAACTTCCTTTTTTGACCATAAAAAACTCACTTGTGCATTACAATTATTCACAATAACATTTAGTTGCTCAAAATAAGTTAGAATACACAAAAATAATTCATTTTAGGCAGCCTACAATGAGAAAAACAGAGAAATTATTTGAAAATATACAAAAAAAGCAAAAGTTAGAAAAAACATTAAAAAGATGTCAAAAATTCAGTTCAGGATATAACCAAAAACAAAAGACGCATTTCTAGATCACTCTGTTCAGGTTGTATATACAATGTATATGCATATTTTCTAAAAAAGACGTTTGCCAAATGAAAGTATTTTTTTGGGCCTATGTAGCCCCATCCTCAAAACAGTAGATGTTATATCCAAACATTATTCAATAATGAACTTGTTTTTGAAGGCCACACTGTCCTATACCCATCAAGATGTGATGGCTATAGAGCAAGATTTTGATCTAGATTTCATCAACATTCCATCAGTGGTTCTGAGGAAGAAATGGAAATAGTGAAGTTTATGGATGATGACAGAAGGCAATGGATAGCGCACTATAACAATAGCTCAACTGAGCAATTTGCTTTTGTGTCCGAGAAAAAACATATATTGAATTGAATATGTAGAAAAATAAACGAACCTCCATCATGATTGTGTTTCCATCAGGATCCAGTACAACAAATGATGTGCCAAGAACAGGAATCCTCATCCAATACTTAACCTCATGGCCTATAGGATTGTAGGCAGTCACAGTGAACTGAAACAAAGAGAAAACATCATACCCTATAGGATTGTAGGCAGTCACTGTGAACTGAAACAAAGAGAATACACAACAACACACCTTATAGGATTGTAGGTGATCACTGTGAACTGAAACAAAGAGAATACACAACAACACACCCTATAGGATTGTAGGCAGTCAGTGTGAACTGAAACAAAGAGAATACACAACATCACACCCTATAGGATTGTAGGCAGTCACTGTGAACTGAAACAAAGAAAACACACAACAACACACCCTATAGGATTGTAGGCAGTCACTGTGAACTGAAACAAAGAGAATACACAACATCACACCCTACAGAATTGTAGGCAGTCACTGTGTACTGAAACAAAGATAATACACAACATCACACCCTACAGAATTGTAGGCAGTCACTGTGAACTGAAACAAAGAGAATACACAACATCACACCCTACAGAATTGTAGGCAGTCACTGTGAACTGAAACAAAGAGAATACACAACATCACATCCTATAGGATTGTAGGCAGTCACTGTGAACTGAAACAAAGAGAATACACAACATCACATCCTATAGGATTGTAGGCAGTCACTGTGAACTTAAACAAAGAGAATACACAACATCACATCCTATAGGATTGTAGGCAGTCACTGTGAACTGAAACAAAGAGAATACACAACATCACATCCTATAGGATTGTAGGCAGTCACTGTGAACTGAAACAAAGAAACAAAGAGAATACACAACATCACACCCTATATAATTGTAGGCAGTCACTGTGAACTGAAACAAAGAGAATACACAACATCACATTCTATAGGACTGTAGGCAATCACTGTGAACTGAAACAAAGAGAATACACAACATCACATTCTATAGGATTGTAGGCAATCACTGTGAACTGAAACAAAGAGAATACACAACATCACATTCTATAGGACTGTAGGCAATCACTGTGAACTGAAACAAAGAGAATACACAACATCACAACCTATAGAATTGTAGGCAATCACTGTGAACTGAAGCAAAGAGAATACACAACATCACACCCTACAGGATTGTAGGCAGTCACAGTGAACTGAAACAAAGAGAATACACAACATCACAACCTATAGGATTGTAGGCAGTCACTGTGTACTGAAACAAAGAGAATACACAACATCACATTCTATAGGATTGTAGGCAGTCACTGTGAACTGAAACAAAGAGAATACACAACATCACATCCTATAGGATTGTAGGCAATCACTGTGAACTGAAACAAAGAGAATACACAACATCACATTCTATAGGATTGTAGGCAATCACTGTGAACTGAAACAAAGAGAATACACAACATCACACCCTATAGCATTGTAGGCAGTCACTGTGTACTGAAACAAAGAGAATACACAACATCACACCCTATAGCATTGTAGGCAGTCACTGTGTACTGAAACAAAGAGAATACACAACATTACACCCTATAGCATTGTAGGCAGTCACTGTGAACTGAAACAAAGAGAATACACAACATCACATCCTATAGGATTGTAGGCAATCACTGTGAACTGAAACAAGAGAATACACAACATCACACCCTATAGGATTGTAGGCAGTCACTGTGAACTGAAACAAGAGAATACACAACATCACATCCTATAGGATTGTAGGCAGTCACAGTGAACTGAAACAAAGAGAATACACAACATCACACCCTACAGGATTGTAGGCAATCACTGTGAACTGAAACAAAGAGAATACACAACATCAGACTCCATAGCATTGTAAGCAGTTACTGTGAACTTCAACATACAAAAGTATATGAATCACTATTATAACCTTTATTTTACATTATTGTGTGATTATTGAATTATGTTTACATTTCTCAAAGATTTGCTGCATGCTATTAAAACTAAACCCCAGAATGATATACATAAAACATATATATATAATCTGAAATGAATTTTCATTTCATACAGTATTTATGAAATGTTGCTTGTTTTTATAAAATTTTAAATTTTATTTAAATAAAACAGACAAGTTTCATAAATACAGTTTGAAATGAAAATTCATTTCAGATTCTTTTTGTCACATGTTTACATTTAGTTTAAAGATACATAATGTCTAATTTTATAAAATCAGAGGTACCGGTACAATAAAATATATTCCTAAATTATTTTACTTATAAAAAGATAATAAACTGCAGCGACCCCCAAACCTAATAAGCCTTGGTTATATAGTTATTGCTGCAGCAAGTTAGAAATAGGACCTTCAAATATATGACCCTCAAATTTAACCTACTTACGTTCGTACGAGACCGGAGAATATGCACATGACCTTAAAATTATTCATTTGCATATGGAGTAAAACAACAATGGTGAAGATAAGAAAGAGAAAAAGAAAAGAAATCGGCCTTCTGCACTAAATGACTCGGAAAAGAAAAAAAAAGAAAGAATGAGTATGATGTAAAGCATGCGAGAAGTAGAATTTGTATCACATGCACTGCATACATTAAGCAAATGAATATTTCTGAGGTCGACCGAGATGAATAAAACTGATAAGGAAAACGTGGGTTATGTAGCGTATTTGTACGTGATAGCTGCATTTAATACTGATAGGCAGTAAAAAGATAATGTACGAAATAAATTTACGATGTTACTTTAATCACAATAGTAGACGCTACAGGAGACCATAAGTATCTTTAAAGGTATTTATTTCATCAAACACCGGCTTGACACAATTCTTTTCCACGCTATGACATCATCTATGCCATAAATTAATTTATGACATAGCGATATTTCACTGTATAAACAGCATAACATGTGATAAAATGAAATATAACATTCTGAGTAGAAGTATCTCTGATCTTTAGCAAACAATACAAAATCTATTGATCATGCCTAATGCACAAATATACACAGTCAAGTTTAGATAACTTAAAGTGTTGAGAACCTTCACAATCAATACATGTTTCAAGGTTTTTGAATTTTTCCTATTGTTTAATAAAGGAATCCAATGGTTGTTGGACTGCATGATTACTTCATGTTTCCAGGGGTTTTCATATTTTTGATGTTTGAGTAGTTTCTACAGTGTTATAATTCACTTAAGGATACTCACCTTCATGTTATTTTCAGTTATGTGACAAAAACTGATATTTGCTAAGGTACAGAAAACTTGTTCTGGTACATCTTGGTTGTGTTTACCAAGAGGCAGCAATTTCTTGAAAGCATTGTTGATAATCGTCTGAAAAATAAAAACACATTTGTTCCATAATCCATGTAAAGAACTCCCAAAACTAGAACTATATAGTTAAACCCAATCATAATATATTTCCCTAGGTCACAATGTCTTAGTGAAGTTGTACCTAACTGGATCACAGTAATTATGAAACTGGAACAGTTACAAATATGTATTCAAATGATATTACAGTATTAGCACTTTGTGACATTCATAAATAGGGTTTTACACTTAAGTTTCAAATTTTAACTAATACACAGAAGCTAGTGGCTTACTGGTATTTTTCTTTATCATAAGAAACCTGGTATTACCTGATGTAGACTTAAATGAACTACCATTACGTCCCATTGACTGATTGATTTGATTGTTTTACGTCTGTCCACGATTATTTCATGTATTTGGCAACAGCATCTGTCTGATGCATTGCATAGAAATTTATACCTTTGCATTGGATTTATCCAAAGCATTGAGGAATCTTCTATATGTCATACCTACCACTTTTATATGAAGGATAAGATACCTGTGTGCCTATGGTGGGAATTGAACCTGGGAACTTTTGGTCACCAGTTGAGCACCTTATCCACTGACCCACACCAGGTTTATATCAGTATACATTGGTAGGAACCATTAAAACTTGGAACTCTACCTCTGAACATATGACTTTTATATTTTTGTAAAATATCAACATTTGATTTCATTTGAAAGATCGTTATGACAACAAACTACCTGGCAAACTTTCGAACCTTCTGCTAGCCGAAGTGCATAGTCATAGGCAACAGCTTGCTTTTCAGTCCCTCTATCAATAAAATATATGAAGAAAATCTTAAAAACTTATTTATAAAAATGTTCTTGAAACACATTTTTAACTCCTTTGTTGGTTTTGAATAGAGATTCTGGGAGGCGGCAGAGTTAGAGCATTTGGAATGAGCAAGAAATTAATTCATATACAAACACATGCTTTAGTATATCACAAGGACATCAAACAATCAAATACTTATTTCACAATCATAGTTGAGAGACCAGGAGATTCTAAGTGGGCAGCCTACCACTGTTTAGTTGATGTTTAGTCTTTTGGGCAACACGGTGAAAAAAAAAGGAAAAAAAGTTAAAATGTTGTGGTAAATATTAGATCTAGCTGGTAAGAGGACCCTTACTGCTTGTGCCTTTGCATAGGTTGTAAATTTCATGCAATGCATCAGGCAGAGGCTGTCACCACATATGTAAATAGACTTTGCATGATATAAAAGAAAGAACAAACAAACAAACTTCAATCAATTTAATACTTACTTACAGTTATATTCAGAACTAGTTACAGTTAATCTGTCATTGCTTTAAAACTTCACACAAGAAGAAAAATACAAATCTATTAATTTTCTTAAATTATCTTTTAATTTTGTTTCATATAGTGTTCAAACTTACGAAATTGCATCATGATGTTGTGCAACAGCCATTGCTTCTTCTGAAATGAAGAAACACAAAAATGGCATTACATACATATGTATTACAATTGAATCAAATGATATGTAATTTTTCATTTTTAAATTTTTCCCCCAATTTTACATGATATAAGGGGCAATACTGGAAAAATAAATCATTGCTGCTCAGGTTTGCATCATATAACTGTGACATTACAATCCAAGCATAAAGGTCAAAATGAAAATTCTAGGTAAAAGCAGGTAAAGGAGGTTGTCTTTTATTAAGTCCCTTACATCATTAAAGATCATAAAAAGGTCTATTGAATGAAATATCACTATATAAAAGCTAGGTTACAATACAGGAAATTTCAAATACAGTAAGAAACCTGTTTGCATTTTGATGTGTTTTACAATCTACAGGAAATATGGTGACTGCTAGATGAGTAACAAAATTTCCAGAAATTGTACACATTCTAATTTTTCCTATACCTTGACCTTGACCTTTTATATCAACATGAATTTAATACTAACTCAGGAGCTGAATACTTTTCATTCTGTCATCTGTACGAGGAAGCTGTGCTAAGACATCTAACTGCTTACATACCTTAAAAAAATTCACAGACATATGATTGAATTTTCTTTAATAAAACTTATATGGACAGATGGATGCATCTTGCCTTAATATAATGGCTGCAGATTAATAAAACATTGAACTTGAAATAATTCTATAATTTTAGTTCATTTCACGTTTTTCGTTACACAAAGATTATTTCACCTTTATGGCTATAATCTTTGTCTGATGCAGTGCACCGAATTTTCAACCTTAGTAATAAAGACACATTTACAGGCTGATACCTCATGTGGGATGGGACGTCAATTTTCTCATTCCAAAGACAGGAAAGTGAAATGCCACCTCTACAGGGATTGGAAACCAGGGCCTTTCATTCTGGAACCAAGTATGCAACCAACTGAGATACTACCGTATATATGTGCCTATAAGTTGTTCTGCCTATAAGTCAGATGGTATTTTTACGACTTGAAATTTTGGAATTCGTCACTGACTCACCTATAAGTGGGTTCTAAATTTTCAATGTACAAAGGCTTGTAGTTGCTTATGGCATCTTTACAATGACTTTCAATAAACGGCTTGAGAGCCTTTCTGCTCTAATGATCGTGCGGTATCACTCATGTGTACTTAACAAAACAAGGGAATTAAAATGCCAAATTCAATAGTAAGGCATTTAAATTGCTTTCAGTTACATATAGCTGCTTTTCGGATAATATAGTAGCTGTTAAAACAGCTGTGTGTGGTTGTGAAAACAACTGTTGGTAGCTGTAAAAGCAGCCATTTACTCTGAATGGGAATATTCTGGACCCAAGCTTTCCAAATGTAATGTTATTTAAAATGGCTATCTCATCATGGATCGTTAAACTTTCTCCATAAGGATTTGTTTGCTTTTTGTTACGGCTCGTTAACTTTTCACTTCTACACAGGTAATCAGTTTGTAATTTGATTATTTGTATTGAACTGGATCAAATAAACAATGAAACACCAATATATAACAGTTTTATGTATACAGCAGAAACTGTAGGCCACGCAATATACATTTTGTCATAAAATCGTCTTTAAAAGTACTAAACGACTGGGAAATGTCGAGTGTACTATCTATGGTGCATGATCAGGGAATAAACTTAACAGAAATTTTTACGAGCCATGTGGGCTCGTAAGACTCAGAATCTACGGGCCCACACCAATCTTTATGAGTCCACACTAAAACCATTCAAAAATTGCAAGAAAAACTAATCATTTTTTTTCTGAATTTTATTACATTACACAACAATTTCTCTCCAATTTTACTCCTTGAAGTAATCGTCCCGTTTTGTCGGCGATACATTTCGTTTCATGGGAATTAATGGCGAAAAAAAAAAAAACTTCCTAAGTAGGCTTGTCGAGCCATAATTCAAAGATCAAAGAACAGTAATTAACTAGAGTCGTGATTGGCTGATGGTGTAGGGAGAGAGGAATACTTTTTCAATGTATCAGGAGCTGTGATTGAATGAATTTATTTAATCTATCTATAAATAAAGGTTGATTCTGCTGTAAAATCATGAATTTTTATCTCATTTCGCTAATGTAGAAATTTTATAACCTAAAAAGAGATAGATAGACAGGTTGTTTACGTTTGAATTTGGGGGGGGGTGACCCCCTTCCAGCATGATTTTCTCAAAATTAAGGTGGATAACCTATGATAAACTGTTAAAAATCTGATAGAGGACGGTCTGACAAACATTTTGACACATGGATTGTATATAATTTCTATTGAAACGGTGAAGGTATGAGCCGACCGTTTCAATAGAAATTAGATTGTATATAACTAAAATGCAGGATGTTGTGTAAATCTTGCTGGAAATTTGTTAATTTAACATGAGACCTTATGGCAAATGGAATTACTATGCTTTGACCTATATAAACAAACGTGAAACCCAAGGGCGTAGCCAGAGCGCAAATCATGTGTATGCACAAGAAAGGCAGGGGTTTGGGGGAAAGGAAAACGACCACCTCTCTCTCTCATGAGATACTATATTTTTGACAAAATGATGTGTACGGACGTGCGTATTTGGCGTAATGGTAGCTACGCCACTGAAACCAGATACTGCTAACTAACAAATAAAAAGAACATGTCCGGATTTGAAACATCTAGACGCTTAGTTCCACTTACTCAGTGACGGAATTAAGCGTCTAGATGATTCAGATTAGAATTCAACAAGAAAACGGCTGATTCATCTTGCAGATTTTTCGTTCGCCACGTGGGCGAGTAGGAAGTGTTTCTTTGTCGTCCACAACAAATTTCACTCGTCTTGGGCGAGTGGGCGAGCGTTAAGTTTATTCCCTGATGATGTCTGCACTGTCTATTAGTCAACAGCAAAGTTTGACTTCAGAACAAGGTCGGATATTTTTCTCTCGTGTAGTATCGCGTCTGAAAGTCGGTTTTGCATTTTGACTACAGTATTTTTCTCCCAAAAATCCAACTTATAGGCACGTATATACAGTAAGCTCTATTTTCAATAGAATTTTACCAGATTGCTCCAGTCAATTCTGCACATGGAGAGTACTAAACTTGAGATAGATCCAAAATTGGCTAGTGCGTTATGTACTGATGCTCCAACTTGATCAAAGCATGTGGTATCCATAGTAAAATTAAGGTTTCGAGTAAAACAAACTGGATGAAAAATACCATGTCTTAATAAAGAAATAGAGAGTATGATAAATATCACATGCTTGAGTTAATCTCATAGCACTGCCAGTTTTAAATGTATCTGAAGTTAGAATTATTTATGAGCAAATGTGTTCCATTATGAGATCAGAATTGATCTGAAGTGATCTGGGTAATGGAACACATCCTAGAAAATAGTACAGAAGGCCCCCAAAATTCCAAATCCTAAAAAAAAAGAAAAAAAATTTCTTTACATTAACATTAAAATTAAGGCTTAACAAAACCGAACACAAATTTGTATAGCACTGCTTGGAAAAGCAAATCAAAATCAATTGCATATATACATATATACGTTTACATACATACCTGAAGAAAGTTGTTACTTTCTCTAACATAGCGTTTGAGTGTTGGTCGACTGGTGAAAAATCCTGTCAAAAAGCCATGTGGCATATAAGCATAGGGGAAGAAATCATCTTGCTTAGATGGCCAGATGAGGTTGGCTTGGTTTAGATGATATAAATAACAGGATGGTGTGGAGTACAGCAGATTGATTTTACTGCCATTCATTTGCTATAAAGATAAAACAATCTTATGTCATCGATATGAACAGAAGACGTATAACTGCTACCTCTATTTGTTGTAGTAGGAGTTTTGTATATTTACTGGTTTCTATATAGTGCATTTGATCTGTGTTGTCTAAGTCCATCCAGCAATGAATGGACACCAGCTTAAGCTATAAAGTTAATCTGCAATGAGCGAATGTCCCAACCATTCAGAGTGTGAATCTGATATGCTAATTTCTTACATACTTTTGTTAACTTGTATCACCATCCAGAACACATGGTCTGCATGCATTGGACTGCCTTGCACCTAAATTTTCTGTCAGTAGCTTTGGACCAGCGAGTTATTGAGCAAAACATTTTCAATTTTGAAGACCAAAACTGCTATAATTAAGTATCTGACAGTCTTACAACTCAGAAGCAGAACAAAGATGAAACAATCATTACTGTACATAACAATAACCACTTTGGGTTTAAAGTGGTATTTTGATTACATATAAGTCATCAAGAGGAAAGGTAAAATTATCAAGAAAGACCCCTTTCTTATATCAATACATATAATCATCAAGGTTACAGCCAACATGATGTCAGTGGTGTAAACCTTAACAATGACTCACTTTCTATGTATGAAGTTTATTATTGATAGCTGTAAAGGAAATTCAGGTATGGTCTGGTAAACTATATTTGTATATTTGATCAATTGGGCACTCTTTTATTGATGGATAACATGTGTGGGAAGTTTCCTGAGATTTGGTCTAGTAACCATATTCAATTATCCATGGTCTGTGACCTTGACCTTTGGACCTCCAAATCAACTCGTCCCAGTCATAACTGTAAAGGGAAAGCATACTACTTGAATAGATGAACATATAGAATGATAGACAGACATGGTGAATCCTATATCAAACCACGCCCCCAAGCACCTTTGTTTGTGGGGTATAATGACTTTCAGATTGATATACTGACCTTGAGGTTGACATAATGTATCAGCTTGTCCAGATTCTTGTACCACATGTTAGCATTCAGATAATTAAAATCACTTCCCATAGTCATGATGAGGTGGGAAGTAGCATAACTTTCTGACTGAAATATAAACATGGAAAAAGATATCATCTAGTTTTCTTTTTAAGATACAGGTACTGAACTCATAAAAGACAGTACTGCCAAATACATTATTTTTTTGAGTTCCAACATTTTGGGTACTACCAAAAAATACAGGTTAGTGGGTTCATAATTTTTTGAATACCACCTCTGAAGAACCGATTAATTTTTGTTCACATGAAATCCCTTAAAATTAGAAAATGGTCAAAAAGGTGTTACCAAGATGAAGCAATGCAGAACAACTGATTTTATTTAGTTATTGATTATCTAATATTTAATTTATATCATAAAAGACACTAAATTTCTATATATCCAGCATCCATCACAAGTACACATATCATAACAATACCTATGTAGGGACTCATACCTGATACCTGGTGTAATTAAGAAAATCTTCAACTCTTTTGTCTAAATTGTAATCATGCAGCCGTTTGTCATCCTACAAATATAAATTTCTATTTATCATTGATGCTTTAGAATGCAGTGTTGTATTCTAATCCATGTACATAATCACTACATTAAATGTATCTAAATATATTTGATTTTCATGTTTCATGGTATAATGAGGATTATATCATCTCAATATTGGTAGGCATAGTTTAGTGGTGTAGGAATCTCTAGAACCTAGACTACACAAATGACCTCCGGCAGTATTACTTACACATCTTTATACTTGTGTGGATAAGTATAAGTGGAGAACCTGGACCTGACATATTAGAGGTCAAAGTGAGTACCAGCATATATATATCATGTAGTTATAAAGGAGATTAGATCTCATTAGATCTCCAATAGAGTGCTTAAATTAGGTATTTTCAATATATATAAGAATCATAAGCTTTAAAATTATAATGGGAGGTCAATTTATAATTAGGGGATAAACGTATTGTGTTTGATTGTTTCCAACAGGTATACCGTGATTATACCGTTGGAAACAGAGTTTTCCTGGCGACGCTTGTTACAGACAGTTTTTTTGATAATTGGAGTCAGAGGCAATGTGGACGAAGAGTACGTACAGTGTAGTAATACATTTGAGGACGGTATATCGTGGTTATACATGTCTGAACACTTACGTGTGGACCAATCAGACTTGTCGAAACAAAACAAGTGAATTAGAATCATTTTTATATTCAGGTGGGGGGGGGAGGGATTTTATGTTGAAATTACTCACATATATATGGTACAATGTACCAAGTTATATGTGAATGGGGATAGGTACATCTGGTTTTATCAGTAAACAGACTTACCATTATTGGGTGGTCTCTACATGTGACATCAAAACAGAATGTCGGAGGAGGGTTATATAGATGAAATAATACACCAGTAAATAAATTACTTTCAGCCCCTAAAAACACAAGATTTAAAAATACATATAATAAGGTTGGTAGCTAAGATTACTGGTACAATAAAGTCAATTTAGGAATCTATAATTACGTTTAAAGGAAACATTTGAAACAAATTTAAGTTCTGTAGAAATTTCAAGTACCCTGAATAGACAATTCTGAGGGAAAATGAAGATTTATAAGAACAAATTCTATGTGCCAAAACTTTTTGAAGTGAGGCTTCAGCAATTTTGATTGAAATTTCCTTTTCCATTCTGCATTATGGTGCAGAAAATTACTTTTACTTGCCACTTTTACTGTGAAATATGACCTTGGTTTATACTGTCTCACTCTAAAGAGTGGACAATGACAAAGCCAGCGGCAGGATTTGAACTCAGGATCTCATGATTTATGAATCAAGCACCTAACTGATTCATTCAGAAACTACAGTTACATCAAGAAAGATAAATACAAGACCTACCAAGATTCTTAGGACTTCCTTCCCAAACCATCTCCATCGTTTTTGTTTTCATCCTTTCATCCTTGTCTTGATAATCCAGTCTTCCAAAGAACAAACCATCAAATCCCATCTACAATACAAACACTTTATATGAATAGAATTTAGGTCTTCTTCTAAAGATGCATCATTGCAATACGACAGGCCAGTCAAAAACACAAATGTAATAAGATTGTAAGGTTTATAAACTAATTCCCCCAGTCTGTAGTGCAATTCTTTCTTCTATCCACTTCTTGAATTTTTTCAAAAGTAACTTTTAATAGAGTGATTTTGAAGTATTTATGGTCACATGCAGTGTATGTTCATGCAGTGCCTATAATATAAAGCACAATCGGTTGGCTGTTTGACTCATGCATCTCTGAGGTTTCATGTTCAAGTCCTACTAGTGGTTTGTCAGTGTCCTAATTTTCAGATAAGACAATAAAAACTGCAGGCATGTGTCAGGGTAGACATGGCACATACAAGATCCCTCACTGCTATGGGTGGGTCTGTTGCATAGGTATAGATTTCTGTGCATTGCATCAAGCATATGCTGAGACCATGTCAGTGTAATAATCTATGTGTGATGTAAAGCAAGAGTAAAACAAATAAACAAACAAAATTTCTTGTCAATGATAAGCCTGGCACATGTTAAACAGTAAAAAATACTTTAAAAAACTTATAATCAAGATTCATGGTAGCACACCAAAATTTGACTATTTTACAGGTAGCACTGCAATTATGGGAACAAAAAAAGTAAGTGAAAGTAGAATACAACAATTAAATCCCTCAAGTTCTTCTAAACTTGGTCACCATTTGAGTAGTGATCATAAAATTGTATGATGTTTTATCAAAATCTATATCAATTACCAGAGGTAATATAAAGTGTTACAGCATGTATAAATGACCCTTGCTTTCAATGTGGGTACCTTTCTTATTATCTTGTATTTACTGTTCAACTTACATGAGCGAATAATGATGCTTGTTCTCTGCTGTGTCCGAATGGGTCGATCTGCCATGCTACTCTTGGTCGACCACATTCACCAAAATTCTTATGTAGGAATTCAAACCCCAAAGTATGTTCATCAATGATAGCGTTATAATGTGTGGTAGCTTCATCGTCCATCGACCATCCACCCAAAATGAATTCCAAACGACCTTTATATAAAGAATCTACTGCTTTAGTTCTATAAATAACTACAACCTACTGAACTTGTACTTCTTCTAAAGCCATGAAATATTGCGACAAATTGTTAAGAGGACAGGCTTCAGGTATATCACCATTGTCATGACTAAGCGTGTCTTGTGAATTCATTTTCATATATTTGGATACTTTAAATTAGTGCAAAAAGGACAGTGTTAACTCCATTAAAATATGAATTCTGCTCTAATAAGTAAACAAATGTATTAATTTTTCATTTTTTTCAAACTGTGGAGTGAGATCTACCACCCGCTTTTTACCGTTTTTCTCTATCTTGCAGCTAAGGCGGGCGCGTTTTTGCACTTTTTTGCTGTGCATAATTAAATTTGCTCCTGTTGTAACATCTGATGAAACAATGCGATGCAAACTTAATTATAATCTACTTGTAAGGAGATCTACAACAGTGCAGAAGAAATCATAAAAACATTCGATCTTTACATTTGGTCACACTACAGCTAGTACAACGTTGTCTGCATATTTTTGAGCATCACAGAAATATGTAACATACAAAAGGTTGGATGTTACTTGAATTATCCAACATTTACAGACATTCCCATTCAGAACACTAACATACCCTCCATCACAAGTTCTTTTACTAAGCTTTTCATATTATCATTTTGCTCATTCCACCATCTGGCAAAGAAGGCAATTTCCACATAGATAAAACGTCTCCTGGGGTCTTTCAGAAGCTGGTCAATGACCGAATCTAAGATATACTGTACCCCAGCCACCTGAATATCATCCTTATCTGAAAATAAATCACAATGGCATACCTGTACATGATGAACTATAGCAGCGTTGTTACAATTGTTACCTAATTCTATCTCACTGTAACATATTATGTTATGAAATGAAAAATCACTGAACTAAAATAAATGTCATTACCATCTTGTTAAAGGATTACAAATTAAAGCCAACAAAAACAATTCAATTGAATTCTAATTGACATTGGAATATATTTCAAAGTCTTCAGCTGCTGTACCTCCATAATAGTACTGATCCACTGTTTTAAGCCATCCAACATCATCATGTGTGTGTGGGACGAGATGTACATTGATCATTCCATCCTTCACTGGATTGCAAGACTATGAAATATGTAAAGATAGAAACAGTTCTACATAATTCCTAGATATCCTAAGAAGAATGATTGAAATTTTACAGAATTGCAAATCTATGATGAATTTTGTATACTGCAGACTGGGATAATAACTTACTTAAAATATTTTTTTCATATTGCAGGGTTCTTAGTTCAGATCACAAATCTTATATTTTACATAACACAAGGTCACAGTGTCATAAATTATGTTGTTTTGCAAAAAAGAATGCACAGTGTGTGCAAATGTCAAAGTCTAATCTCCTATGGTTCATAAGGGTATAATTAAGGCAAATAGTTTTTGTAATGTATGTGAAATGTAGGGTCACAAAGTCATAAATTATGGTATCAATGGAGAGGTCTAACTACAAGGAAGAAATGAAATATGAAAGCCTCAGCTCTCATAGTTGAGAAGTTATGGCCCAAAATAAATTTCTTAAAATGTTGGTCAAGTGTGAGGGTCAAGGTTCCAAGGTCATGAAATATGATCTCAGTTGGAAGATTTTGCCACATGGTTGAAAATTTATGTCCAATTTTAAAGCTGTCAACAGACAAACAATTAATCAAACACACAGACAGGAAAAAACAATATGCCCTTAATCTATTGATCTGTTTGCATGAAAATAGCAGATATGTCTGCTGGTAAAATATATGTCCTGTCAAATGCCACGTCCTAAGCAATTCTGTTGTAAAGTGCGTCACGAAAAAAGTTACAAATTATTTCTATTTATGTGAATCAACATTATCAATTTTTGGGGTTTTATTTCTTGTAAGTCTTATGATATTAATGAAGTCAGATTTACAGGTACATGTATTTGATTACAGATATTCAGAACATTTGAGGTAATAAGGTCCTTAATGCATGGGACTTAAATATTGGGACAATGAGAATTCCTGGAATAATAATTATGTAAATTAAATGAATGATGATACTTCTGGCAAACTAGTAAAATCTGAACGCATTATACTTTACAGAACTATAACTGCTGATCAAATCTTATGAGCAGAATCCTGTACAACTGATGCAGAAAAGCTTAAAGTTGTATTGTTGCTTATGATTTAAACCTGAGGTTTTACCATAGGGGATGTGTTGTTTTTCTCCCAAAGTAAGCAATATAAATGTTAAAATAGTTGCCAAAGGTTTCGGCCCTTTTCGTGTTCAGTCCAAATAAGGTTCTGTCTTTTTCAAGTTCAGTCCTAGAAGTTTTGGCCCCCAATATTAATTTCAATATACCACGGCAAGGTGAAATGATTTAAGTTAAAATTGTTACTAAGTTTATTTTGGGATGATTTGAATTAAAATTGAGGTTTGATTCACTTTTAAGAAATGAAATGGTACAGATGAACACACTAGACATTTTGGGTTAACTAGACCAGCTCAGGCTTTGCTTCTATTGGGGAAAATGAAAGAGATGAAGAAAAACTAGGGTTATCTTCCTTTTACTGTAGCTAGAAAGATGAAATTATCAGCAATATTCTGTTATTTGCCTCACAGTCTCTAAAATATTCTACAATGCCTCATTTTATTCCACATAATACAGAATTAAGCAAAGAGAAATTAGTCAAACATGCATGTAAATATGCTATTTCAGTTAAATAGAATCAATTATTACATACAAGGCATATAACAGATAAAGGCTGCAGAGCAAATAACAGGATATTGCCAAATTATCTTGGATATTAACATGTTTTAGAACAGGAGACTGACAGGAAAAGGGCTGAATCCTCTTGGAGCTCAACACGAAAAGGGCTGTGGCAACACTGAGAATAATTCAATCATCACAATATAAAACACTAGAAATAAGTTTGACTATCACCATTTATTTCATAACTTAACAGTTTTTAACAGGTGACATCTACACTTTTGACACTGTATGTAATTATTCGACAATTTTTGTTTTTAATATCACAAAGAGGGAGGGTGCCATTTAATATCAATGTCACATGATCCCTTTCAAACAAACATGAATCTTAG
Source organism: Pteria penguin (assembly GCA_035048485.1). Taxonomy (NCBI): domain Eukaryota; kingdom Metazoa; phylum Mollusca; class Bivalvia; order Pterioida; family Pteriidae; genus Pteria; species Pteria penguin. Next base: position 62,096,089 of record CM068580.1, on the reverse strand, counting down.
TAATAGTGGTGCCGTAAGTAGACGTACGATAATGTACATAGAATTAATCCTTGACAGCTATAACCAAGCTGCTGAAATTACCTGATAGCCACATCCAGCAATGTTCTCGGTCCTAGTTGCAAACAACAAAGCAGCAAAGTATATGTATCGCAAAATCATTGTTGTAGACAAACCGAAAGTGAAAGTTCAAATTGCAATCTTTCAGCGAGTTTCGTACAATCTCCAGTTCGTTCTAAAGAGTTTCGAGCCCATATTTCTGTACAATGTATTCCAATGGTTTTAATTATCATAATACAAAAACAACACTATAACTAGATTAGAATTTTTTAGTATATACATGTAAATATCTTAACATCACTTAAAAAGTTTCTTTTAGTTATTGATGTTGGTTTTACAAAATTATGTGGCCTTTAAACTTACCTAATATAAAGGTCCAGGTAATTTTATATCATTTCTGATCGTAACGTTATCTCAGAACAAGGTACACATATTGAACAGAAGTATGTACAAATCACCGATCAAAACACTAAAGTTGTCTAAAACTGTCTTTCTTTCTTAGCTATTTTGCCATGTAAAATGTGAGATGTTACAAGATGATCTCGCAACCCGACAGATCAGTGGGCATATCTTATAGTCGTTTATATGTTTCCATGAAGTATTCATCATGCCAAGATTGAGTTATCTAGGATTCAGAGTAGATACTATAGATTGGAGAGAGAGAGAGAAAATACCATTACATGATCTGACTTTTATTAAAATGTCTTACAATTTGTTTTGCAGAACATAAAAACGAACAAACCTAGAAATAACACTGAAATCACTTATTTATAATTTTTTTTTTTAGAAAAGTACCTACACAGTATATAAACTAAGCCAGTATATGAGTAGTCTAGAGATTGCTTCGCAGTTAGAATGCCACATGATGCAGAAAGATAATACCGATATATAATTTAGGCACTGACAGCAGCATCCCCAAAGAAAGATTTATTCAAATAACAGAGTAATATAAAACATTTATTCATATAAATGAAGTACAAGTCAACAAGGAATGGTATCAACTCTTATTTTAGCAGAATTCATATCTATTCAGAGTAAGTGCAGCATATTGTAATAGGTTAAAATGAAAATATACAAAGATGTGAAAATGAAAAATCACTGGTTGTGTTCTTTCATGACTTCACTAATACAAAGGTTTTGAAAGATATGAAGGACAGTTACTTGTTACATTATTTCGTGACCAGGAGCACTGAAAGAGGTACATGTACAACAATAATTGTGTATATAAAATAGAATATATGAAAATAGAATATATGAGAACTTCAGAAACATAAGATTTCTGACTTCATCAGACCATATACATGAGACTTTGTGTCAGTAAACATAGATATCATATTAATATTAAATATAAGGTATTAAAATTTTTGTTTTCAAAAATGAATCAGATAATAATGCCCATGCATATCAATCAAGGCAAGATAAAACCTGATCAAATATATGTACAAAAAATATTATCAAAACTAGCCTAATCTGATTTGATTTTCAACATGACAATTAAATTTTACACTTATAAAATCACTTGATAATTTAGGCTTATACCCGAGTATTTGTCCATGTATGAAAACATATAGACATAAAACAAATTATGTTTACCAACAAATTAGTCCATAACAAAATACATATGCTTTGCTTGAGCACTTTAAATGCGCTAAAATACAGTCCACCTATCTTGCATGTTAATTCAAAACAAAGCACATGTAATATAAATTATTCATTTTATCAGAAATTCTACCATTCTTCTTTCCACAAATGGCACAAAAAGAATGCATTAATTGCACAATTCTTTACATTAAGCTAAGTCAGCATTATACAAATAAATTCAAAGTTCATTGTAATATCACAGTTTTAGTCATTCTCAGGGTGGCCATAGATTTTGAGGAATAAAATTCCCTCAAACTTCCCTGATTCAAATACATTCTTCCCTGACCAAATATGCACAAAAACAATAAGTTATCATTACCTAGGAATGATTTACATTTTTTCATTTTGTGGCCTCCACACCTCCCCTTACAGTCACTACTTCTCCATCATCATTTTATTTTCCTGTTAATGCTTACATGTGTTACACAATATACTTTTATTTCCTTCCAGTTATATAATGAACCACAGTGAAAAACTTGTTTAAATGAACCAATATATCATATTATCAAACACTGCAATTATCACTCAATTTATTGCAATTTGTAGAACACATTTGTCTAGATGTATGAATTTGTGGAATAACTTTTGAAAAACAGTTTTACCTTTTTCTTTGAAGAATCATCTAACTATTCATTGTGGTTCAACAATATCAAAGACATTAATACAGTTAGCTAAATTTATTAGTCATGTAATTCTATTAGCAAGCACATACATTTATTTAAACATTAATTTGCATATGTCTTTCTAAGAATTATGCATGCAGTACTAAGGTGAATAGATTGGAGTTTTGATGAAATCTGCTGATATGTACAAAGACTTGCATTAGAACATTAATGATCATAGCACTGTAATACATTTCTATGGTTTAGATATATGAACTCCCAATACCATAACAAGGGCAGGCTTGGTATAGTGGTTAAGTCCTTGGCTTGTGGCGTCAACTATCCGGGTTCGATTCCTGGGTTGCGCCACTATGCTTAAGAGGTTGGTTAATTCCTGCATCCATGTTATGATATAACTGAAAAATGGTTGAAATCGAAGTAAAACACCAATCCACCAGCCAACCCAATACCATAGTTGATTTGATATACACTGTCTTCAAATTGCACAGTTTAACTTTATTTGCACTATGAGCAAAAGAAATAATTACCATGTCGACATGCATCATAGCAGTGTTACTAAATTCTAGGTAATATGTATTATATATAGCTAACCAAATAACTTTTATCAAAGGTACAATATAATCATTTAATGTATACAATATTCTATTCTGTCAAATGCCAATTCTCATCAAATTCTAAGATTTCAAAGAAAAAGAAACCATCAGTTATCAACTTTATGTGAACAGCAAATTGTAAAATTCCCAGATGATTTTTTTCCCCTGATTTTCTTATTTTCATCAAATTCCCTGATTTTTCCCTGCATGGAATTTTTTTTGGAGGGTCATTTTTCCTGTTTTCCAGTCTGTGGCCACGCTGATTCTATTTCATTGCTTGATTATTTTTGTGGATAATGTCACACCAAATGTTCTTATCTGCATAGGCCTTAAAACTATAGTCTCGTTGTAAATTGACCTCTTCATGAAATTTAATGTATCTGTAAAAGAATTAAGACATAAGTGCATATGCAATATTTTTCAAATCCAGATTTTGCTAACTATTTATTAAACAAAAGAACTTGCCAGTGACAAGGGAAGAAACTCTTCAGTGTAGTCTTAAAAATGTGGGATGCTTTAGACTTCAGGCTAGATTTTCATGGACTCAAAGTTATCAGTGAAATTGACTTTAAAACCAAATATCATAGCAAATTTCACAAGAAAACTTGATATAACATAGAAATCACCACAGGAGAATGGCAATTTGATACTTACTATCAGGTATTTCATAATCTTGTTTATTGCTTTTATATTTCCACTGCAGTCTTTTTAAATCTTGTAATTTCATATTGGCTCCCAGTGTAAGCTCAGTTATAGAGGTCACATGATATTCTACAAACAAATCCTATAACAGAAAGAAAAATTTATAAGAGGAAGTGAACGAAAATAAAGACAATTTTGGAGCATGTATTTATGTGAATATGTGAACACATTTAAAAAAAACGTGTGAAAAATCATAGACTTTAAAATTTAGTATATAAATAGATCAATGTCTTCACACAGAGTACACAAAATTTTCACATACATATGAGTACTTTATTTAGGGTTTTCACCCTTTCCACCGATACCTATAGATATATTTAATACATATTCAGATGTATGCCCCTGGCCATATATGGCAGGGGCATAATTAATGAGCAATGAAAAGAAATTTCTTTAAACAAATGCTGATATGAAAAGGCACTAATTACAGATATTAATTATTTAATTCAAAGTCAAATTTAATAAGCCATCATCGTTTACTAATATTTAGTATAAATAACATGGTATGCATGGACACGATCAATTACACAGACACAGTCAATTAATTACATCACGATAGGGACCTGTGATCTATGGTAAACACTGCAGGGGATATTGTCAATAAGAAGCAAACTTCAAGATAAATCGGATAAATAAGAACTTTGGGACTTGAAAATGTATTCGAGATAAGCATGGTATTCCACATAACAGTGTCTGACGCACCCAAGGGGAATTTAATCATAATATGAAGGATTTTCTTCAGGACCGACATTGGACTTCAAGATATTCTGGGTAATTGAAGTATCAGTGTTCGAGATATCAGAGTTTGACTGTAATTACCTTTACACAGATTTGAACAATGAGAAGAATTCATTTAGAGATTTTGACCAAGAAATTAGTAATTCTATAGATATTATGACAATGACATGTACCTCAAGAGAGATTTTTACAGGATCAGAGAGATGTCCTGCCTCGCCTCGCTCGTATATATGTTCTAATCGTATGAGATAAGATTGTGCCGAGCTATTTACATTTGATAAACCACTCCACTTTTCCAAGGTCAACAGGTGGACATTATCTGGTAGACTTCTCGTTAAAGCTGACCACTGAAAATAGAATGCATATCTTCACATTAAATACTAAGGCAGAGAAATTCCAGGATCGACATATATAAAACATGGTATAAGAGATTTTAAAAGGCTTGTTACATGGTATTTCCCTACTACATGGTATTGAGGATATTTTAAAAGGCTTGGTTATATGGTATTTCTCTACTACATGGTATGGGAGATTTTAAAAGGCTTGGTTATATGGTATTTCCTTACTTTCTGTCCTTTGGGGATCATTTATAAATCAAATCTATATCCCACTGAATGTCAGGTTTGAATGTACTTGACAATATCTGTTTGTGAAGAATTAGGAATATGATCAATCACCAGCTAACGGACATATATGAGGCAGAATATCTTACAGGAGTATTTATTAAGTTCAAACCAAAACATTTTACTTGTGTTCTTACTTTTGTGCGATACAATTTACTCCACTCCTTCTGACTTAGCTGTGAATCAGTGAAGGACAGTGACGGCATCATGTAGAGCTGTAATGATTTCTCTCGGTGGAGAGCTGCCGAGTTGGCAATGGTGTCCATATATAAATAATGCTTGCCTGTTCAAAAATCAAAATGTGAAGAATTTCAGTGAACCACAATAATGACTGCATATCGAGAATTAACAGACTTATCGTACTAAACAAATCACAACCTACTATAAGGTACATGATAATGACTTGAAGGGAGGGTGAAGACTAGGGACATATAACAGGTACATACAGAGCTTAAAGTAAATAAAACAAGAGCTGTTAGAGTATAAAAGGACTTCACTAGTACACTAAGGTTACCGTAAACAACAAATTAAAATTCATTATCAGATTTGATGATTGACCAAAAATCTTGACATGCTGTCTCTGATGCAATTGACTACCACAGGTCTCCAAATAGAATTTTCTCTGATCTTTTTAGAGTTGAAATGTTTTCAGCAAACAAAGAGCACATATTAGATATAATTCCAAGAAATACTGACCTCTAGCGACCAAACCTTTACCATCAGATCCTGTTTCATTTAAAGCTTCTCCTACACCTAGATTATCATCTACCACAAGTCGTCTGTGTACCTGAGGAAACATAAAACAATAAAGTACAATCTGTATATCAGACTTTTTATATGCCTCAGAATATTTTACCCACAAGACATCAATACACTGACAGATGGTTATAGGGAATCTTTAAACAAGAGGCCCAAGTGGGCCTATATCGCTCACCTGAGTACCTAGATTATCAGTCATGCATGAAGGAAGAATTCATTTATTTTTGCATTAATGTGACTAAGTCAACACAGATGTTGAAAATATGTCAAATTTTATTTCAGGCTAGAATAAAAAACAACACTTTTTTGCACTTCCATTCAGGTGATTTTGATATTAAGCATTTCCTTTGTCTCTGCAAGAAGTCATTCAAGGCAACAAGTTAGTCATTTTCTTTAGGTGGGGCCTTTTGTTGACTGATTTCAAGTCTGGGTCATGAACAACAATTGTTTCAAATATTGTCCAGATCTAACTTAAAATTGCCTAATTTCATATGTTGAGTGTTGAGAAACATCTAAAAACTTATTTAGATGTGTAAAGAAATGAAAAAAAAATTTTGACCACAGCTGGATTTGAACCGCTACTCTCCATATTTCAATTACCAAGTGGTATATGTACTATTGTGAGAACTGCTTTTTAGACATGGTGGCATTATCTGTTAACCAATTTGGATGAAATTTACCAAATTGATAGACGACTTTTAGTACTTCATGTATTCCATGTTTCATTAAAATCTTTCATGTGGTATAACAGCAGAAGTGAAAAATGTGATTGAATTGTTCCTATACACCCTCATTTGGAAGTCTTAAAAAATTCATAGAAAATCCAAAAATTGAGATATTGACAAAATTCTTTCAAAGTAACAATCCTTACCATAATTATGATCACAATAGTCCATAAGAAATCATCATTATCAATTAACTAGGAAATATGACACTTTTTTCTGCATTGAATCACCAAGTCCAAAGAAATGTCGAAAAAAATTCTAAAATTTGATTTTGGAAGGGAACCAAAATGACAATACATCTTCACTCATCCCTCTAGATCATTTCTATGCATTCTGTTTGTCTCTGTATACAGCCCGTATGAAAAAGAATATTGTTAAACGAGGGAACTTTTTTGTGACCTACTCTTGACTATGGTGGTGCCACCTGTAAAGAGGTCTGGATGAAAACAACAGAATTTGAAGAGGATCATAAGTGACTTATTTCTACCAAGATTTATTAAAATCCTTCAAACAGTTTTGTAGAAAAAGTTGAAAATGTGAAAAATGGCCAAACCCAACCCCCCCCCCCCCCCCTTTTTTTTTTTAAGTCTTCAACGTAAAATTCCTAATTTCATATGTTGAGTGTTGAGAAACATCTAAAAACTTATTTAGATGTGTAAAAAAAAAAAAAAAATTTTTTTGACCACAGCTGGATTTGAACCGCTACTCTCCATATTTCAATTACCAAGTGGTATATGTACCATTGTGAGACCTACTTTTAGACATGGTGGCATTATCTATTAACCAACTTGGATGATCCGCACAAAAAACAAAACCTTTGAAAAGGACTATGAGTACTTGTATCCTACCCAGTTTTATCACAATCCTTCAAGTTGTTCTGTAGATCAAGTTGAAGATATGAAAAATTATCCCCCCCTCCTTTTCTTGGAAGTCTTAAAAAATTCATAAAAAATTCAAAAATCGAGATATTGAAAAAATTCCTTCGCACCAGCATTCCTTACCATAGAAATGATTAAATGAAACCAAATGAATGCATCAATGTTTACTAAAAGAAAATAATAACTCTTTAATGCATTAAAATAACAAAGTCCAAAATAAAAATGAAAAAACGTCAAAAATTTGATTTCGGAATGGAACCAAAAATATCAACACTTCTTCCCATATGCCTCTAAATCATTCCTATGCAGTTGGTTTGTCGCTGTATGCACCCGATCTGAATAAGAAGTTTGTCAAAGGAGGGTACCCTCTGTGACCTACTTTTGTCTGTGGTGGTGCCACCTGTTCATGGATCCTGACAAAGATGACCACATTTGTCGGGGACCTTGAGTATTTGATGCATGCCAAGTTTTATTGAATTCCAGCGAGTGGTTCCGAAGAAAAAGTTCAAACTGTGAAATGTTTACACCAATTATCCCACCCCCCCTTTTTCTCGAAAGTCTTAAAAAATTCATAAAAAATCCAAAACATAAAATATTGAAAAATTTTCTTCCCAGTAGTATTTCTTACCATCAAAATGATCAAATTAAACCAAATTAATGCATCAATGTTTACTAAAAGAAAAAAATACCTCTTTTCTGCATTAAAACTACCAAGTACAAAAAAACGTCAAAAATTTGATTTCGGAACGGAACCAAAAATAACAACACTTCTTCACACATCCCTCTAGATCATTCCTATGCATTCGGTTTGTCTCTGTATGCCCCCGGTCTGAAGAAGAAGTTTGTCAAAGGAGGGTACCCTCTTTGACCTACTTTTGCCTGTGGTGGCGCCACCTGTTGATGAATCCGGACGAAAAACAACAACACTAGTAGGGGACCATGAGTACTACATGCTTATCAAGTTTCATCAAATTCTGTTCAGTGGTTCTGGAGAAGAAGTCGAAAATGTGAAAAGTTAACCACGGACGACGGACGACAGACGGACGACGGACGGTGATTGATCACAATAGCTCACTTGAGCCTTTGGCTCAGGTGAGCTAAAAACCTAAGTCATAACAAAATCAATGCTTGTGAAGAAATTTAACATACTGATTTTCCACAATTCAGCATTTGAATTTATCCTGATTATAAAAGACGCTTCTGAAAGGAAGTATCCTCATTGTAACACATAGTACTAAACAAAGCAATAAGTATCAATGCAACACTTAGTCAGAATATAGTCAATACACTCATTTCAAAACTCACATTACTGAATATAAATAATGTGAATTCTCCTAAATTAGCACTTTATTGTGTATGGACTAAAGCACTAAATTATGTTTGTTTGAATCTTGTCTTTCATCATACCAAGAATATTGCCCCTATAAGGTGACAGCATTTTTCCGGTTTAACAGACCACCAGAAGCAGAGAGGGATGTTAACATGTCTTGTCTACCGAGACATAACACCTAATAGTTCACTGTATAATCCGTAAGACAGGTTACTTACAAACCATTGGCCAGACTTGAATCTCGGACCTTTTGAATCTCGGTTTACTTTTGGAAAATTTTCAAAACACGTCTCCTTAGGTAATTGTGCAAAACAACAAAAATCATTGCACTATTAAGTACATTTAGTTCATGATTGCCACAGGTATCAGTTACCTCAATTTTCTAAGTTCGACAGTCTATTTCTGCTCTACTCACCATAATCTCTAGACAGCCATCTTGTAAACTACTCCCTCCTTGGCTACGATCCGTCAAAACAGATAACTGAACTTTTCTATCTTCATCCTGGTAAAAAAAGATAAAATAGCGCCTTGGTTTGTTTGACTGATTCTTGTTTGATGTCATACCAAGAGTATTGCACTTCTATGGTGATGGCATCTGCCTGATACAATGCATAGAAATTTAGACCTATGTAACAAGACACCACCCCCAAAGCAGTGAGGGAACTTTAAAGTGCCATATCTAGTACGACATGGGACCTTGAGTTTACAGAACATCGATGAGCTAATGGGGGGACTCAAACCAAGGACGGTTTGGTCAAGAGCCAAGCACCTAACCGATGGAGCCATGCTGACTCAATAGTGTCTTGGAGCTTTGTATGAAACAACATCAAAATAAACAGAAGACAAGTTAGTGCAAGTGATAAGCAATTATGTTACTAAGGAGAAAACATTCAAATTACATTCAAAAGAAAGCCACTAGACAAGAAATACAAAGAAGCTTTGTATTTAAGGAAACCTTTCATCATTATATTGAATGGATATTTAAACTAATTAAAATTAGAGTGCAAGTGCATGTAATTTAGGATGAAAATCCAGAAAATATTTGACATTCCACTACTACTTTATTCATTTCATGTAGATATAGGTACCTGTTCACATCATGTAAAGTTACCTGAAGGAATATTTTACTGTTGATTGGGAAATAATTTCATTTCATTTAGATATAGGTACATATTCACATCATGTAAAGTTACCTGAAGGAATATTTTACTGTTGATTGGGAAATAATTTCATTTCATTTAGATATAGGTACATATTCACATCATGTAAATTTACCTGAAGGAATATTTTACTGTTGATAGGGAAATAATTTCCAGCGACTGGTTCAGTATTATTAAACTTCCATGTCGGTCGGTAGTCAAGCCTGAAAATAATAATCATTTTCTTAACTTGGCAATTATTTCCCATATTTACCTCTATGCAAAATTTTAAAGCTATGAATCCTGTCCTCCTATGCTTTTAATCTAGAATCATATTACTTCTACAAAAGCACCACATTCAATGTTAATGTTTATAATAATTGATACTTGAATGAATAAAACAAAATAAGAAAAATGATATCAACTTTCATTGAAAACACACGTGAATCATAGCTGAAAAAGTTTTTGCAGAGATTTCTAATCCATAATCATCTATGAAGATTCGAAAGAAGTCCTCCAAAGGGAAGTCCGGTACATAAAAAGTAAAGGAACACAAACACTCCATATTGCAAATTTTCAGCAAATTTTCTCTAGAAGAAGCTTATGTATCTTTGAAACGTAAACATGGATTTTACATAGCTTTGTATTTGTCATCTTTTCAATTGCTGATAAAGGTTGTGAGGCCAAAAATTTGCAATATAGAGTGTTTGTGTTCCTTTACTTTTTACATAATCATTTATTGTTGATAACCAGGTTAATAATGTGATATAGGTTTTCTATAAGCCTTTCACCAAAATAAATATACACTGTATAAGAATCCAGATGTACTTTAGCTTTGACATACTTTCTTGTTAGAATCTCACGGCCATTTGAATCTGTGTAGAACACTCCTTTGGATTTGAGGTCACTACAGTATTTAGTGATAACTTCTTTACCATGATCATCTCTGCAATAGAGAAATCGAATCTTAATCTAAGAAGAAAAGCTTATATTCTACTTTGTATTTTCATCTTAACTCATTATGTTTTAATACCTATTATAATTGTCATTAGTTATTTGAGCTAATTTGAGCTAATGGGAGATTGGACTTAAGATTGTACTGTACCCAAAGTTTTTTTCATACTTTAATAGTAATTAATGTGATTAATAATATCAAAAGGCAGTGAAATATTTAATGGGGTAGAAGGGTGGGGGGGGGGGGGGAACCACAGCTATTAATTTATCTAAACCAAAATTTATCAACCAACATGTTATTGTTAATCAAATCCTGAATCTACCACTCGTAAGAAATATAAATAATAAACAAGAGTTATAACAAGGTAATACAGAACTTATCACAGTGTGACACAAACTCTGAAACCAAGTTTGAACTTATTCGGAAGTTGTAAGTCAGATGAGTTTTAGTTCTGTTGGCTAATTTATTTGAATTTTCAATGTCAAATCAGTGTTTTTTAGCCTTTACAAATCAGGTACGTTATAAGGACCCTTCCCAATGGAAATTTCATTGATTTTTCCCAAAATTTGTCTATATTTTTCCCAAACATTGACATTTTAGTATTATGCAAATGAGACAAAAAATTTCCTAAAGAAAAAGTACAGGAATCATTGAAAAAATAATAAGAAGAAACACTGCAAGTATAGCCCCCTTAGAGATTCATTTTGTTACATTACTAAATAAGATAACTTACTCAGGAATTGGTCCCACTGTCCATTCGAATTCCAGGTATTGTGCATCTTCATAAAGGCGAATAACTTGAGTGACCCATGAACTGAAGGACTGATGAATTTCCTGAACTAGTTTGCCCTACAAAACAACATTGTTACTATAATACAGTACATGTACATATGTACACACATACATAAAAGTGGAAAATTGATTTACATTAAGATGAGAATGTACATATAAAAAAAGTTTTTACACATTCAAGTAACCAAATATTAAACATAGGTATCCCTTTCCAAATTATAACGAAGTGGTAATATGAAGCCTTTTGGGCCATATATGGCTATTAATATGTTCCTTTTTGGTTTTATTACAAATCATCACATACTGTTATCATCATACTGCATTCCATAATAACAATTAATGATCATTTACCCTTAAATGTTAATCAAAAATTTCGCAATAACTTTACCTGGATAACTTTTAAATTCTGTCTGAATGCTGGATTGAAATCTAAGGGATCTGTTTGGTTTGGTCTGAAGATATAAGCTCCAGATCCTTGGAATTTGGGCACAGTCTGGTTGCCATAGTGACTGATGTAGTATTGAAATCTTTGATTTAAGCTGGTAGAAACTCCACTTTTAAGATTTTTTATTTGAATCAAATCTCCAGATTTACTATCAAATGTCACAGAAAGGAACTGAAAGAACAATATTTACAATGTTAAATCAATCATATTCCTATTTTATGGTGAGGTTTTATGAGAGTAGAAGACGCTTAAGATAATAAGTTATTACATGTATATAATTTTCATTTGAATGACTTTCATCTAATTCAATATTAGAATAATCAAATCTTTTTCATTCATTATGAAACAAGTATTAAAAAGGTAAATATTTTCACTCTGTACACAAAACAATACATTGCAAATTCATATTTCATGTACTAAAATCCATATATCATACAAATATTCATTAATTTGTTGAAGTTTGTCATTTAAACATTTTTTCAAGGATGATTTTTAAAACTCAGTGAAAATAGGATATGTATATGAAACATAATGCCCCGAGTAGCAACAAATTTCTAAGGTCAAGGTCAAGATCACAAGGTATAATAAATAATGGTATCAATAGTCTCGCCACAAGGAACACAATATCAAAATATGAAAGCCTTATCTCCTATAGTTCAAAGGTGAAGGCCAATGTTAAGTTTTTTAACGTAGGTCAAATGTAGATCAAACTTGAAGGTCAATTTCACAAGCTAAAAAATTATGATATCAAAGGAAAGTTCTAACCATAAGGAGCACACATGAAATATGAAAGCCTTAGTCCCTTATAGTCGAAAAACTATGTCCAAGGATACATTTCTTGAAATGTAGGTCAAATGTAAGGGTCAAGGGAAAAGTTATGTCCAAACAAAGAAACAAACAGAAAAAATACAATATGCCCCTGATCTATTGATCAGTAGGTATAAAACAAGAGGCCCAAGTGGGCCTATATCGCTCACCTGAGTACCTAGATTATCAGTCATCCATGGAGGAAGAATTCATTTATTTTTGCATTAATGTGACTAAGTCAACACAGATGTTGAAAATATGTAAAATTTTATTTCAGGCTAGAATAAAAAACAACACTTTTTTGCACATCCATTCAGGTGATTTTGATATTAAGCATTTCCTTTGTCTCTGCAAGAAGTCATTCAGGGCAACAAGTTAGTCATTTTCTTTAGGTGGGGCCTTTTGTTGACTGATTTCAAGTCTGGGTCATGAACAACAATTGTTTCAAATATTGTCCAGATCTAACTTAAAATTGCTTAATTTCATATGTTGAGTGTTGAGAAACATCTAAAAACTTATTTAGATGTGTAAAGAAATGAAAAAAAAATTTTGACCACAGCTGGATTTGAACCGCTACTCTCCATATTTCAATTACCAAGTGGTATATGTACTATTGTGAGAACTGCTTTTTAGACATGGTGGCATTATCTGTTAACCAATTTGGATGAAATTTACCGAATTGATAGACGACTTTTAGTACTTCATGTATTCCATGTTTCATTAAAATCTTTCATGTGGTATAACAGCAGAAGTAAAAAATGTGATTGAATTGTTCCTATACACCCTCATTTGGAAGTCTTAAAAAATTCATGGAAAATCCAAAAATTGAGATATTGACAAAATTCTTTCAAAGTAACAATCCTTACCATAATTATGATCACAATAATCCATAAGAAATCATCATTATCAATTAACTAGGAAATATGACACTTTTTTCTGCATTGAATCACCAAGTCCAAAGAAATGTCGAAAAAAATTCAAAAATTTGATTTTGGAAGGGAACCAAAATGACAATACATCTTCACTCATCCCTCTAGATCATTTCTATGCATTCTGTTTGTCTCTGTATACAGCCCGTATGAAAAAGAATATTGTTAAACGAGGGAACTCTTTTGTGACCTACTCTTGACTATGGTGGCGCCACCTGTAAAGAGGTCTGGACGAAAACAACAGAATTTGAAGAGGATCATAAGTGACTTATTTCTACCAAGATTTATTAAAATCCTTCAAACAGTTTTGTAGAAAAAGTTGAAAATGTGAAAAATGGCCACCCCCCCCCCCCCCCCCCCCTCCCCCCCTTTTTTTTTTGGAAGTCTTAAACGTAAAATTCCTAATTTCATATGTTGAGAAACATCTAAAAACTTATTTAGATGTGTAAAAAAAAAAAATTATTTTTTTGACCACAGCTGGATTTGAACCGCTACTCTCCATAGTTCAATTACCAAGTGGTATATGTACCATTGTGAGACCTACTTTTAGACATGGTGGCATTATCTGTTAACCAATTTGGATGATCCGCACAAAAAACAAAACCTTTGAAAAGGACTATGAGTACTTGCATCCTACCCAGTTTTATCACAATCCTTCAAGTTGTTCTCTAGATCAAGTTGAAGATATGAAAAATTGTCCCCCCCCCCTTTTCTTGGAAGTCTTAAAAAATTCATAAAAAATTCAAAAATCGAGATATTGAAAAAATTCCTTCGCACCAGCATTCCTTACCATAGAAATGATTAAATGAAACCAAATGAATGCATCAATGTTTACTAAAAGAAAATAATAACTCTTTAATGCATTAAAATAACAAAGTCAAAAATACAAATGAAAAAACGTCAAAAATTTGATTTCGGAATGGAACCAAAAATATCAACACTTCTTCCCATATGCCTCTAAATCATTCCTATGCAGTCGGTTTGTCGCTGTATGCACCCGATCTGAATAAGAAGTTTGTCAAAGGAGGGTACCCTCTGTGACCTACTTTTGTCTGTGGTGGTGCCACCTGTTCACGGATCCTGACAAAGATGACCACATTTGTCGGGGACCTTGAGTATTTGATGCATGCCAAGTTTCATTGAATTCCAGCAAGTGGTTCCGAAGAAAAAGTTCAAACTGTGAAATGTTTACACCAATTATCCCACCCCCCTTTTTCTTGAAAGTCTTAAAAAATTCATAAAAAATCCAAAACATAAAATATTGAAAAATTTTCTTCGCAGTAGTATTTTTTACCATCAAAATGATCAAATTAAACCAAATTAATGCATCAATGTTTACTAAAAGAAAAAAATACCTCTTTTCTGCATTAAAACTACCAAGTACAAAAAAACGTAAAAAAAAACGTCAAAAATTTGATTTCGGAACGGAACCAAAAATAACAACACTTCTTCACACATCCCTCTAGATCATTCCTATGCATTCAGTTTGTCTCTGTATGCCCCCGGTCTGAAGAAGAAGTTTGTCAAAGGAGGGTACCCTCTTTGACCTACTTTTGCCTGTGGTGGCGCCACCTGTTGATGAATCCGGACGAAAAACAACAACACTTGTAGGGGACCATGAGTACTACATGCTTATCAAGTTTCATCAAATTCTGTTCAGTGGTTCTGGAGAAGAAGTCGAAAATGTGAAAAGTTAACGACGGACGACGGACGGTGATTGATCACAATAGCTCACTTGAGCCTTTGGCTCAGGTGAGCTAAAAACTGCAACTTCAGCTTTCTGAAATAAATTTACAACGAATTAATGCTGTGCTATTTTACCTTATTCTGTATAACACCATTTGTTTTTGAAGTAATTTGCAAAGGTGACTTGTTGTATGAACTGATGCCATCTTTAAAATAAAAACAAAATAATAAACAACAAAACATAGACAACAGAATGATATTCATAAATGCATGTCATTTCATTATATTAGTTTATGAGAGTATTTTGTTTACTTATTCATTTGTTTACTTCAAGTATTTTTTTTTGACATGATAATATTCAGCAATATAATGTCCTGTTTTATGTGATGGGAAAGACTTTGATGTCAATATCTATGAAATATGAAATAGATACACTAATAACAACTTCTATACGAACAGAGCACACATAGACACAGGTCACACACATGTGTTTACATCTCTGATTGATTTGGAGTATGTGCATACTCTCAATCTGTTGCAGATCTATCTGGCCACAGGCACAGAGTGTAAGACAGTGTTTGCCACTGTTTTTTTCTAAGAATGGACCTTTATAACACTTACTAGATGTTAAGAAATAACAAGAAATATTTTCTAGGGGCATATGATTAAGAACTTACCTTTATTTGTGTTAATGAAATATGTACTGAAGCCTAAAGGGGGAATCAAGGCTGGGAATACTAGTTCATGATCTGCAATTGAAGCATTCCTTTCTGGGATCCTCTTTGTATCATTACCTATAGGAACAACCTGAGGAAAAAGAATTAATACATTGCACTGCATATTGTGAAAAATGTAAATTGAGTTTTTTAAGAAGGTTACCATTAAGTAATTTTATGAGGAAATACAAGATGTCCAAATGGGTATATATTGTATCATTACCTATTGGAACGACCTGATGAAAAAATTGAATTAATCCTACTATTTCATAGATTATCCATTTCGTCATTTGTGTATAAGAGTATGACGTCAGATCTCATCGTACGTGACTTTGCATTCGTGATGAGGTTGCATCGTGTTTTTCTTTACAAAAATGAGTCAGTTGCTGAAGTGTCACAAATGCGAAGTCATGTTTTGCAAGATCTGACGTCAAACTGTATACCAAATGGCGAAATGAGAATATTGTCATTAATACAGATAAAAGGGAGCTAGCACAGGTTATAGACCTTATTTGGAAAAGATTTCACTATGATCGAGTAAGTTAAATATTCATTTATTGGATTATAGGTTGCAATTTCGCTGTGCAAACGTTTGTCACCAGAGGCTTGTACATCCTGATACCAGCTGGTATTGCTGAATTTTTTATGAACAAAGTCTCTCTGACCCTCTCCCACAAATTGCAGATATCAAATGTGGGAGAATGGCAGAGAATCTCGGACTAACTATATTAATGAGAAATGAAATATTCTTCCTTTTTAGCAATCTTCTGTAAATTCATGGAAAAGTACTACTACATTGTGAAAATGTAACAAGAGGTATTTATGAAGGTAATCATTTAACAAATTCATGAATAAATATGAGATAAGTACATTTAAGATGGTATGGTTCATCCAAAAATTATGTAGTAATGAAGAATTACTATACATTAACACTAAACACATGAACTGGTATGTGAAATTGATAAGTCTGATATGCAATAAGAGATTTAATGGAAGTTACAATTTTTCAATTTAATGCTGAGAAAATATGGAAAAATGTAACAATCTATAAATAGTGATATATCCAGATTGTATAGAAATAGGTATAAAAAGTGATAAATGTACCTCAAATATGACTGCATTGCCAACAGGGTCCAGTACAGTAAATGATGTGCCAACAATAGGAATCCTCATCCAATATATAACCTCATGGCCTATAGGATTGTAGGCAGTCACTGTGAACTGAAACAAAGAGAATACACAACATCACACCCTATAGGATTGTAGGCAGTCACTGTGAACTGAAACAAAGAGAATACACAACATCACACCCTATAGGATTGTAGGCAGTCACTGTGAACTGAAACAGAGAGAAAACATCACACCCTATAGGATTGTAGGCAGTCACTGTGAACTGAAACAAAGAGAATACACAACATCACATCCTATGGGATTGTAGGCAGTCACTGTGAACTGAAACAAAGAGAATACATCACACCCTATAGGATTGTAGGCAGTCACTGTGAACTGAAACAAAGAGAATACACAACATCACATCCTATGGGATTGTAGGCAGTCACTGTGAACTGAAACAAAGAGAATACACAACATCACATCCTATAGGATTGTAGGCAGTCACTGTGAACTGAAACAAAGAGAATACACAACATCACATCCTATAGGATTGTAGGCAGTCACTGTGAACTGAAACAAAGAGAATACATCACACCCTATAGGATTGTAGGCAGTCACTGTGAACTGAAACAAAGAGAATACACAACATCACATCCTATGGGATTGTAGGCAGTCACTGTGAACTGAAACAAAGAGAATACACAACATCACACCCTATAGGATTGTAGGCAGTCACTGTGAACTGAAACAAAGAGAATACACAACATCACACCCTATAGGATTGTAGGCAGTCACTGTGAACTGAAACAAAGAGAATACGCAACATCACATCCTATAGGATTGTAGGCAGTCACTGTGAACTGAAACAAAGAGAATACATCACACCCTATAGGATTGTAGGCAGTCACTGTGAACTGAAACAAAGAGAATACACAACATCACACCCTTTAGCATTGTAGGCAGTCACTGTGAACTGAAACAAAGAGAATACATCACACCCTATAGGATTGTAGGCAGTCACTGTGAACTGAAACAAAGAGAATACACAACAACACACCCTACAGGATTGTAGGCAGTCACTGTGAACTGAAACAAAGAGAATAGAGAATACACAACATCACATTCTATAGGATTGTAGGCAGTCACAGTGAACTGAAACAAAGAGAATACACAACATCACATCCTATGGGATTGTAGGCAGTCACTGTGAACTGAAACAAAGAGAATACGCAACATCACATCCTATAGGATTGTAGGCAGTCACTGTGAACTGAAACAAAGAGAATACATCACACCCTATAGGATTGTAGGCAGTCACTGTGAACTGAAACAAAGAGAATACACAACATCACACCCTTTAGCATTGTAGGCAGTCACTGTGAACTGAAACAAAGAGAATACACCACACCCTATAGGATTGTAGGCAGTCACTGTGAACTGAAACAAAGAGAATACACAACAACACACCCTATAGGATTGTAGGCAGTCACTGTGAACTGAAACAAAGAGAATACACACCATCACACCCTATAGGATTGTAGGCAGTCACTGTGAACTGAAAGAAAGATAATACACAACATCACACCCTATAGGATTGTAGGCAGTCACTGTGAACTGAAACAAAGAGAATACACAACATCACACCCTATAGGATTGTAGGCAGTCACTGTGAACTGAAACAAAGAGAATACGCAACATCACATCCTATAGGATTGTAGGCAGTCACTGTGAACTGAAACAAAGAGAATACACAACATCACATCCTATAGGATTGTAGGCAGTCATAGTGAACTGAAACAAAGAGAATACACAACATCACACCCTATAGGATTGTAGGCAGTCACTGTGAACTGAAACAAAGAGAATACATCACACCCTATAGGATTGTAGGCAGTCACAATGAACTGAAACAAAGAGAATACACAACATCACACCCTACAGGATTGTAGGCAGTCACTGTGAACTGAAACAAAGAGAATACACAACATCACACCCTATAGCATTGTAGGCAGTCACTGTGAACTGAAACAAAGAGAATACACAACATCACACCCTATAGGACTGTAGGCAGTCACTGTGAACTGAAACAAAGAGAATACACAACATCACATCCTATAGGATTGTAGGCAGTCACTGTGAACTGAAACAAAGAGAATACACAACATCACACCCTATAGGACTGTAGGCAGTCATAGTGAACTGAAACAAAGAGAACACACAACATCACATCCTATAGGATTGTAGGCAGTGACTGTGAACTGAAACAAAGATAATACACAACATCACACCCTATAGGATTGTAGGTAGTCACTGTGAACTGAAACAAAGAGAATACACAACATCACAACCTATAGGATTGTAGGCAGTCACTGTGAACTGAAACAAAGAGAATATAAAACATCAGGTCCATCCTCTGTTGGCAGTCGCTACGAGCTTAAGTGAAGAGAATACAAAATGCCACACTCTTTAGGATTGTGGGTGGTCACAAAGAGAATATTTACTAGATAAAAAAAAACATGAATACAATTTATTATATTCAATGATACACAGAGCATAAATTTTTATGACGATATATGTAAACTGTTATCATATACTGATAGAAATTTCTTGTAAAATTTTCATCTTAAGAGAGAAAAAAAAAAAATTCTAGAACCATATCATAAAATACAAAACCATAATTGTTATTAAATTGTGCTTACCTTCTTGTTGTTTTCACTTAAATGACAAAAACTTATATTCATTAGCGTACAGAACACTTGTTCTGGTACTCCGTGGTTGTGTTTACTAAGAGGCAACAACTTCTCAAAAGCACTGTTTATGACATTCTGAAAATGAAACATTGGGAAATATGAATTGAAACAATACAAACTAATGACATAGTTTAAACAAATTAAAGTCAATCAAGAGCCGAGACTTTACTACATAAAAGCTTCATATTTTTTTTCTTTGGGACCGTTTTGTGAGAACATGTCTCAATTATTTAAAAACTTATGTTAAGAAACCATTGTTTGGGACATTGGCCTATTGAATTATTACGCTCTTCTAGCTACTACTGATGATAAACAAAAATCTTACGACATTGATATACATTATAAATCGTACTCTGAATCATATGACATTTTAAAATCATCTTGTATCTGCTATTGAAAATACCTAAGTATTTGACTGAACAAATTGTGAATACTTAAGTTAATTAATGAGTATGAAAATTATAATCTAGGCAAAAGGTTTTAAAAATCTGACATGGAAAATTTTACCTGGCAAACTTTGGAACCTTCTGCTAGCCGAAGAGCATAGTCATAGGCAACAGCTTGCTTTTCAGTTCCGCTATCAATTAAATGAGGACTATCAATTATTGTCAATTGTGGTAGAATTTTTCTGAGTTCAAAAAATTAAAAACAAGTAACAAACTGATCAGAATAGATCCAATTGTACGGCAGTTTTAGTAGACTATTTCTGTCACATAAGAAAATAATTAATTTGATGGTTACTATTGTCAATTATGTAACCCAGGATATGATCAATCTATAAATTATCATTTTAACAAAAGTGTTGAAAAGATCACATGTTTGCTTTTTATCCATTTTTCTGAAGTGTGCCTCCTAATGGACAGAATAACAACAAAAAAGTCATCCCTATAAGTTGCTTCGCTTCACAGGCAATACGCACACACACATACAAACACAAAAAAAGAAGCGATATATTTCCTCTCTGTCAAAGTAATTTACAATTCATATGCATTAAAACTTACGAAACTGCATCATGATGCTGGGCAACAGCCACTGCCTCTTCTGAAATAAAAATAAAAAAAATTAATAATGATATTATTACAGGTAAAAATCACTTTAATTTTGGTTGATAGGAGTACAAAGCCTAAAAGTAGCATTGTATGGAGAGAAAATAGTACCATTATTGTTTGATTTTGGATTTGTAGGCGAAAAGTTAGAACAAAAAAATGTATAGTTGCTGATAAATGATCAGAATATGTTGACTTTATGTTGTATGAAATTATAATGGTTCACTAATTATAATTGCTTCGTAGCTTACAAATTTTCATTTATCTTACAATAGCAGCAAAGGAGAGATAATAGAAGACAACAGAGAAGCAGTATAAACCCTTGCCCTTCAGCAGGTACATTGGCAGATCTTCCTACATATCAACAGACAACCAAATCTGAATAATCACAGGTTTGTGACTCTAATGGATGTCAACATAATAATTCCAATTACTCCTTCACTGCAATTTCAGTAATGGTACATCATTAATATATTTTGATTATTGATCTCAACCTTGAAACTCACTTAAAAGTTGAATACTTTTCATTCTGTCATCTTTATGAGGAAGCTGTGCTATGACATCTAACTGCTTACATACCTTTACGAAATTCATAGAGACAATACATATTACTATTATGATAAATGATGAAATTTGCTCTTACAAGTTTTAACAATGAATATTTTACAGAGTTAGGCATGAAGTACTACAAATTGCTAGTTTTGGTTAGCATTACTGCAGAGGAATAAAATCTTGAATTTAAATTCTTGCAAATAAAATTTAGGATTTAATACCAATTTTACTTCCAAAACCTACAGACTGAAAACTGATAATGAAAGCTAATAATTTCTTTTTTATGCATATATTAAATAAGACTAAAACTAAGTAAAAATTAATGGAAATTTGAAGAAATTCAGGGCTTGATATTAACGACTGTATGGACAGGTAGAATTGCTTTCAGACAGATAGAAATTGCACCTGACCTGTCCAAGAGGACAGGTAAAAATAACAAATCAGAGCATTTATAAAGCTCAAAATATATCCGTTTAAACATGTTGATATTGTTTCATAACAAATATACATCTCTCTATTGAAACACCTGACACAACCTTAAAAGAATTGCCATAATGTAGCTTTATCTTGGTCTTCAAAGTGTTTGAATAAGGCAACCACATGCTCAAGCATTCAGAGGATCCAGATTATACATAATGTGTGATGCATACTGAAAAATTTTAAATCATACAGTGTAGTAATATCATGGCAAAAAGTGGGAAAGGCAAAGGGCTTTGGGTATTTGGGATCAGTAAATCAGGAGGCTATCCCCAAAACAAAAACAAAGGGAAGAACAAAACAGGAAGTATGGAAAGGGCAGAATATATCGGACAGGTGAATATGTCATTCAGAGAGGTATTTTTTTACCCGTCTGACAGGACAAGTGTCACAAAAAGTAAGTGTCAAGCCCTGAAATTTATTATGAAAATAGCACTACTTCGAAAAGGAAATTCAGAAACACATTACTGCAAACCTGGAGAAAGTTGTTGGTTTCTCTGACATAGCGTTTGAGTGTTGGTCGGCTGGTGTAAAATCCAGTCCAAAAAGCATGTGGTATATGAGCATAGGGGAAGAAATCATCTTGTTTAGATGGCCAAGTGAGGTTGGCTTGGTTTAGATGATATAAATAACAAGATGGTGTGGAATACAGCAGGTTGATTTTACTGCCATTCATTTGCTGTAAAGATAAGACATACACATATGTAACTGATAGGAACAAAAGAATTATGCTATTTTTACATGTAAGAATTTTGTATATGGTATAAACTTTGAAGATGACAGTCAATGACAAAGAGTATCATAAGAATATAAACTGAGACTGAAATACTAACTTCAAAGTTGATGCTAACCTTGAAGTTGATATACTGACTTGGCTGAGGATATTTTGAGTCTGACGTTGATTAAATAACATTATTCCTGATATACTGACCTTGAGGTTGACATAATGTATCAGCTTGTCCAGATTCTTGTACCACATGTTAGCATTCAGATAATTAAAATCACTTCCCATAGTCATGATGAGGTGAGAAGTAGCATAACTTTCTGACTGAAATAAATACATAGAATGCATATCAGTAGACTTATAGATGGAATGATCACTGTTTTAAGTCACTCCATAATCACTTCACATATATGGTGATAGCATTTGTTTGATGCATTGTAGAGAAATTTATACCTTTGCAACGGACCCACCCGAAGCAGTGAGGGATCCAGAGATCACGTCTAACATGACATGTGCTCTCGGTTTTCACTCTCTCATTCAAAAGACAGGACATCAGTGTGTTTGTAGCAGGAACTGAACCCAGAGTATCTCAATTCTGAGCCCAGATCCTCATCCACTGAGTTTTACCTGCTGTACAAGGGGAAGGTTTCATTTCAGTTTAAAGCTTCAATACATTATTAATGCAACCAAAGAGAACAATTTTCACACCAATATACCAATTCTACACATGAATATCTAAGGTGATGTTTACATTTTATCAGAGAATACTGATTTCCATTGCTCCATTATGTGGTAAGACTCTTACCTGATACCTGGTATAGTTCAGAAAATCTTCAACTCTTTTGTCTACATTGTAATCATGCATTCGTTCATCATCCTGCAAATTTGAATATTATTTTTAACTTTATCATTGACGTTTCAAAATGCACAGTGCACAGTGTTGTATTGCAATATATGTACATAACCAATACACCAATGTATCTACATGTAAATTTGCTTGATTTTACGTTTCATGTCATAATATGAATTATTTCATCTAATACATGGTAGGCAGTATTTAGCAGTGGAGAAAAGTGAACCCCTTGGAGGTTTACTTACAAATCTTTACACTTGCTCTAACAGAAAACCCAGACTGGACATTTGAGAGTCCAAAGTGGGCACAAGCGAACTGCATTAACCTAAATGGTTGGTTGGTTGATTGGTGTTTTACGTCACTTTCAACAATTTTTCGGTTATATTATGACATGGAAGCAGGAGGTTACCAACTCTTAAATATAGTGCCGCAATCCAGGAATCGAACCCAGATCGTCGTGCCGCAAGCCAAGCACTTAATCACTACACCAAGCCTGCCCCCATTAACCTAAATGGAAACCCCTAATTTGTTTTAAAACCTTAAGAAAAACAAGTAGGTCATAGTATAACAAAAAGGATGGTGTGCTTGGTTTTATCACAGTAGATAACAGACTTACCATTATTGGGTGGTCTCTACACGTTACATCAAAACAGAAAGTCGGAGGGGGGTTATATCCATGAAATAATGCACCAGTAAATAAATTACTTTCAGCCCCTAAAAAAAGGTATTTGTTTATGAAAATTCTGTATCCAGCAATATTAGGAATTTTTTGAAAAATATATATATTTGATAAAAGAAGGATGGCTTTTCTACATAATACATAAGAAGGGTCACTATATTTTGTTGGAAAAACATTTTTTTATCTTTATCTTTAGGTAAATACTTGTTATCATAATCATTCAAAATTATTATTAATATGTAGAAAGATGAAGAATAACATTTTGTACAGAATACTACAAAAAGAAAAAAAAAAAAAACCCCAAGAGCATCATCTAGTGTGGCATAATATGCCTGTCACTTAGTTTGAAGGGGAGGATTTTCAAAGTACGAAAGTACGGAAACATTCCCCCCTTAAATTGTTAAATTGTTCCATCCCTAATAGTTCATTCTATATCCTGCCTACAAGGTTTTCTAACCAAGTAGCACTTAGTACTTCGACCTTCATCTTTGACCTTGAAAAACAATAAGCATCTTGATCTTGGCATGAAGTGTAAGTGTACCAAGTCTTAGCATGAGGAGTAAGTGTACCATGTTTGACAGTCTTAGCCCCAACGGTTTGGTCTGTATCCTGCCTACAAGGTTGTTTCTACCAAGTAGTACTACTACCCTGACCTTTGACCTTGAAAAAAACAATAGGCGTCTTTGTCTTGGCATGAAGAGAAAGTATACTAAGTTTGACAGTCCTAGCCCCAATGGTTTGATCTGTATCATGCTTAGAAGGGTTTCTTAACAAGTAGTACTACGACCTTGACCTTTGACCTTGAAAAACAATAGGTGTCTTTGTCTTGGCATAAGGAGTAAAAAATGTAAGTTTGACAGTCTTAGCCCATACTGTTTGGTCTGTATCCTGCCTACAAGGTCGTACAGACAGACAGACAATACCATACCATAATATGTCCCATCAAAGATGAGCGTATAAAAAAAATGAAAAACAAAGAGAAATTCTGCTAATCAAAATATGTATATTCACTTCAAGGTGAGCTTTGGCAATTTGGATTAAATGTCTTTGTCAATGCTGCTTTGTGGCACTAAATTATTAATAGCCTAAGCTTTAATAATTTCTGGTACATGTGTCAGGGGAAATTTAAATAGCGAATGAAATACATGTCACAGAGAAATATTGAGCATGCTCAAAGGAAGCAACTTAATGTTGTCAAGGAAAATTCAAATATTAACAGAAACTAAATGTTAGGGATAGCCAAGTGAAATACATGTATTAGTTTACTGCCATGAATGGACAAGCAAAAACTAAGGTAATATTAAGACTCGTAGTTGAAAGAAACATTTGTGTTTATAGAAATCCATGTGCATAAGGAAAATTCAGTGCTATGAGGATAAGCTGAGCGTTGAAGGAATTATTATTATAAGAAAAACCTCATAACGTAGATGGACTCGGATATATAAATATCAATAACAGTTTGTTATAACTTCCTGTACAAGAAAAAAAAAACAAATACCATTATTTATTCTTTGAAATGAAGATGCCATGTCTATTGTATATATATAATATTGTATAAACTCAGGAGATTTTGCTAATGATACACAGGGCTCAAGATTGATTGATTGAATGATTTTTGTTTTACATCACACCATGAATATGGTGACGGCATCTGCCTGATGCGGGGCGTACAAATTTTGACCTTTGCAATGGACCCACCCTTTGCAATGGACCAGAGCAGGAATCGAACCCCGGCCTCCTGATCAGGAGTCCAGCGCGATACCACTAGGCCACACTGCTTAGGGCTCAAGATTAACGAATAACTAATAACAGTTGCCACCGACTAAGAGGTTTCTCATTGTATCAGTCCATATCCGTACTTTTTGGAAACACCCAATGTTACTTTTAATATCATTCATGGAAAAGCACAGGGTAGATAACAGTACCCAGACTAAGTCACTGATGTGTTTCTTTGGTCTTTTCGTTAGAGTTACTTCTCTTATGTGATGGTATATGACGTAAAACCATTATGACATCATCAAATTCTATGGAAACCGATCTAAAACTAAGGAAAATGAGAGTCCAAAAATGATGCTTTCATAGGAAATTGATGATCCATAATTGTTTAATCTCAGATACTTCCTATATTGAAAATAACTTTGAAGAAAGTAATTTTGAAGAACATTGATGATGTTCCGTATAATGTTTATGTGGATTGGAAATAGATGTTGGGATGTGGAGATATATTTCAGTGGATACTGATTCCTGGTGTTCATCTGAGGAGCTCAACATTTGTGGAGGAGAAGGCCTATGTACCCTGTGATGTTTCAGAATATTAAAATATTGAAAAAATCTTTCTAGTCAAATGCAAACACTGTTTTTTTTTTATATTTTCTCTCAATTTTACTGAAGACTAATAGATTTTGTGGCGGACTGATACATTTTGTAATCAGTTAGTCCACCAGACTAATGCTTGAAAAAGTTAGCTACGAACCTTGGATAGATATAAACATGACGATACATCCAACAAGAGATTTGCATCACAGCTGCAATGTTCCAAGTTCCAAAACCTCAGAAAAAAATAGGCACATTTTCCACTCATGGTAAGTGTATGAAGTTTCACTGCAATAGCACTAAACATATTGGACTTATGGTCCGGAAACCAGTTTTTGATACCCCACTCCTATGACCCAAACCTTTGACTTTTCGACCCCAGAAACAAAAGGGCACACCTTCCATTCATGGTGAGTAAGTATATGAAGTTTCATTGCAATAGCGCTTAACATATTGGACTTATAGTTTAGAAATCAAATTGCTGACGGACACCTGCCTCCCAAACTGTCCACCTCACATCAAATTCAAAGCCAAGTTTTGCAACTTGGCTAAAAACTACAGTTACATCAAGAAAGATAATTACAAGACCTACCAAGATTCTTAGGACTTCCTTCCCAGACCATCTCCATCGTTTTTGTTTTCATCCTTTCATCTTTGTCTTGATAATCCAGTCTTCCAAAGAACAAACCATCAAATCCCATCTACAAAATAACGCTAAAGATACATATATGTAATACAATGTATAGAACAAAGATCAAACCATCAAGTCCCATCTAAACCATCAAATCCCATCTACAAAAGAATGCATAAGATACATATATGTAATACAATGTATAGAACAAAGAACAAACCATCAAATCCCATCTACAAAAGAATGCTTAAGATACAAATATGTAATACAATGTACAGAACAAAGAACAAACCATCAAATCCCACCTACAAAAGAATGCTTAAGATACATATATGTAATACAATGTACAGAACAAAGAACAAACCATCAAATCCCATCAACAAAAGAATGTTTAAGACACATATATGTAATACAATGTACAGAACAAAGAACAAACCATCAAATCCCATCTACAAAAGAATGCTTAAAGTGCTATTAGAATGCTGGGGTATTTTTCATTTTCTTAAAATCCTAATTGAATAATTATAAAATTCATAGATATTACCGCTACTTCTGCTTCAGTATTTCTCTGATAGATATCTAAAAATATCCAATTGTCCAATTTTACAGGAAAACCCGAGTAAAAAACATGCTTCCTGTACAACTTTTGTACAACTTATAACCTCATTTTACAGTGATATCACAATGCAAACAATAACATCATAATTAAAACACCAAGGAAAAGTAGCTTTGGTACAATTACTAACCTCACATACATGTATTAAGGAGATTAACAACTGAAAAAATCGACCAAGCTGTTTATGGATTATCGTATATATTAGGTCAGTGGGTCATGTAGCAGTGTAATTTTTTGTCAGCAACTTGTGTATGTAGATACACACATTGAATAATTGATTGATTGATTTTTCTTTTACGTCACATCATGAATATTTCACGTACATGGTGACAGCATCTGCCTGATGCGGGGCATACAAATTCTGACCTTTGCAATGGACCCACCCGAAGCAGTGAGGGATCTTTAATGTGTCATGCATACCACGACATGGGGCCTTTGTTTTTACTGTCTCATCTGAAAGACAGAACACCGGCATGACCAGAGCGGGAATCGAATCCCAGCCTCCTGATTAGGAGTCCAGCGTGATACCACTAGGCCACGCCGGCTTCACATTGAATAGAAAAATTGTGAACATTCTTATAGCACTATAAGGTACATATATGTAATATAGAACAAACACATTATTTTTGTGAGGTATCAATACACAAGAGAAGGCCTGACTCATACAGAAACAAGAGGTGATAATTAGGTCTTTTCATCCCAAATTTCTTCTAAAAATGGTCTCCATTCAGGGGAGGATCAAAGACGCCTTTTCCTCACAAAGTAAATGAGTTCATAAATGTTAAACATAATAAATACTTCTCAGTTTTCAATTATATAAGTAATTAATGTTTAATTTGTACCAACATATTACTATGACTCTCACAATTCTTTCTTTTCTATTCATCTTGTTGTATTAAGTGTTCAACTTACATGAGCGAATAGTGATGCCTGTTCCCTGCTGTGTCCGAATGGGTCGATCTGCCATGCCACTCTTGGTCGACCACATTCACCAAAATTCTTATGTAGGAATTCAAACCCCAAAGTATGTTCATCAATGATGGCATTATAATGTGTAGTAGCTTCATCATCCATCGACCATCCACCCAAAATAAATTCCAAACGACCTTTATATAAAGAATCTACTGCTTTAGCTACATTCTATCTGACAAAAAGTTGTGATACGTAATTATTTTTAATATGTATGGAAATCTACAATAATGCAAAAGAAGTCATAAGCATGATCAATCTTAACATTTGACATTTGGTCAACCTGTAGCTAGAAGAACATTGTATGCAAAAATTTCTGATCACCACAGAAATACATGGCATGCAAATGGAATGATGTAACCCTAATGACTCAACATCTCTCCTCTTCATAACACATACATACCTTCCCTCACAAGTTCTTTTACTAAGCTTTTCATCTTATCATTTTGCTCATTCCACCATCTGGCAAAGAAGGCAATTTCCACATAAATAAAACGTCTCCTGGGGTCTTTCAGAAGCTGGTCAATGACCGAGTCCAAGATATACTGTACCCCAGCCACTTGAATACCATCCTTATCTGGAAATAAAACAGAATGACATACCTGTAATTATAGTAATGTTGTCATAGATTTAAACTGGCCCAACTCTATTACATGTAGAAATATGTTATGCAATGAAATACCATTAAAGAAAAATAAATACCATTATCACATTGCTAGAGGATTACAAATTAAAGCCAGCTAAATCAAATTCAACTACATGAGAATGTATTCAAAAGCCTGAGTTGCTATACCTCCATAATAGTACTGATCCACTGTTTTCAGCCATCCAACATCATCATGTGTGTGTGGGACGAGGTGTACATTGATCATTCCATCCTTCACTGGATTGCAAGACTATGAAATATGTAAAGATAGAAACAGTTTGATAGAATTCCTAGATATGTAAACATTTAAAGACACAGATTGTGTGGGTATGTAGAATTACTGAAATAATGGAGATTCACCAATTTAACACTACAAATCGTTGAAATAACCAATTTATCAAGTGAAATAACACCTGTACATAGAAAGTTATGCCAAATTCACTAAAAATGACAGTTTTCTATTACATGAGTTTAATTATTTGTCCTCAACATGACTAAATTTTTTCCCTAAATTTCCTCCTTCCAGGTAATGTGCTCTTGATGGCCAAATGCCATGGTAAACTTGCTGTAAGCTTGTTTCCCGAATGGCAGACACTTCAAACAAACTTTCATAATATAAGTAATACTAATTTATAATATGATCGGAAATAATCTATTTGATCTGGAATAAAAAAGAAAGCGAGAAACATAAGTTAGAGTTATCTGTCTTTCGTTATACATCATTTATTATGGTACATGCATTCATCACGATACCAGATAATCTGTATTCTATATGTCATATTTTACTGAAATGTATGATTCTTTCTCAAAACGATAAATGATGACCATACAACCCTTATTTCTGTGTTGTTTTGGCGATTGGTGATTTTATTTCAGTGAATACCCATTATTCAGTGATTAGTCACACAGAGATTATATCAGATTACAGACCAGTAATGAGTTTTATATGTGGCAGAATGGCCGGCCCTGGACTTGGATAGCAGAGGTGTTAGAACGTTCACATGATATTGTGAGGTTATCAGTCCAAATCAACCATCTGTTCTCAATCCCAACTGTTAATATTGATATCCTTCATGATGGTATAAAATTTGTTTGGAGAGGTTTCTTGCAACCACAAGAAGGCAGGCCCTTTACCAGTGATCCGGGCTACATCGTTCATCCACATTGTTTTTAGTTTGAATAAGATTCTGGACTTCACTTTTCATCTTGTCTCTTATATAAAAGCAGAAAACTAACTAATTACTAATCACAAACATATGGATGTCTATATGTCAGCGTCACATGATCAGAAGAACTTTTATTTAATGTGCAGTGCAATAGTGGTAAATTTAACTAAATTGAAATGAAAAAGAATAACTGACAGCTATAACAAAAGTCTTAAAATTACCTGATAACCACATTTAAAAATGCTCTCGGCAGCAGTTGCTAACGATAAGGCAACAAAGTATATGTAACGTGAAATCATTGCTGAGTCAAAATGAAACTACAACTTGCATTCTTTAAGCGAGTATCGTATACTCATTGTTCGTTCTAAAGAGTTTCGAACCATTCTTTTTGTAGAATGTACGGGAATTGTTTTAAAATCTCTTATAAGTTTCATGCTGGTTCCTAGGTCCTCGAAATTCCAACTATGTACGTAGAGATTTTAGTAATACGTGTGGTTTACATCCGTAAAATGTCTTTAATTTGAGATGTAATCAGGGACTTCATATAATTGATATCAAAAAAGAAAATCTAATAAGCCTAACTGCATACGAGAATATATATATATATATATATATATATATATATATATATATATATATATATATATATATATATATATATATATATATATATATATATATATATATATATATATATATATATATATATATATATATATATATACACACACACACACACACACACACACACACATACATATATATATATATATATATATATATATATATATATATATATATATATATATATATATATATATATATATATATATATATATATATGAAAATATTTTATGTAAATATTACTTGTATACATCTCGATCGTGTAGTCCGATGAGTCGTGGTCCCGTCATCAGGTGGATCCTCCATCCACCGTCCGTTGTTTCGGCGCTGTCCATTACAACCTCCAGAGGTGGGCCGACTGGGGTGATCAGGTCCCAGTCCGGAACCACTCAGCTGTCCGCTCTTCACTTTTTGGTGTTAATACTGCTCTGTGACACAATGGGTATGTCTCTAACAGAGTTTCCATACACACATGACGTCACTAGTGTTGCACTTTCCACTGTTCTTCTCTCTTCCTCCACAGTTACATAGATACCATCTCTGCTTCCTTGCCCAGCCGTCCAAAGAGTCGTCGTCTCTCTGCCCCTGTGACGCCGATGACCCAAAGAGCCCTCCACATACACTGCCCTACGAAGCCTCGGCATCCCACCTCCAAAGGAAGGCACCACACTCGCCATCCACGCTGTTGACAGTCTGCCACCAGATCCTGGTACTTGCTGCACTTCCGCTCGTAGACCTCCTCTATTCTCTCCTTCCACGGCACCGTCAGTTCCACCAGAATAGCCTGTCTGGAAGATGGAGACCAAATGAAAATATCTGGCCTCTGGTTGCATGGACCATGGTGACTGCTATTTCCTGTGGAAACTGCATGCGGTCCCTGAGATTTGCTTGCAGCTGCCAATCACCGGCGGTACCCAACAGTCCACTTCCTTCAACTCTCTTGTACTCTGCTTCCCAGCCCTGACAAAGTTAACGAATCTCAGACCTCCTTTGTCCTTCCTCGGCTTCTTCCTGCTCTTATCAAACTCATCTGCAAGGACAGACAAAACCTTGTCATGTCGCCACGTGTACCGCCCAACTGTCAAAGCAACTGAACATGAAGACAGGATATGTTCCAAGTTGGCTGGTCTTCCACAAAGTTTGCAATGTGGGTCATCTGTGATACCCCAGGTTGCCGGATTGGTTGGAGTGGGCAACATGTCGTATACAGACTTCATTTGGAATTGCAGCATTTGGGGTTCCATGAACCTGATCTCACTCCATGTTAGTTTCCTCCGGCGATCTTCCTAGTTCAGCCAACTTCCCTGCTTCTTCATCCCATCTGCTCTGACCATCCTCGTATACTCCTTCATAGTGCGGACCTCTCTCTGAATCAACTGCCTCCTCTCCTCATCACCAGCTGTTCCCCATCTCGCTTTTGATGTTACACCAAGTCCCAATCTCTCTGCTACACTGCCCACGATGTCTCCATGTCACAGGCGTGATTCTGCCTCTTGAACCGTCTTCTTCTCTGACCATTCGCTGACCATCTTCGACCAGACCTGATGTTCATTCTTGCCTCTCGTACCTTGACTTCTTTGCTGTCTCTAAGCATCAGGAGCTGTCTGACCTTTGTGACCTTGTATTCCTCCACACTTGATGTAAGGGGAAGTTGTAGCTCCCGAGCTGTATAATCCTACACTACAGAAGCTTCGTTGGACTGCGAGCCATCTTCTTAAGTAACCACTAGCCAGCTGCTCCATAGCCTCGACCGTTGTCATGGGTACGCCATACACCAGTAAAGGCCACGGGACTCGAGGAAGTACTCCATGTTGATAAATCCAAGCCTTGTACTTTCCTGGTAAAGCGCTTCTGCCTATAATAGCCATCCAGGCATCCAGCTGCTTGCTTGTGTCACTCACATTCCTGGTGTCACCCAACATGTCATCAAAGTACTTTCTAAGGCACTTCATTGGCTTCTCTAAGACTATTGGAATGATCTCATCTCCAATCTTGAACTCATACTCACTGATCTTTCCTTTCTCCAGTACTGGGCTCCTGGACTTCGTTGGTTTGATATTCATGCGAGCCCAGCTGATGATGTCCTCGATCTCCTTCAGTGTCCATCTTGCCTCAATAATAGTCTTTTGTACTGACTGTCATGTCGTCTATGAAGGCTCTCACAAGGGTTGTCTTACGCCTGTCCTCATCCATGGTCGTCTACTCACCATCAGATTTCACCATCGGGTTCATAGCCGCCGAGAACAGGATAACTGAACCTCTACAGCCTGTAACGATCCCAACCTCCAAACGTTGCCACGAAGTTGTGAAGTCTTCTACTGTGAACCTCAGTTCCAGTCTGTCGAAATAACCTTCTAGCAACCTCTGGCACATGATATCGC
This sequence comes from Pteria penguin, assembly GCA_035048485.1. Taxonomy (NCBI): domain Eukaryota; kingdom Metazoa; phylum Mollusca; class Bivalvia; order Pterioida; family Pteriidae; genus Pteria; species Pteria penguin. The sequence continues at coordinate 62,062,411 of CM068580.1, read as the reverse complement.
TGTAGCGTCAGTTGGACTAGTTTGTGAGGCATGGAACCATAAGCATTGGCTAGATTCAACCATATGACTCCTTTTATCTCCTTGGCCTCCCTTATTATCTGCGTAAGGACGCTTGTGTGTTCAACGCATCCTGAAACGCCCGGCACTCTTCCTTTCTGCACAGCTATATCTATGTACTTGTTGTCTAGCATATAGGTTGTCATCCCTTTTGCCAACACTACAAGAAATATCTTCCCTTCGATGTTCAACAGGGATATGGTTCGAAACTGCTTGAGCGTCTCAGAGTTTTCCTCCTTCGGTATGAAGCGTCCCTCCGCTTGGTGCCAACTGTCCATACTGCGCTTAGATGTTTCCACAATCGTCTTGTCAACCTTAAACAATTCTTGTAAACTTTGTATGGAATTCCGTTTGGTCCTGGTGATGATGCTGCCCTTGTCCTCCTGATGACATCATCAGTAACCTCATGCAGCTTTGGTTCTGATCCATCAAACTATGTTCCGGTTCGTCTGGTTGGATCAACTTCTCGTATTCTTCTAGATCCTCGTTCCTCCTTTGGTCACAATGCATATCCTTCGAATGTTGCTCAACTGCAGCCTTCCTTGCTTTCAATGTTCCTGACCTTTTGCTGCCTAAAAGATGAGATGTAAACTGTAACGGGTTTCCGGGAAATCGTGCCCGTGCTCTTGCTCTTTCCTTCCGCCATCCTCTACTTCTTTCTGCTCTTGTCAAGATCTTCAACTTCTCTCTAACGTTGTTTCTCAATTCTGCCAATGCTGGTCTCTCTTCGTCATCTGCTGCTCTATACCGTCTCGTCAGCTGTCTCAAACCAGCAATTTCTCTCTGCCTTCTGTTCTTATTCACTGTCCCTTTGGTGTTCTATTCTCTTCTGCACCATATCTGTCAAGGCCAACGTCGTACATGATGGTCGCCATGCCTTCTATCTTCTTATCGACTCCTCCTGTTGATGTTCCATTGAAGATAATGTCTACATTCCCATTCTGCCTTGTTGCTACTGGGTGGCCATTTAATCTTCACTTTCCTCTGTGTTGCTTCTGCCCGTTGTTTCCTAACCTCTGTCTGTTGGCTGATTCCTCCTGTGATGTTACCACCTAGTTCTGGCTGCCCTCCTCGTTGTCTGACACATGGCCGCTGTGGATTGAGTCCTGGACCACCTCCTCCTCCGTCACACCAGGTTGCCCTGTGCGTTGTGTCAGTCTCAGAATCGGTGCACACCCCATCATTCCGATGTGAATCTTCAGTCCCCGCATGTTCTTCAGGAGTTTCCCACAACTGCATGTGCTTCCGGTGTTCAAACTCACAGTCCTTAGTCGAACCGGTGTCGTGTCCGTTGCATCATCCTGGATGGGTCGCTCATCTTTCCCCGCTCTCGCGCGACCCCGGGGTTGTCTCTCTACATAACGGTCTATAGCGGATTCAAAAGGTTCTTCCTCACGGAAGATGTGTTTTGGTCTGTTAAGCCTCAACATCCTTGGTTGTCTGTCTCTTCAGACTGCCTCCTGTCTATCCATGTTGTCACTGTCCTATTCACAGTCGTCATCCAGAGTTTCCTGGCGGTCACTGGTTTCCCAGAAAGAAATTACCTGTATACATCTGGATGGTGTAGATGCGTCGTGGTCCCGTCATCAGGTGGATCTTCCTTCGTCCGTTGTTTCGGCGCTGTCCACTACAACCTCCAGAGGTGCGCCGACTGGGGTGATCAAGTCCCAGCCCGGAACCATTCAGCTGTCCGCTCTTCACTTCTTGGTGTTAATACTTTAACACAATTGGTATGTCTCTAACAGAGTGTCCATACACACATGACGTCACTAGTGTTGCACTTTTCTCTGTTCTTCTCTCTTCCTCCACATTCACATAGATACCATTTCTGCTTCCCTGCCAGCCGTCCAATGTGAGTTGTCGTCTCTCTGCCCCTGTGACCCGAAGAGCCCTCCACATAGACTGCCCTACGAAGCCTCGGCATACCACCTCCACAGGAAGGCACGACCAGTAAACATATGTTCCTACTAAAATAAAAGAGTTTTTCTTACTGAAAGTTTACACCTGTCTTTTTACAATCCGTAGATCCGTCATTGTTGTAAGTAATTAAAAATATTACGATTTATTAGGATATAACCTTCAAATTATATTTACGTTAACTTGTGTTTAAGTTCGAAACAAGTCATGTTTAAGTTGGAAATAAGTCAGAGGGAAAGTTTAAATTTATATTCATGACATTTTCATAACTACCGGGAGCAGTCCTAACGGGACAGATTACCTGCACCTCTCCCCTCCCCCAAGCAGAACATAAGGTTGAAACATGAGATAATTCATCCCAAAGTACATCACTGATGTAAGTGTAATGGATGTCCCAACAGCAGATCTACATTTTGAGATACTGTACTTACTTTGTTAAACTTCTTTTAAAACAGGAGACGGACGGACAGATAGGATGATTCCTATATAATCCCCCCAAACTTCGTCTGTTGTGGTATAGTAAGCCCCTACCCCCATCCCCTCCTAAAGTGTACCTATTTTCCGCTTCCTAAGTCTATAAAGAGTCAATGAGGAGAAATAGCAATATAAAGCCAATACCTCCGCTACTCGTTTTAGAATGTTATAGTCGATAAATATTTCTTCTATTCAAGACCGGAAGTGCTCTTCGCTACCGAGTCGTTCAAGGAGTTCAACAAAATGACAAGTGACTGTACGGACCAGTGAATAATGATAAGATGAGAGGATTTCTCCAGATATCGTAAGTAACATTTTGTTTTTAAAGAATTTCTTATTATCTTCATGTGATGGTTGGCCTCGCTGATGGATCTCAGTCGTTTATTTCACATTTATCAAAACTGTTGCGAATGTAAACAAAGTTGTCAAATGTGCTGTAGAAGATGTATTCTGATCACGAAATTTGTATGAAAAGGACCTATTGAGAACACAAACATCACTCATTACATAATATATTACCTGCAGTGGTTTGTTGGAGAGCTTGGTGTATCTACTTCTTATAGACTTTCACACAGGCGTCGTGTTTTTCACGAACATTTTAGGTTTTTTATTGTTCATCATTGTTATGATAATTTAATCATTATTAATGTACAATATTACGGATATATAAATATGAAGATACGTTTGCTTCAATGTAGCTAAGGAAAGATGTGAAAGGGAGCTATGACATTTTATGTGTCAACATGTTTATAAATGCAAGGTTAAGGACATGTTTGCTATACTGGAGGGGGTACATTTACATGCTCTGATATACAAACATTTGTCTTATTGTACCTTTAAATAATTGCATATGCAGAACTATACTTGGCTTCACATCTGATTAAATGTCCACGGGTATACATCTGACACTGTCCAGTTGCCTATGGTGCATATGAGGAAAGGAAGGGGGTGGAGGAGTGAAGTAATTAAATTTACTTCTTGTACATGTAGCTCACCTGAGCTGAATCCATGTGGTGTAAGGTTTTTACACTTTTTTTTGGGAGTTTTTCAGAATGAACAGAAGAGATTTTAATTAAAACTATATGAATTATGTATTATTTGTTCCATATAAGTGCAGTTATTTGAGTCATATCCTCCCAGGGGTGGCTCAATGTATGATGAGGAGTGTAAAATCCTTTGTGGTATTAAAAGAGAAAAGAATGTAATATGTATTTTACTGGTTATCCTAAACTTGTAACTGCTGCAGTAAAAATTAAATTAACAGACCTATAACGTTTGTATTTTCTCATGAATGATATTGAAAGTGTTCCATATTGTTGAAAAACTAAGGAAATAGTGTTCCTGTATGATTATGTATGTATTTTGTATTTCCACTGAATCCTTGAAAAACCAAAATCTTTTACAGTCAGTACAACTGAGTTCAAGTGCTGTACTGTATTTTGTAATGATGTTTCCATATATTATATGTAGTGCATGGAATTATACTGAGAAATCGATTTTGAATATTGTCAAGAATCACTTTGGCCTCAATCTAGATCTCTAAATACTGATGAAAAAAGTAAATCTGTAATGATAAGTTAGGATGTTAAAAACTATACATACTGCAGAGGATCTATCATTTTATTATCTATAAAAGAGGTTGACACTTGCGTTATAAATGTTGCAACATATCTTTCAGGAAGGTCCATCACTGCATTATCTTCATTGTCCAAACACTAGAGAGGTGCTAAATTCAATTCAGTCTTACCTTAACTATACAAAAAGCTGCTTAAATACTTAGTAATATAATCATTATTATCAAGTATTAATGCATTGGATTGGTCATCCAGATCACAATATATTTTTTTGCATACCAGACCCAGATGAGAAAACTCTTACATGTATTTGGATCACTGTATTGGTTCCATATACTACATGTATTCTAAGTCACCATAAAATTAATAACATACAATTAACTACTCCCTGTGAGGTCAATATGGCAAATTGATGACCCAAGACCTTGCATTCGAGATAACAAGGCTGTAAGGCTGAGGTCAGATCACTGAGAGTGCAAGGTCAAGGGTCATAAGTTTGTCATATTGACCTTGTAGGGTGTAATTAATTGTTTTATTATACTGAAATTTTATATATCGGGCCTGGTATTGTTGATGTACATGTAAACAAACAAGTTATCACGGCAGCCATAATCCATTTCATAGCTACAGATGAATTGTATCAATAGTCCGTATCTGAGGCATGCAATAGATGCCATATTGGATTTCATTTTTTGTGGTCATTAATATTAATGACCCAGTCATTATATCATTTTCCGGTCCATAGTTATCACGTGGTGTATTTTTGAGTCATAAGTCATTTTTAAAGGTTCATTATCAACCATTCAGAATCCTAGAATCTTAATAGAGGTATAGTAATATCACTGAATGACCTTTGATATTAATGTATGAGAGAAAGGCATTACTGCATGACCTTTGATTAACATCAGTTGGAATAAGAGAATGACTGTGGATGTCAGTGCATAAAAGAGGTGGCATCAGTGTATATTATATGATGTTAGATTATAAAAATCCAGAGAAGTGGCATCATTGCATGACCTTGGATAGTAATGCACATGAGATGCAGCAGCATTGCATGACCTTGGATGAAAATGCATGACAGATAGCATGGCATTTGATGTTAGTGTTTGAAAAAGCTTGCATCACTGTGTGACCTTGGATGTTAATGTACAAAAAAGCTGGCATCACTGTGTGACCTTGGATGTTAATGTACAAAAAAGCTGGCATCACTGCGTGTCTTTGGATGTTAATGTACAAAAGAGGTGGCAAAAAACTTGCATCACTGTGTGACCTTCGATGTTAATGTACAAAAGAGATGGCAAAAAGCTGGCATCACTGCGTGACCTTGGATGTTAATGTACAAAATAGATGACTACATTTTGTGGCCTAAAATGTTACTTCAGGACAGACTACGTAACATTTCATGAGCTTCAATGTTACTGAAGGACAGTAAGCAACAAGGTATGACCTTAAATGTTACTGCAGGACTGTAAGTAACATTTCATGACCTTAAATGTTACTGCAGGACAGTAAGTAACATTTCATGACCTTAAATGTTACTTCAGGACAGTAAGTAACATTTCATGACCTTCAATGTTACTGCAAGACAATAAACAACAAGGTGTGACCTTAAATGTAACCTACATACGGCATGTGAGATTACAGATCTCAATATGCCACAGATTCAGAGGTGTAATACGACTTTAGATTTCATAAAACTATAAAGTACATTTCTAATTGTTATATACGTGTAACCTTAAATGTTACTACAGGAGAGAGGTAGTATAACATTGTTGCTAGTGTTTCTGAGAGATGATAACCCTGCACAGCTTGCAAGTTACTGCTGACCTCTCATAGGTCTATACCAGAATTATGTTAGCCTCGTATACTTGCTGTTATAATTATTGCACATAGGTTGAATGATTTTTCAAAGATGTTACTGCATCAAAGATATGTCGTCATTATATAAACTTGTTTTCCTAAACAGGTGTCTTCACGGTTCGACATCAGACGTTTCTGCACCTGTCAGGTACTGCAATAATACTGACTGAGAATGCATCAATAGTTTGAGAATAATCATAGCTTGATCCAACCTTACAAGTTACATACCTTACGCTGCATATGCATGAATCTAGTAATTCATACTTTGTTGTCATTGTATAAACTGCATGATAATACATATGCATATTTAACCTCTTTAATCAAGTAATACGATAGACATTGTTGTTCTCTTATTTAGACAGGTACATGATATTTCTTGCTTAAGTAGCGCATTTTACCGGGATATACTAGAGAAGTACAATAATGCACCGCGATTCGATATGCCGTTATCACGACATAGAGGTCATTATGCCGGTAGGATGCGCGGTAAGGGAAGGAGACCAAACGATACGACAAATCCTTTCTTTATAAAATTTATAGAAAGTGCATCACAAAGCTGAACGTAACGAAGTATAATGATACATGTCGTTATTCAAGTATCATATGTGTCGTTATTCAAGTATCATAATCGTGTCGTTATTCAGGTATCACGATACGTATCGTTCTTCAAGTACCATGATCCTTATCGTTCTTCAAGTACCATGATATGTATCGTTATTCAATTACGTATGATATCATTATTCAAGTGTCACGATACACATCATTATTCAAGCAAAATATCACGATAGTATCGTTATTCAGGTATCATGATACATATCCTTATTCAAGTATTATGATACGATACGTGTCGTTATTCAAGTATGATGATATGTATATCATCACGAGAAGTTATAGCGTTACATCCCAGATATACTAGTATAATTAAATACTATAACACTGTGATGCGGTCTAGAGGTCCATTTACTTAAAGCTTCATGACAAATCGTAAGTTTTTTTGGCGTAGATATTTGCAGACATGACGGATTTGCAGCTTAAGGATTGTTTGTTTTTCTTTTCTTTTTTTTTTTCTCGAGAAAACAGCATTTACTTCAGGGTACTCAAGTAAAGTTTTCAAGTGTCCAAAATTTAAAATTTGTGGTAAGTTCTTTCGTAAAACGGCCTCTAGACTGTCTATCAGTACTAACGATAATAATTGATCAATATGCAGTGACTCTCTTTGGAACTTGCCTCATACATGTATAATTTTATTGTGCTTACTCGAAATATTTTTATACAAGATTAAGTTGATTTAGCATTCGTTTTAGGGAGGACTTTGTGAAGGGTCAGCATTTTGTAGTAACAATCCTGAATTCAACTAGAATAATATATGTGATTTTGCTTTGATTAAATGGAAAATAAATATCTTGTCATGACTTAAAAAACGAGGTAATACACTTATATACGCATTTATATGACCTCCTATAACCTTCACCAAGATCTAATCTGGAATGCGTGATAATGTATCTTCTCTGAATCCCTTTGTTCCATTCTTTCCATACTCCTTTGCTATAATCTCTCTTTAATCTTGCCTTCATTATGTGAAATATCGAAGCTATGAATAAAATCTGAAAAAAAAAATAAATGAGAGAGAGAGAGAGAGAGAGAGAGAGAGAGAGAGAGAGAAGCGCCATTGACAGAAATGTACCTGGTATTAAAAGTACATGGAGTCACCATTGCTTCCTTCCTTCTATATTATCATTTATTTAACAATTAATTGGTTTAAATATCCTGTTCTTGGTTATCATTATTACAGTATTACTGGTATTATGATTGTCATTTCATGTGTTATTTACGAGAATCCATGTTGATTCTAATACCAGGTAAAATGTAAATTCGCTAGCTTATAAAGCATTGTTGTACCGGTAAGTTATCAGTACAGCAGTCCGTACTAGGAGCGATGTGGATTGGGTATAAAGTTCGCTAGGTATATAGTCTTAGTGTGAGGGGCGCTGGACTACTTAGCGAGCTTGGTTCCAGTGATATGAAGTGTTTACACGTATGCAAATCGAATAATCAAAACCGACAGTCAACTTTAGCAACTAAGTGAAGAAAATAAAGAAGAGAAGCGTACAACAGTATGCGAATCTGTCAAAAATTTTCTTTAAAAGATGAATAAAAATATAAAGCTCAATAAAATCACAAATTTATAGATTAAACATTCGAAACTGTTGCCTTTCGAATGATTAGTCTGCACAATCGTTTTATTCAAAAGGTCAGAGGTCAGTTGAATGTAAAGTTCTACATGTACTAGGAAATATTGAAAAATCTTTTGTCTGTGTTTTATCGCTGATTTCTCAATTTTGTATAAACGTATTACTTATAACATGATTTTGTGATAAGGTTTGTATTGCAACGAACACTGAATTTGCATGTTTTGTCGAGCGTTTCCTCTGTTAATATTTGTTTTGTGAATGATATTGTTTACTAATAGTAAAAGTCAACAAACTAGATATTCTGACCTCAATATGTACACAAAGTAAATAGACATGCTATTTTTGACTAGTTTAAAAATAAAGAATTTGGCAACCCATTCTCTGCTCAAAATAAAATTAAAGATGGTGACGTTACCTCGTTTAGATTTCAAGAAATTTGTTTCATGTGGACGCTAATGTTTAAGACCTGTAAAAATAAAAATAATAGAAATAATAGAGATTTATAATTAGATTGTCTGTAAAACCCGAGAACTTGTGTCACGATCAGATTTATTTCTTTCATTGTTTTTTACACTATTTTCAAGATAGTTTTGCCTTCATTATCAAAAGTAACAGTGTTGTTACTTTGATTTGAAGTCAAGCAACCTCAGATAGACGACCAGGAATCATATTATGTCATGTCTTTCTTCTTTAGGAACGGGGCCGTAGGAAGCATTTCAGAAAAGAAGGGGAAGAACCTGGAATTTAGTTTCTGGTTTCGTAAAATGATAAAATTGGTCCATGATCGACCAAAAAGGCGGTGGTAGTGGCTTCCCTGCCATTCACGTAACCATTTTACATGTACGAACGCAGAGTTGCAAAATAAATTTGGTAGTTATTAGAGTTACCTTTCTTGCAATTAAAACCATTAGTTGGTTGTTGGCGTTTTAACTGGCTTTCAATATACTTTATTCAAGTATATCGCGACATTCATGAAAGTAGGAGGTTACCAACAACTTAAGCAAAATGGCGCAAAAATCCATAAGTATATCACCAGTATATTGCATTGTTAAAAATCTCCTTTATGCAAAAAAAAAAAAAAAAAAAAAAAATTCTACGAAATATGGGACTTCTAAAATAATGGTCCTTATAAACTAAATTGTACCTTTATACGAAAAGACAATTATTAAGGAATAATCTTCCTCAGAAACTTATGCGATATATTAATATAGTTAAAACATTAATGTTTATGGTAGAAATTTACAAATAAAAATGAATATATTATAATCACATTATAACTTGTTAGTTATTATGTTGTTATTTAGCTAGCCTATGTCGAGTATGTTAGTTTTTAATTAAGCATAGAATTTAATTAAACGTATGAAGTATAAGCGAGTATAGTATGAGTGGGTTTGGATGATATTGAAAGTTTTGGAAGGGAAGGAGTCAGGGAAAAGATGGTGATGTCTGCTTTTCTGAATACTTTTTATCCCCTTTTCCAATCGAAGTAAAGGATACTTAGTTAGGTCAGCTTGTCTGTTTGTCTGACCTCGTTGTCGCTCATGGAATGACAATATGAATCAATGTATACTATACCGGTATATGCAAAAGTATAAATTTAACAGATACTATATATATCGTATGAAAATGATATATTTCATGACCATAAGATCAGTAAAACGCTCATTTCCTATAGTTGTTTATGTAACACTTTACGTGTATGTTAAATATACATAGAGAGACATTTTGAAAGAATTTGAAACTTTGATACTTTGTTCCGATTGGATAATTTAACCAGGTTACCGATTTACATATACAAGTGGATTTTTGGGTGTGAAACAAAGGATTGGTTACATGTATATCAATTTTTCATAAATAATCTGTACAATTTTGGATAATTGATCCTAATTCGAGTAATTATTCATTCAAAGAATTGAAACAGAGTGCTTTTACACATACATCGTAAGATCTCGTTTGCTGTTTTATTCAAATCGGTGTTTACCTTTAAATGCATATTGTTAAACAATGCGTATATTACAATCTTTCCGTTTAAAAGTCTCTCTGGGTTTTATTTAATTGTGATCGTTCTTGAAAGATTTCTGCTCTAAACTTTTCTTAAGCCACAAGCTCATTTCAATATTGAAAGACCCTCTGTTCTCTCGTTTTGATTGAGACATTTAAATTGTATAGAGAGAGCTGTACATTGATCGCTTGTATTAAGGTTTTTCTGAATGTAGTTAATCTGTGTTCCAATTGGTAATATCGCTCAGGCTATTTATTCTTTTTATTCGATTGAGATCGACACTCTACAAGCTCTACATTTCTGTGTGATCTGTATTGTGGAATTTTGCTGCATCCTATGTGTTGTAATTGTGTCCATGGAGTTTGCAGGAACGTGTTGGACAGACGTGTGAGATGTGTTGAGAATTCCTGACACTGGATACTTCTGAAGTTACTAGTGTTATGAGAAACAAAAGCCGTTTCCTTTATGATGCGTATCGTGGCCACCGCTCGCATACCGATAACCTGAATGGATTTGTCAAACTCAAGTTTATAAACGTTCCCAGTGTATCACTGCAAGTGTCAACATTCGCACCACGGTGGGTAAAATGTTCAAATGCACACGTATCTTTATATTTACGCAAAACATGGCGTGATGAGATGTTTTTGACTTAGAACTCCTCTCTCAGAGTGTTTGAAACCTATCCGTCAAATATAAGTGGTTACGCTATTTTCGTACAATGTTTGAATTGCCATCTTTTTTCCTTGCGTCCTTGCTTTGATTTCGAATTATTACTCGGTTTTCATGGTGTCAGCAACTCCAACCGTAGTCTAGGATCTATTACCTGTTTTGTTGTCTTTCATATATCACTTGCTCTGTTGTCTATGATTTATTACTGGTGTGTTATCTTTGAGTTATTATTTTTTTCTGTTGTCTTTGAGTTATTACTGGTTCTGTTGTCTTTGATTGTAATATTTGTTCTGTTGTCTTTGATTGTATAACTTGTTCTGTTGTCTTTGAGTTATTACTTGTCAGTTGTCTTTGATTGTATTAAGTGTTCCGTTGTCTATGATTTATTACTTGTCTGTTGTCTTTGATTGTATTACGTGTTCCGTTATCTATGATTTATTACTTGTCTGTTGTCTGATTGTATTACTTGTTCTGTTGTCTTTGATTATATTACTGGTTCTGTTGTCTTTGAGTTTTTATTTACCCTGTTTATGTTAGAGTTGGTGTTTTTGAGGTGTTTGTTTTTTCGACCACTATTGCCTTATTGCCAACCAAGTCGATATATGATAATTATATGATAAATATCTCCCTAATACATGGCTCTGTCCTTAGATTCCACAAAACGTGGACCTACTTTCAAATTATGAAGTAACAAATATGAAGTAAATATTATCTCGTTCTTGACTCCAAGTATGTCCTTAAATGACCACGTTTTGCAGCTACAAGTATGTCCCAAGATGACCACGTTTTGCGGCTCCAAGTATGTCCTTAGGTGACCACGTTTTGCGGCTCCAAGTATGTTATTAGACGACCATGTTTTGCGGCTCCAAGTATGTCCTTAGATGACCACGTTTTGCGGCTCCAAGTATGTTCTTAGATGACCACGTTTTGCGACTGAATGTATGTCTTTAAATGACCACGTTTTGCGGTATGTCCTTAGATGACCACGTTTTGCGGCTGTTAGTATGTCCTTAGATGACCACGATTTGCGGCTCCTGGTATGTCCTTAGATAACTGCGTTTTGCGGCTTCTGGTATGCCATTAGATGACTACGTTTTCCTAGTTCTTGTATGTCCATAGGATAACCATGTTTGCTGTTCCAAGTATATTTTTAGATGGCTAGAGTTTTGGCTCTTCGTATGTCCTTAGATGACCACGTTTTTCGGCTCTTATTATGTCCATAAATGACCACGTTTTGCAACCCCAAGTATGACTGTCCTTAGATGACCAAGGTTTGCATCTCCCTTGAATACCCATGTTTTGCATTTCCTAATATGGCCTTGGATGAATTTCGTTCCCCTATTAGGTAATATCTTTGCTCTACAGATATGTTGACCTCATCCGATTCTTCATGCATTTATATGTAATACACGTGACCCAAAGATGTATTGTGAACTTGACCCAAAGCCGTATTCACAAGGTCAATGACAATATGGTTCATTTTATACCAGTAGCCTTGCGTTTAGATATTTCTTTTAAAAATAAGAAAATGCTTATGCTTGATACGCTTTTATATGGTAAATCTGAACCAAAGTTACTTTAAGGTCAATATCGCTATATAATTGCTCTTTTTAAAGTTTAAAGTTCAAATTTGTATCATTTCTTTGAGAACAGCAAGAAAATATACTTACAGTGTTTGATCACGTCATGTGAACCGAGTATATACATTGTCATATGTTGTGGTCACTACCGCTTGTTCTTTTTATCTTTCTCGCCCAAGGTTCACCACCCTCCTTCCCCAAAGACTGCACTCTAGGACATAACATGACATAAATCTTACATTACACAATCATTATTTAAACACTGAGGATACATCATGACCGTGCCTTAATATCGGGCTCTGATATGGAGATCAGTATCTTTAAAATTCTCGTTCATTATTGTTGCATCGAGACATTCCAAAGATAAGCTTTGTAAATGTTTAATCGTACACCCGAGACAATGTGAAGGGGTGCACATTGACTGTGTGTTTAGTAACATCTGGTAAACTCGGCATTTGCCATATAAGGAATGAGGTTCTAATGTTCCTCTATTTGTCTGTTACATTAAGAAGGTGTCACAAGTGTTACTTTAAATTTTGTACGAGTACCGCCATCAGAATTTTATTCACTGTAAATATACAAGGCCATTTTTGTCTTATGATATTCACTGAGTTATAACATGATCTGTTAAGCTTCAAGAGAATTTAAGAACAGGTATACGTGGTATTATATAACCCGTGTCCTGTACCGTTTTCCCCTTACAAAGATATAAGCCTTTAAGACTTGTTGAGTAATAACATGATCGGTCGTTGTATACACACTTTTGAATTATTAGGAACTATTTTGTTTTCTCCTCTGTCTGAGGATTATCAGCTTATCGCATAAAATTTCATAATTCTGTTATCATTTGGTTTGTTTTTGTCACAGCCGACGTGGATTACTTTAGCATTTCCCCTATAGTCACAGTGTTACTGCTTACCCCGCTATATCTCGAATTTATCATGGAATAAATGAACTTTGTTATTTTTATATTCTTTCAAAACATATTTGACTTAAACATAAAAACTCACAATACTTGATACAACAACAACAACAACAACAACAACAACAACAACAACAACAACAACAACAACAATGTATTTGTGGATGATAATCCAGCAGGGAATGTTTACCATTCTATGGCGCATCAACTCATTCCTGCTTCAGCAGTGGTTCATGATTGCTTGCTATTCTTTATATTCCAATTCTTGATTTGTGGACTGAAATACGGCGGTAGATTTGCATTTTACCTTTACTCATTTAATAGTATTTTTAAGTACCACGTTTTTTTTTTTTTTTTTGGTTTTTTTTTGTCGGGTTCTCCTTTTGCTAGTATGTTTAGTGATTGTCGTTCATTGCTGATTACATACATGTAGATATATACTTTTGTTTGTTTTTGAAAAATTTATGGACACTCATTGATATAGCTCATTTGTTTATGCATCGAATCTACCGTCCAGTGAAAAGTCGTTGAATGCAACGGTATATTGGATTGTCGTTTACTGATGTATAACTTTATTTAAATTCTAATTATGTACACCACTATCATGGTAATACTTCTTCTCATAGCAACCAATGTGGAGTACGTACTCATTAAGATTATACACATCCTAATCTAAATACAAGGGACAAGTTGGTCCAGTTGTATCTCACTGAATGTATAATCTGAACAACCGGGATTGGATCCCGGTTGTCGGTTCGGATTTGTCATTTCATGGAACAACAAAAACCGAGACCCCGTGTAATGATTTGCATTTGCACACAAAAGATCATGTTATGAAGAAATAAAGAATGAATGTTAAGAATGAAGAAATCTTATCAAATTTTGAACGATCTCGGTGTATGATATCATTTGTGGAAGATATTCAACATAGAAGATAAAGAGTGTCAAGGACAAATGTATAAAATTTTTGAGCTATGTATTTTCTTACAGGAATCATTTTGAACCCTCCCCCCCCCCCCCCTTTCAGAACTTTTACACAATAAGCTGTTATTTAAAACAATTCTACAATTTAGATTTCTCATTTAATTGTGAAATCTTAAGATTTAGATACGAAGTTTTATTGTTTTTTTCCCCAGTGAAAATGTTTATTTGATTGAAATAACCGCTTTCAAACGTTTAATCTAGCCGGAATACGCAGCATTCTTGGATATAAAGCCCACTTTATTTTATATGAACCATGCTATGGTCTCCGAAAACTTACCGATCATTTACTGAAAATTGTCAACTTAATGCTGCATATCGTATTTTCATGTTTAATTCCAACATGATTTTTTGATAAGGGTGTTAAGAAGGAATTATTCTGTACAGATCTGGAACTGAACTTAATGATTCCAGTATTAACAGAGGTAATTAGCTTAAATGAGCTTCGTACTTTATGTACTAGTATCGATAAATATTATCCTCGGCATGATCGTTGGATTACTGCCCATGGCAGGGATCGATTCTTGAAATTTGTAATGAAAAATCGAAAGAATTCTTCAAGTCATTAGTTTTCACTTTTCATCAAACACTTAAGTCTGGTATATTTACCGAACTCACGTTGACTTTGTATATACTACCATAGATCTCAGATCAATCTTTGGTGCAAGTCATTTCAATGCTATCGAACTAGCAAAGTTAACAACATTTCGATAAATATTCGAATTTCTTGCGATAAGGAGATATGTGGAGCAAAATTCATTACATAAACCGCCTTAGTGGAGCGTGTTATAATCAAGAAGAAAATTACAACCTTTGATATAACTTAATTGGAAATTATTGAAGTCAGTATTGGAATTCAATTTTTCATTTGATTGGAGTTAACAATATTCGTTGACAACATTGTTGGTGCGAAGTGCGGCGATATTTTTGTGAAGTTAAATGATCAACTTTAAGGTTGGAAATGAGGTTTTAAGATGAGTAGAACGATGGAAACCAAGATCTGTGCGAGTGTGAGTTTGCAATTGTCGCCTATCAGTATGAGCGGTCAGCGTTTTGACTATACACCGTTTCGGCACGGGAAAGTAGTGGTTCCTTATGACAGTATCAAACTGAAGTTTAGACAAACACCAATCAGGGATTTAGTATCGACGGCCTTAGATTATAATTTTAAATGTAAACAGAAGTAAGTAAAAGTTACTACTTGTAGATATGATTAAAAGTCGCATCGGTTTTTAATGTGAACAGATGTTAGTAAAACTTACTATATGTACATGTGTGTTTGATTCAAATGATCGTTTGCGGTAACTATAAACTTAATAAAAGTTAAATTTACTTCATTTACATGCAGGTGTAATACTAAATATCACTTACTTCAAAATTAAATTGAGGAAAAATGTTCTGAACTGTATACGGTCGTTTACTACTTTTAATAGTTTAATGATTGCGTTGTATAAAAGTAAGTAACTACAAAACTCTCATAAATAATTTTCTTTTATAATCGTCTTGTTTTCTTTCCCCTTTTGGAATTAAAAACGAATGCATGGGTACACGATAACTTTGAATCAATGTCACATCAGCTTTAAATGTTAAAAGGAGAGTAACATATAGGTTCTGGTCGTAACATTCTTCGTCTCTCTGTGCTCTCCGTAGATCTATTCACAGCTTTATTAAAACATTTACACGTTACAAGCTGACATGGAGTGGTCTCAAAAATTGATTATGTTTTCGGCACGATCTGCAAAATCTTTCTTTTGTACAGCCACTCTTACGGAATAACGATCAAGGTGTTCGCAAATCCACATACTTGTGTTGTAATTAAAAAGCGACCCATCTGTCGAAGACCTGGCGTTGTCGCATTAGTTTATGCTTATCCAAGTCAAACATTTTCGTATTCGTGGAAGACTCGCATGAAGATGGGGAGGGGGCTGCCCTCCTCCTCTTCTCGTGAATTTAAACTTTTCGTATGAGAAACCAATTTACATGTTTTATTTATGTTAAAAACTTGATAGGACATTTAGAATGTTCTTTGTAAATGTGTTTAGTGTCAAATAAAAATATTCTATCCAAAATGTTTATTGGATTTACATTGAGAGGATATTTTCCCTATAAACAAATCAAACCCCCTCATACACACACCTTCACACACATATCCTCATACACACAATTACACACAGATTATATATATATATATATATATATATATATATATATATATATATATATATATATATATATATATATATATATATCTTACCTGCTTCTGTAGTGGTCTTTTGTAATGTTCATTGATAAAATTTGAAAATTAGAAACTGTTTTTGACAAAGACTTTCGCGATTATGTCTTCACGCAAGTTTAAGATTAAAAGAACAAGCTGAAGTAATATCTTCCTTACCTATTAAAAAGAGAATAAGATATTATATCTGCTTTTCTTTTGAAACACGTTTAACTAAGGAGGGAGTTATATCTGGTGCATTTGATACACATTGGTATTCTCACTCTCTGGCGGAAATGGTGTAACATTTAACAATAAACTAACAA
The DNA here is from genome assembly GCA_035048485.1 of Pteria penguin. Classification (NCBI taxonomy): domain Eukaryota; kingdom Metazoa; phylum Mollusca; class Bivalvia; order Pterioida; family Pteriidae; genus Pteria; species Pteria penguin. The sequence continues at coordinate 62,045,645 of CM068580.1, read as the reverse complement.
ACTATGAAACTCAACCTTCCAACGAACACTGATGTTTAACATTTATTTTTACTTACAGCTGTGCAAAGTTTTCTTTTGCTTTAACTGATATTGATCTCAATTAGAGATAAAAGTTTAATTCTCATAAGACTTTCGATTGGGTTACTTCTCACCTATACGCAACAATAGACGCTTTCATTAAATTGTGATACCTGTGTTTTTAACGTCAATATGAAAGACCTACCTATGTAATAGGTAATGGGCACTGAACCAAATTACTGCCTAGTGTTTGTATCTTCCTCCTTTGGTTCATCAGATGCTTTTAACAAGTTTTGCAGCTATCCAAAAGAGCTTGTTTACAAAATTTGTTTGCAACGTTTTGCTTGCAGAATTTTGGTATGTTTTGCGTGTAGAATTTTCGTAAGTTTTGTGTATTTTGTTAGCTGTAGTGATGAGAAAAGCAGTATGCATTAACCTGACGATACATTATTAATACAACTTTGATAATATATTATTCCGGAGAGTTAAAAAAGGAAATGTGAAAACATGGTGTTCCTGGCATTACAGAGGTAATAGATATCTAAAATACTTACAAGTCAAACTCTAAATCACTGACTGGGTCATGATTCCGCTTTGCTACATATCACATAAGACATGAGTACATATGACGTATACCAACTTGTGAGATTAATATTGTTTCAACAATCCCAGATTCTGAATTCGATGCTTCATTGGAAGTTACAATGTACACAAACGGCAAATCTGGTACAGGTAGAACATGACCGTAGTAATCTCGGGTTTTGTAATACATCATAGAACATTGCTTCTCATTGGAAAAAATGTTTCTAATTTCAGGTCCAGCCCGACGTCAATAGTTCCGTACTCATCAGCAGATACTTTAATCGGAAATGATCTAAGTAAATCAACGAAGTCCGAAGAGGATAAGGAGTTTCTAGAATACTCTAAGGACAAGATAGAGTCTATCGGGGACGTAGAGGAGCATACTATACGGAGGCATGTTAATAAAGCTCCTCAGCTAAATTCCAGGGCTATAGACAAAGGTGGGTCAAGGTTGTTTTTTTTTTAATTCGTCGGGACGAATGTCCGGAGAGCTATCGTTAAACACCACTGGCGTCGTTGTTGTTGTTGTTGTCGTCGTCCGTAGACAAAAATTACCTGGATCATAACTTTAGAACCGTTCGAGACAGGGCTGTAATATTTCACATGTGTATTCCTTGTGCCGAGATCTTTCATGGGTACCAATTTTCTTTTTATCTTGAGACATTTACCTTGAAGTTTGACCTATTTAAAAAAAAAACTTTAACCTTGGTCATAACATATGAACAGTAAGAGATCGTGTGTATTCTTTATGGCAAGACCTTTCATTATGTATCAAGATTTCTAACGTTTTCCTCTTGACCTTGAAGACTGACCACTTACAAAAAGTTATGCTATTTAAATTTCGTTGCTACCGGCGAGCTCTGTTGTCATCTGATAACTCTTGTTTATTCACTCTGTATAAATAACATGTATATATATATTGAAAACGTTTGCCAAGATAACTCAGTGAGTTTGGTGAATAATGAAAGGGTAGGCAGATTTCTTATATTTTTTGTAATTATCTCTTTACATGCACATGGATGATGGATGCATTTTATCAAAACCAGTAGATTTTACTATTTATCGGTCAATATTTCAACATGTTAGCTAAGTTTCAAGTCCATAATTCTATCATGATATTATTTCATGTATATATATACATTGAAATTTCTTATATGAAAAGTTTTTTAACCTGTTTATGAATAGCAGGGTCGCATTTGGATTACGTAACATCAAAATTATGAATATTTCTTTTGTTTAACAGTGAATCTTAGGAGAGACTCGGACGACATTCCTCGTTCCGGTCATTTTCATTCCCAACCTGCCAAAACGTTTCTTCAGTATCGACAAAATGGCTCAAGATCAAGCATAGTAAAAGGAGAGCCGCTATTTACCTCAGGTCGACCATATGTATCTTGTTCAGGTATATAGCATTTTTAAAAGTTTTTTGACATTATCTTATTCTTATATAACCACAGGTGATCTGGATTACATGCCATAAAAAGGTGTAATAAGTCTGTAAAATACCCTTTCCTTGAGAGTTTCGGGTTTCATCCTTGGAATATTAAAAGTATAACACTTGCATCTAGGATTTGGGTGGAATTTTTATTTAACAAAACTTCAGAGAGTTTGAAAAAAAAAGAGCGTTTCCTTTTTGATCTCTGTAATTATAAGTACAAAACTTGCATCTAGGATTTTTATTTGATTTCTTCAAACAAAAAATCAAAGATTTTCGTTTGAAATTTCTAAATAGAAATTTCCAAGCACATACATTGTAGAGTTTTGTGATTCGATGTTAATCTGAATTGATTATGTGTTGAAAACATGTCTGTAAAGATAATTCCAGTGTGTCATTTTCTGCATTGTTTTCCAGTAGAAACATATCCAAAAATAGTCTTGTTTTGCCAGTTGAATATTGTGTATTGGTTTAGATTTATATTGTCAATAAAAGGCTTTTTATTTCGATGTCATTGTAAAAGGAATATATCCATATTCCCCGGTAGTGCATTGTAGGTATCAGTTTATGCTGGTATTTAAAGACCTATTATCCATTCGCAGATGTTTATCAATATCCCTTTGTTCTATCATTCATCCCGCAGTGTTTCTTTACACAGATTTACGTTACATGTATATGAATGTCGGGAAGTATGGCCACTTCGTTCATATTCATGTTCGGTTCCATTTATGTGTGTGTGTTTAATATAAAATTGCTGGATGACTATTGAACGCGAGAGTGGATGATTGGAAACAGTGATTGTGGAACCGGACACTAAGTTTACCATGTCACAGTTTCGGTATACTTTTCGTAATTTAGATGAGTACCATGGGTCGCGGTTACCTAGGATCAATAGCAGTATAGTGAAACATTTGTTATGGTATCGGACTCGTCCCTACTATAGCGGCATTAATAGTGAGTGTGTATTGTTGTGAATAGGGCACGTATATACAAAGTAAAAGTACAACACCTTAGCTTGCCATCATTATAATATTTACATGTACTGTATGTGCACCCAGATTTTGTTTTTAGAACTTTATGATTCTTTGTTCAAACGATTATCCGGCATAGCTGGGTGGTGGGTAATTTTGGCACACAAGGATAAGATGGTGGGTTTGAATCTCGTTGTAATAGATGTTATTTTTGTACATCCTATGCTTAATACAGAAAGTCATAGTTAAACATAGTCCTTAAGGTATGGTTAAGCTACCATTAGCGAGTGTGATCAAAACGAGTAAAGTTTAAAACAAATCACTGATATTGCTTTCACGATCAAGACAATGTGCATAACAAATCTTGGTTAATGACTTACCGGCAAAACGCCCAAACCTTTCGTAGCCGATAGCAGGCCGTGAATGTTGAATATTTAGGCCTGTAAGTGACGATTAATTGAATGATTAATTGATTGATACTGTTTTACCGCACACCAGAACTATTTCACCTGTATGTATTATGGCGGCAGGGATTTAGTAATTCAACTTGGAATACTGGGAGAAAACCGCCGATTTTAAGTAGGTTCACCTGTATATCTTCCCAGGAATCGAACCCAAACTTGACAGAGGTGAAAGTGAGGAAAGTCGAGCCTCAAATGAGTAATATGTAAATACATTGATTGGTGTCGTTCAGTTGTTCGTTGTACATTATAATCTATAAACATTTACTTATCTGCTTGTTTATACATGTATGTTATTGAAAGGGTATATAATATTAATATGATCGCTGTTGCGTTATCAGAAAGAGAGAATCGAAGATGACTGTATTCATACCAATACTAGTGTCGGAGATAGATATATTGGATATCATGCCTATAGTTTTATAGACTTTTTGAGGAGTATGTGTATTCTGATCTACAGTGTAAAAGAGTTTCATTACACTTATCTTTTCAATTGCTGTAATATAACATGCTGTGGTGGATATAGAGACACGTTATGCTGGCAGCACATCGGCCATAACATCATTGTGACAGTGGTTACACCCCACCCCCTTTTTTGATTGGCATCGTATTTCTTGAATTTTATTTAACAAATGATGATAGGATGATGATATACAATATTGCAAATTTACCATTTGTGATAATTGATTACAATGAAGGAGTAGAAAATAATAGTAAAATTAGTAGACAAAAATGAATAATATGATGGTAGGTGCAGTATGCATTTCTTTGTAACACCAAATTTAGTCGTGTAAATTTTAGCTCACCCTAAGTCTAAGGGTGAAGTGAGATATTGTGATGTTGCTTTGTCTATTGTTCAAATTCATTTTTAACTCCTTTTGAAGAGCTACATGGCCAAATTTGGCATAAATATTTACTAAAGAAAGGGTATTTAAATATACATTTGTAGGAGCATCGTAAGAGTAGCTAAAACAATGCTTGAAATTTGTTTTCATTCAGAGCCACAATTAGTAATCACTTTGTATATTTTATTTGACAGACTGTGTCCTTATGTATTATCACGTTTGATCAAGACCATGCCCTGATAATTCAGGTGGTGAATGATATAAATACTTGGATCTCTTTTTTGTCCCCGGAATTGAAGTTTTGGCTCGTAAAGTTTTTGTCGGTCTGTATGGCTGTGTTAAAACTTTATCTTGGCTATAGCTTTTGAATGGCAAGTGATAGGGCTTTGATATATCTCTAATTATTGCAATTATTGTAAGAGTTAAATGTTTGTGTACAAATCCCCCCCCTTACACACACAAGAATAGACAGACTATGTTTACGTTTTAACGTTTAAGATGACGTTATGTGTTGTAAAAAACTCAATTTTTTTTATCATTCTAGGTACAAACTCTGATGAGCTGATTGCAATGGGAACATTATGGAGTCCAAATTCACACTCTCAGCCCACCAAACCAGTTAATACATCGTCCAATTCATTCTCTATTATGAACAATTCTGCCTCAAGTAGGGGTGTTCCTTTAAGTTCTTCCTGCTCTACTAGCTCCACGGGATTGGGTTATCAGACGCAACAAAAAGTACGCTACACCAACACTGTCCGACCTATAATGGTCAACTCTCGGAGCAACAAAGATGGTACAGTCATACTTTATTAGGCAACATATTATTTCTGAATCTTGGCATTTTTAATAAAGCCGGTGTAGCCCAGTGGATGAGATGCTCAAATCTTGACTCTGGCCATGGGTACACCGGTGTCCTGTTTTTCGATTGAAACAGTAAAAACCGAGGTCACGGTAGGCGTGGCACATAAAAGATCCCTCCCTCAATCAATCAATCAGTAAATTAGCAATTTAATTGGTCTGAAGCATCACAATCGACGTGGCACGTAAAAGATCCCTCACTGCTTTGGGTGTGTCCCTTACAAAGGTATAGATTTATGGAATGCATCAGGCAGATGCTGTCGCCATACACGTGAAATCATCATGGAATGACGTATAACAATAATAATCATTAATGATATTACCTACGTGCAGACGTATGTCAATGCATTTTGTGTGGTTAAAGGTTTATAAGCCATATCTTGAAGTTCAAATAGTATGCGACTTATATGTTAGTTATTTCAATCTGAATAGGTTATGCTATAAATAGAGAAGATTAAAGGCTTATTAACGAAATAAGAAAATATTGGTGTATAAAGATTAAGAAGAAAACATTGTGTTGAATAGTGTTGGAAGAGAAAAAAAAAGAAAAGGAAGCATTGATCTGTCTGTCTGTCTTTGGCGTGTTTTTCTTTTTCGTAATACAGGTTTATATATTTCTTATAAAGTACTTGTGAGTCAGATACATTTGATATCAAGTTTGAAGTGAATAATTTCAGTTCACATGTTGAATTTAATGTTACATTCTGTACTGTAACCAGTGATGAATAATTGGATGACCTGCGAGGTGTACACTTTAGTAGTTGGGTCAAATTTAACTCTACCATAATTTGACATTTAAATCATATGGTATTCAGTGTATATATCATATAATTTTTGACGAGTATTTAGATCATTATTTGAAAGTAACATGTTGTACCTAGATGGGAATATTATATTATTAGATTTGACAAACACATTTTGTAGCATTAAACTGATCTGGAATTATGCGTAATTAAGATGCATGCTTCCAATATTTGTATTGATCTACATCACGTGATTAATACATCTGGGGTCTTATTCACAAAGAAACATAGGTCTGTCTAAGAATTGAGGCCTAAAATACCATGTGTCATTGTTCTAAGGATTTGTCGAAAGTTTGCCTGTGAATAGCTTGTCAGATATACTGTTACAGGAACTTTTTATTAATTCTTAGAATTAAGACACATGCTAATATATAGGTCTCAGTTCTTAGACTTAGACTTAAGTTTCTTTGTGAATATTATAAGGCCCCAGACCTTTTGTTCTAATTATAATTGTATATATACTCTATTCACTATATACAGGCCAGGCGTGAGTTTTACTAAAGGCCCAAACGTAGACGTAGATGTAAACTTTCCGTCTAGATTTACGTTTACTTCAATTGAATTTTTCTTGAAGTTTATGTTCATAAGTAAATACAGTGGTAAACGTTGTAAAAGGTGTGCATTACGTTTGGAACTCTTTAGGGAGGAGACAAATTTCTTAGCAAAGTTAACGTCTACGTCTATATTGTACGTTTGGGCTTACGACGTTTAGTAAAACTCACCCAAGAACGTACATATACTGTGTAATTTGACTTTGGGATATGGTCGAGCCGGCGTAGGCCAGTCGATAGCGTGCTTCGCTGGGACCGAAAGGTTTCGAGTTAAAATCGGATAGGTATTTTGTCGATGTTCTGTCTTTCGGATGAGATAAAGAGACAGTGAAAAACGAGGCCCAGTGTCACGTAAATGTTGGCACATAAAAGACCTTTTTTGCTTCAGGAGATCGTGAGAGAGGTCGAAATATATGTGCAACGCATCATGCAGATGATGTCAAATGATATGATTAATATTCTTTTAAAAGACGTGAAAAAAAACCCCAACAACACACACATACACAAAATATGGACATGATCCCATGGTCGACAATTACATAATAACAGTAGCTGTAGTTCGGTTTATTATTGTTGTTATATGATTTTTGTACCATCTGTATAATATATACTTTAAAGTTATATGAATGATATTTTACAAGTTTTGATATCTTTGATTTCAGTTGAGCCAAAATATGTAGATCCTGTTTTGGGTGCACCTACCTTATTTCAACAGCGTTTAATGGAGTTATCAGCCCTTGAAGCAGAAACAATAAGATATGAACGTAACAAAAAGGTCAAAAAGAAGGTCAAACAGGACAGAGATTCATGAGTATTCTTGATTGTTAGGTTCATTTAAATAGTTTTTAAAATACTGTTGGTTATCTTGCTTTCATTGTAGTAATTCCTGGGTCTTACGTTAATGACATGTTAGTTTCTAGATCCAGATTCAGTGTATGCCTAGTCCTTCTTAGGAATATTATTCTAATTATTCTTATCATTATGATTTAAAACAAATGCAGATTCAGTTTCTCTCATTTTTGTTTTCCATGCATACATTCAATTCTGCCCACAGGGTCAAATCATTTTAAACAAAACAACATAGAATCAAAAGGGTGATCAGACCTGCTTTTGAATAAATAAACTAAGATTAAATTTATTCATTTATTTGACTTGAGCGTTATTTCATGTTTATGTGGTGTACAATAAAGGCAGTTAAACATATAATTTGATAACAGTGCTTCTCATATATTATAAAATCATTTGGAGAGAGGGGGGATGTGTTGATTATGATCACAAATTGCAAATTTAAGACATAGTGTGAACAGTAAGCAAATATGGCACAAAATTTCATTATCATACTATCACATATTATAATTATTATTGTATTTAATTACTGGTATGTTATTATGATTCATGATAGCATTTGACTGGAGTTAGACCACTGCAGGGTTTTGTCACATTTCTTGGACTATATTCGGTTTTTGTAGTAATAAGTAATTTAAGCCCTGATAGGCTATATGGGAATTCAAATATATTTATCTATGTTTTGTTTCTTTCAATATAAAATTATTGTTCAGCATCAGCAGTTTTGGTCAAGTAAACTATTGTTGTGGTACAATAACATTTGTTAAATATTTACATTTTGTGTGACATAAAATAATGCAACTTTATTTGTAAGTATGTGATATATACAGTATACGAGATGGTTGTTATTAATCTTTTTATTCCTTTAATAGCATTTGAAAATACATAACAAGTTTAAAGCAAACTTGAATACTGGTACTGTAAGAGTTCATAGGCAGTAGCAGTTTCCAGATAATATGCTGGTTTCAGCATAATGAACAACTTGAACAAGTTATCATCCCAAATTTTGTGATATATTGAATGATTTTTAATGGAAAGTTAGATTTTTCTGGTAAAAATTTTGATTTATTTAGTTATCACACTCTACCCTGCTTTGAATATCCATGCATAGAGTTATCTTGTTCGAAACGTAAAAAATCAATTTTTATTTTCGAATTTTGCAATGTTTTTATAATAGCACTTTTGTTAGAAAATGACTATTGACTTTGCCAAATTTCATATCTTTATCCACTAAAATGTCAGTCAACTAAACTGTCGGGTAACTATGACAGTAAAGTCAGCAAATATGACAGAAAACTTGCCACAAAAAAGGTCTCAAATTTGTAATGTCTAATGCATGATTTTTTGTCATAACTTTTACATTGGTATAGGTATAAAGGGTTGACTATGCTCTGTACCAAACTTCATGCATGTTGGTCTATTGTAACAAAAGTTGTTTGCCAAAAACGTAAAAAATCGGCTAGGAACTGTTACCAAACCAATATGGTATATGTCATAGGGTCAGCATCTTAGGTCATTCTTTATGCATAGTGCCTTTTACATAATGATGTTTTCTGTGTACCAGTATATTATAGTACTTGTGCTATTGTTATTCTTGAGTTATCACTGAGAAAAAAAAAGATTTTTTTTTCAAAACACATTTCATTATGAATGTAACCATGCCTACTTAATTAGTTAGATATTTTAGAAAATAAAATGCATCATAAATTTCTTTGTCCTGTTTAAAGAGCGCATTATACTCTCGGGTTGATTTTTGAGAATTTGATTCTAAGTGCTGTATTTATATACTGAAATATGGATTAAATATAAGTTTTAGTGTGATTTTGATTATCATCTGAATTTTTGAATTTGAAATATTGTGAAATTTCTGCTGTAATTTTGTTTATGTGTATTTCAATTTCTTTCTTGGTTGAAATTTCTTGATATATAAATATAGATATATATATATATATAAACATGTATTCATCAAGTAACTGTGGGATCAGTATACAGCATTAGTGTGATATATTGGTAATAAATATTAGAATGAGCTATGTAAAAAATGAAATCTTCTCATCAAACTGAAGCAGATCTGTATTTTAGTTATAGGATATACATGTATATAATTTACTAATTCATAAATGATTGGACAGTGTATCATTCACATGTGAATGACATACATATAAATATTTTATGTAAATGAAATTTGAAAATATAAAAAAATTACAGTAATTGTTTAAATTGTTATTTATGTAAGAGGCATTTTAAATACCATTAAAGCCTAAAGACGACTGAGTTTTTGTCATGTATCTGAAGAAATAAATCTTACTGCATAAATTGGGCCACTTGATATTTTGTATGCTATCTCACATGATAGATGCTGTGGCTTACATGTAATATTAAATGTTACTACATCAGTCAGGCCACATGTTTTGTTTCTAATTCTGCATGTCATAGACATGACATGGAAGTTACGCCATGCCTTCAGCATTTAGGTGTTGCATCTTTGACCAACACGACATCATGAAGGTTCTATCACTCTGACCATAGCTAGTCCTGTATCAATCAGATGTCATAACACGACACCATGAAGGCTCTACCACTCTGACCATAGTTAGTCCTGTATCAATCAGACGTCATAAGACACCATGAAGGTTCTACCACTCTGACCATAGCTAGTCCTGTACAGTGAGGTGCAGTCGTAACATAACATTATGTTAACGTCGCGTTAACGTGAAGTTTGCTTTCCTCGTGCGCTCAGGACTGCTGAGCACACGCGTTTGCGTTAACGCAGATTTCCACGTGAACTTCATTTCGAGACCGCGTGAACGCGCTTGACTGCCGCGTTAACGCGATTGACTGCCGCGTTAACGCGCTTGACTGCCACGTGAACGTGCTTGACAGCCACGTTCGCTTGCTTACAACTTAAAACTTGTATTAACATGTTCATATAGAAGGATTTGAGGGAGAATCGATATATAAATTGTATATTTAAATATAAAAACTTATTAATGTGTAAGTAAAATATTTATAATTAAATAAAACCCTTCCGAGTTAAGGGATGAATTTTAGAAATATTGAACGCAATTTCCGAACATTGACTTTAATGAAATTTATTCTTATTTTAGGAAAATAATAATAATAATAATAATAATAATAATAATAATAATAATAATAATAATAATAATAATAATAATAATAATAATTATAATGAAATAAAAATTAATAAAGAAAATAATAACGATGATATTGTATTCATATAATATAGAAAATAACTTAATTAATAATAATTATAATAAATACATGTAAATACAAAAATAAATTAGTTATTAATGAATAAACAAATTACAAATAAATACATAAATAAACTAATTAGAAACAAATAAATAAATGAAATTAGAAAGTAATCATGCTAGTATAAACTGACGACGTTTGTTCAGAAATACCTTATTGCATGTCTATGCGATAATTTCCTTTGTTATATTATATATGAAATCCTTAATGCAGGGTGTCATTTTAACATTTCATTAAATACAAGTTTTTATGGCAACATTCGCGGTAATTTAATCTGATCCCTTTTATTTTCTCCATCCATACTGCATAGAGAATTACAAATATAGACATGTGAACGTGCGACTGGACCTAGCGCACGCGGGAATAAATCGCGTTAACGCGAATTCCCTACCGCATTAACGCGAGGAGCGCACGCGCGTCCGGTCGAGCAGTCCTAGCATGTGTGCTATAGCAGTCCTCGCGACCGCTTTTTGCGTTAACGTGTATGTTATGTTAGGACTGCACCCATCTGTATCAATCAGATGTCATAACACACCATGAAGGCTCTACCACTCTGACCATAGCTAGTCCTGTATCAATCAGATGTCATAACACACCATGAAGGCTCTACCACTCTGACCATAGCTAGTCCTGTATCAATCAGATGTCAACACACCATGAAGGTTCTACCACTCTGACCATAGCTAGTCCTGTATCAATCAGATGTCAACACACCATGAAGGTTCTACCACTCTGACCATAGCTAGTCCTGTATCAACCAGATGTCATAAGACACCATGAAGGCTCTACCACTCTGACCATAGCTAGTCCTGTATCAATCAGATGTCATAACACACCATGAAGGCTCTACCACTCTGACCATAGTTAATCCTGTATCAATCAGATGTCATAACACACCATGAAGGTTCTACCACTCTGACCATAGCTAGTCCTGTATCAATCAGATGTCATAACACACCATGAAGGCTCTACCACTCTGACCATAGCTAGTCCTGTATCAATCAGATGTCATAACACACCATGAAGGCTCTACCACTCTGACCATAGCTAGTCCTGTATCAATCAGATGTCAACACACCATGAAGGTTCTACCACTCTGACCATAGCTAGTCCTGTATCAATCAGATGTCAACACACCATGAAGGTTCTACCACTCTGACCATAGCTAGTCCTGTATCAACCAGATGTCATAAGACACCATGAAGGCTCTACCACTCTGACCATAGCTAGTCCTGTATCAATCAGATGTCATAACACACCATTTCTACCACTCTGACCATAGCTAGTCCTGTATCAATCAGATGTCATAACACACCATGAAGGTTCTACCACTCTGACCATAGCTAGTCCTGTATCAATCAGACGTCATAACACACCATGGAGGCTCTACCACTCTGACCATAGCTAGTCCTGTATCAATCAGACGTCATAACACACCATGGAGGCTCTACCACTCTGACCATAGCTAGTCCTGTATCAATCAGACGTCATAACACACCATGAAGGCTCTACCACTCTGACCATAGTTAGTCCTGTATCAATCAGACGTCATAACACACCATGAAGGCTCTACCACTCTGACCATAGCTAGTCCTGTATCAATCAGATGTCATAAGACACCATGAAGGCTCTACCACTCTGACCATAGCTAGTCCTGTATCAATCAGACGTCATAACACACCATGAAGGCTCTACCACTCTGACCATAGTTAGTCCTGTATCAATCAGACGTCATAAGACACCATGAAGGCTCTACCACTCTGACCATAGCTAGTCCTGTATCAATCAGATGTCATAAGACACCATGAAGGCTCTACCACTCTGACCATAGCTAGTCCTGTATCAACCAGATGTCATAAGACACCATGAAGGCTCTACCACTCTGACCATAGCTAGTCCTGTATCAATCAGATGTCATAACATGACACCATGAAGGTTCTTCCACTCTGACCATAGCTAGTCCTGTATCAATCAGATGTCATAACACACCATGAAGGCTCTACCACTCTGACCATAGTTAGTCCTGTATCAATCAGACGTCATAACACACCATGAAGGCTCTACCACCCTGACCATAGTTAGTCCTGTATCAATCAGACGTCATAACACACCATGAAGGCTCTACCACTCTGACCATAGCTAGTCCTGTATCAATCAGATGTCATAAGACACCATGAAGGCTCTACCACTCTGACCATAGCTAGTCCTGTATAAATCAGACATCATAACACACCATGAAGGCTCTACCACTCTGACCATAGTTAGTCCTGTATCAATCAGACGTCATAACACACCATGAAGGCTCTACCACTCTGACCATAGTTAGTCCTGTATCAATCAGACGTCATAAGACACCATGAAGGCTCTACCACTCTGACCATAGCTAGTCCTGTATCAATCAGATGTCATAAGACACCATGAAGGCTCTACCACTTTGACCATAGCTAGTCCTGTATCAATCAGATGTCATAACACACCATGAAGGCTCTACCACTCTGACCATAGTTAGTCCTGTATCAATCAGATGTCATAACATGACACCATGAAGGTTCTTCCACTCTGACCAAAGCCGGCGTGGCCTAGTGGTATCGCGTCGGACTCCTGATCGGGAGGCCGGGGTTCGAGTCCCGCTCTGGTCATGCTGGTGTCATGTCTTTTGGATGAGACAGTAAAAACCGAGGCCCCGTGTCGTGGTATGCATGGCACGTTAAAGATCCCTCACTGCTTCAGGTGGGTCCGTTGCAAAGGTCAAAATATGTATGCTCCGCATCAGGCAGATGCCGTCGCCATATACGTGAAATATTCATGGTGTGACGTAAAACAATAATCAATCAATCAACCACTCTGACCATAGCTAGTCCTGTATCAATCAGATGTCATAACACACCATGAAGGCTCTACCACTCTGACCATAGCTAGTCCTGTATCAATCAGATGTCATAACACACCATGAAGGTTCTACCACTCTGACCATAGCTAGTCCTGTATCAGTCAGATGTCATAACACACCATGAAGGCTCTACCACTCTGACCATAGCTAGTCCTGTATCAATCAGATGTCATAACATGACACCATGAAGGTTCTATCACTCTGACCATAGCTAGTCCTGTATCAATCAGATGTCATAAGACACCATGAAGGCTCTACCACTCTGACCACAGTTAGTCCTGTATCAATCAGATGTCATAACACACCATGAAGGTTCTACCACTCTGACCATAGTTAGTCCTGTATCAATCAGACGTCATAACACACCATGAAGGCTCTACCACTCTGACCATAGCTAGTCCTGTATCAATCAGATGTCATAACATGACATCATGAAGGCTCTACCACTCTGACCATAGCTAGTCCTGTATCAATCAGACGTCATAACACACCATGAAGGCTCTACCACTCTGACCATAGCTAGTCCTGTATCAATCAGATGTCATAACATGACACCATGAAGGCTCTACCACTCTGACCATAGCTAGTCCTGTATCAATCAGATGTCATAACACACCATGAAGGCTCTACCACTCTGACCATAGCTAGTCCTGTATCAATCAGATGTCGTAACACACCATGAAGGCTCTACCACTCTGACCATAGCTAGTCCTGTATCAATCAGATGTCATAACATGACACCATGAAGGTTCTACCACTCTGACCATAGCTAGTCCTGTATCAATCAGATGTCATAACACACAATGAAGGCTCTACCACTCTGACCATAGCTAGTCCTGTATCAATCAGATGTCATAACACACCATGAAGGTTCTGCCACTCTGACCATAGCTAGTCCTGTATCAATCAGATGTCATAAGACACCATGAAGGCTCTACCACTCTGACCATAGCTAGTCCTGTATCAATCAGATGCTGTCATTAGCTTTGATGTTAACACCATTCAGGAATTTGTTACTTTGGATAGGAATTTGGAAGAAATTTCAGCTTTATTTGAGGATCATTTTAAAACACACACAAACACACAGATATATAAAAATTGATATAGACATACATGTTTTGCATGTATTGATTATGAAAGTACATGTATTATAAAAGTAATATTCCTATTAATTTGTTTGCTTAACTTGGGGAAGAGCCAAATCATGAAATGTCAGAAAGAAGGGCTGAGAGTTAATTTCCTATTGTTTCATTTTGTATTGTTTAATGCCTCATCTGAAGTATTAAATCCACATGACCTCAAAATTTTGACTTTGCAACAGACCCATCAGAAGCATGTGCAGTGTTAGATCTGTAATTTGCCAACATTCACTGTAACACGGGACATTTGCTTTTACTGCCTCATGCTAAACCAGTGTGGCTTAGTCTACTAAGCCCATTAAGGTGCTCGGCTCGTGATCCAGAGGTCCCGGGTTCGACTCCTGCCCTGGGCACACCGGTGTTCTATCTTTCGAATGAGACAGTAAAAACTGAAGTCCTATGTCACGGTAGGCATGGCATGTTAAAAGATCCCTCAATGCTTCGGGTGGGTCCGTTGCAAAGGTCTAAATTTGTATGCAATGTATCAAGCAGATGCCGCCACCATATATATGAAATAATTGTGGAGTGACGTAAAACAATAATCAATCAATCAATTTACTACCTCTTGCAAAAGACTGATATGGAATCAGATTGATCGACTGATTATTGTTTTACATCACTCCACATTTGATGTTTATGGTGACGGCATCTGCCTGATGTGTTGCATTGAAAAATATATACCTCTGCAATCGACTCGGCCAAAGCAGTGAGAGATCTTTTACATACCATTCATACTGTGATATGGAATCTCAGTTTTCACTATCTCATCTGAAAGACAGGACACTGGTATACCCATGGCAGGATTTGGACTCTGGACCTTTTGGTCACGTGTTGAACACTTCATCCACTGAGCCACATCACTTTATGGAATCAGAAAATTGCACAGTACTTCAGAAAATTTTTAAACTCTTTCTGACAGCAAAGCTCTGACACTGTGCAATTTCTATATCATCCCTAAGCCTTGGACATCATATAAAAGAATGACAATGAATCCTCAGTTAACAATAGATTTATTGATAATGATCACTCATGATTAATGTAACAATCATAAAATAATATGAAAAAAAAAATTATATGCAAAAAATAAATCATTCAAAAAACATAAGTAATTTAATACAAATAGAATCTATGGAATATTATAATAATACTGTAAATAAATACCCCAAAATAAACACTATATCGTGGCATTATATCCTACCCTATCTATTGTCAAAATGTTTATCACACTATGGTTTGTTTACGAAGTTGCATAACTTCTTTTGTAATTGCTCAAATTTTGGCATTTTCAGGTAGAACTTTCCACACAAAATCAAATACATTTACTTAACAACACGTAAAAACAAATGAACAGTGCGAAGAAGTACATTTTTAGCAAAATTCAATGACAACACGTCTTTCCCATTCCTATTGCCAGTAAATGGAGTTCTTAGTAAATAATTTGATTACAAATCAATTCAGATTAGTTAAAAATAGATAGGAAACATTAAATGTTAACAAAGTCAAAACATATGTGAAGTAAGTGTACAAGAGAATTCAGAAAGTAGCAGATGTAGTCTTTGATTAAAATAGGCAGTGTTATATATTTTTGTATAATATGAAACAGTTGAGCTGTAAAACTTGCACTGAATTCTTGTGATCATTTCAGCATTGTGATGTTGGAAAGGCGCTCTCTTAAATGGTATAATGACATTCATATACATGAAGATGATATGTATTATCTGAGTATATATACATATTCAAAAGTGACAACACAGTATCTCTTAAAAATCAAATACAAGAAGAAATGATATGCTTCAAAGAAAGATAACTCTTGTCAGTTTGTTTTAAAAGAATTCATTTATATTCTTAACCAGACTATGGTGTGAAGTAGGCGAGAGTCAGAATGCCTGGAACGTTAACCCAATACATTTATCTTTCCCATCTGTATCTATTCATTGCTGGCAACAATAAGATACTGTGTATACTTTCACACCTTTACCAGAGAACTAGACTGGCAATGCCTGTCTAGATCTTAAAATATCTAGACAGGTGACCACTGATTGATAACAAGGCTGAACTAGGTTCAAGTGATGCGTTATCCATTATTTTTATCTCTCTGGATTTTGTTTTGTTTCTGTTTCATTTATTTAATCTAGAATCAACAATTACTGACAGAATGAATTACATCCTTGAGACTACACATCAAGTGCCTCTCATAAATTATATCAGATACAATATACTAACACTGCATATATTCCTGTAGATGAATTATATCTAACACGCAGTGTGTACAGCTTGTTATCTGCCCTTACTGTCTGTGCTATAAATAACACTAGCTGGAGTGAAATGAGCCCCTCCAGAATGGCAGTGGTCGACTGTCTCTTCACGCTGCAATAGCACGCAAGAGCAGCTAACTCCAGCCTATCATAGAACCAAAGAAAACTTTGGTGTGTTTTCCAAGATAGATAACTCTTGTTTGAAATTTTGTTCATACAAAATCTTTTTGAAACATATAACCAGTGAATTAATGGTATAATATATTTCCATAACTACAATGCATAGCATTATCAACAGAAACTTGGTTAAAGGAGAATAAAAAATACATGGAATATGAAAAACATTATAAAAATATAAAAAATATATAAATTCAAAGATTGTTTTCATTCACAATTATTGTAAATCATAAACAAAACAAATTAATATATATTTCTATTTTCATTGATTTAAAAAAAAAGGCATAGTTTAACAATCAAGAACTCTGGTAGTTTTTGTATCCATGTTCATTATCTAATTTTCCAGCATGAGTTTAAGGTACAATAAAGAATGCACCAAGTACAAAAGCTTAAGATTGCATGATTTATCTATTACATCTCTTCATTTGACTTGTGATGAGTATGGACGTAAGGAAGATCAACACATATACACCCATTATGCTAAAGTCTCCCCTATATTTTCTAAAAACATGAAAAGAAATGTGTACAGTGACCATCACCTTGAAGGAATGAATTTTGTTCATAGTCATGACACCACTTGAGGCCACACTTTGTGTAGTTTGGCAACATTCTTTAAAGTGGTTGTATAATTGTGGTTACCTAGCATTCCAAATTTCTGTACTTTAGTCTACTAGAACCTTAACTTTGAAGATCTGACCTTGGATCAAGGTCTTAGCACATTTTGAGACAATGCTCAACTACACCATGTTTGATATCTTCTCTCTAAATGACAGCAGACTTAAAGTCTGGGAGTCTTTTCAGCATCTTAGTTTTAAAAACATTTGTACTGAGTTAGAATTTGTTCTTATGTGGCATACAGAGGATTAAGATGCACAAAAATTTCAGAAAAACGCACGGCAGTTATCAACATATCACATGAGGTACTGTAAAACACAGGTGTGTAAAATGTAATACAATCATAATGGAAAAGACCGAAAGCAAAATCATAGGTACGTCAACATAACATGAGAGCTGTCTTAAAATTCTGTTATTTTAGATGCCATACACTAAGTAGAGGGTCGTCATCTGGATTTCTTCTAATGTATAATCAACTAATAATGTTATATGTTTGTTCACGTCTATGGCCAAATAAAACACGGTTCCCTGATATTCTTTTGTTTTCCGGACTCCACGCTGGACCACAATTCTCCCCTTAAACAGAGAAATAAGGCAATGCATTACTTACTCTACAAAAAACCACAAAAAATCACAGGAAGTAGAATTCTATTAAGTTTTATGTGGAATCATTTGATTTCTAAATCACAATTACTTTATAGGTAAAAGCTACCTGATGTTATGAATACATACATAGGAAAATTAAGAAAATATGATATAATTGTAAAGTTGACTTTTGTATTATAAATTTCTCTCACAGATTTCAGTCCTATGTGCTCTCTTGCTGTGCAGGGCAGTGTAATTTGCATAAGATAAAAATATATCTTTGTATATGTTTAGATATAACAGGGTTCGAAATAACTTTGGGTAACCTAAAATTTCAGTAAATATAATGGAAATGGTCAAAATTTTCTTTAAAATGGCCAATTTGATGACCCAAAATTTTGCAAATTTTGAAACTTGATATAATACAGCAAAGCTTACCTGTTAAAACATTGTATTTTTGTCTGACTGGTAATTCTCTCGGCTGACCCGGACCCAGTATCTGACCTAGTTTTCCCTGGACCAGATTGTATTGGGACCAGTATGTAGGGTACCGACTATCCATCTGTATCGAGTTCTTCACATCACTTCCTTCTGTCTGTCCAATCTTTTGTTCAAATGAAGCCAAATGTAGACGATTTGCCTGAAATGAAAAATAAATTTTTTCTGTAAAACTGGATAGAATTTTAATAAGTATACTCATATATATGAAGCTTTATACATAAATATTCACTTACATATACACTATACACAATTATAAATTAAAAGACTAGAACTGAAATAAAGAAAAATATATCAAAGTAAAATATTGATATAACGTATACTGGGATTTTAACAGTTAATACATCAATACTATAAGTTCATTTGTATCTTCTTTTCAGTCCAATTCTCATTTTCTAGAGAGATGAAGATGGTTGGTCATTCTTCCGCTATCTAAAATAACAAGAAAACATTATAAAGCTTATAAACTACTTCATCAATATCCACCTCTTTGGTAAAACATTCTGAAATACAAGTTCTAATGACAAAAGGTGGTAATCAATATAGGTTTTGTCGACCTAGAAAACAATGCATTATATAATAAGTCAGTTAAATTCAAAACCGGAAAACAATAAATTACAATAGTAAAATTACGAAGTTTACTAATAATGGGTAAAGAATCAAGAATTTTACTACAGAACAGATCTTTTTCCGATTTTACATGAGGAAATGTAAAGGATCTGACAAATGAAGTTTTGCTGCTCAGATTGCACTCCGAGCATTAATGACATAACGAAAATTTGAACAAAATGTGGTTTGTCCGATATTAGGCCCCCTACATTATTTAAGATCAGAAAAAGTATATTGGTATCATACATGTGATAAAAAGAAAACTTAAAACTTAATATCTGAGGTAATAGTGAAAGAACTAAAATAAAGATTGATGAAAAAATATGCATGAACATATAATTTTTATCATGGGCTGGAAGTTGGTGCAACTGACCAGTTACATGTTTGGATGAAGATTAAAAGCCTCTAGA
Source organism: Pteria penguin (assembly GCA_035048485.1). Taxonomy (NCBI): domain Eukaryota; kingdom Metazoa; phylum Mollusca; class Bivalvia; order Pterioida; family Pteriidae; genus Pteria; species Pteria penguin. The sequence goes on along the minus strand of CM068580.1, from coordinate 62,025,821 downwards.
GTAGAAACCAACTAGTGACTCATTGATGACAATACATAAAACATTTAAATATCATGTATGGTAACAAAATTTGAATAAATATCTATCTGAGGATATATTAAATAGATAGGAATCAAGAACTCAGGAATTTATCCGAGAACCGAATCAAGATAAGAATGAAGAAGTGAACAAAGGATTGGTACCTGAAATAAGAATTCATAGCTTCAATAAAGGCTGGTATCAGATCAAAATCCAGAATTTTATTAAGAATAGTTATGGATTGAAATCAACTATTGATCGGTCTCAGGTACATGTAAGAATAGTAGAAAATTGGTACCAAACTTCACTAATGATCGGTATCAGATACTTATACACAATTTTTCTAAGGATAGGCATTAAATACAATGTGTTTTTTATAACTAAAGACAAGTACACTAGTTGAACTTCGTAAACTCAAATCTCAAACTCAAATGCCTCTTAGAAATTTAAGTGCTAATTTGGTCCCAATCAAATTTCTGTGATTTAAATCGTAAATTCATAAACTTGAAGCCCCCTTAATATACAAAGTAATTTTATGGTCCTTTGCAGTTTGAGTTATTGAAGTTTGACTGTATATGACTATAGCACACATGCAACTATACCCATCCCTTTACATTGACATTACAAAGCTACAAATTCACAGCAAGCTAACAAGTCGAGACAGCTCGACACGCTACGCACAATCATCCATCCACAAAATAAATCTCAAATTTGTGATGGTGATGAGATAATAAATAATATCTACATCTCAATCTCATTTATTATGAAATTAATTTATAGTACATGTATTGATAAATTTATAGTATTTATAGTATTGATGAATACTTTTAAATATAAATACCAGACTGTATTTATCATTTGTAAATATATGAACTTCAATGAACTCAGGATGATAGAATTTGAAATCAAAAACAAAGTCCATAAACTAATAATAACACAAAAACTATTTTTAGGTGATGTGTATGGTTTTAGGAATGATATATTATTGCTGAAATGAATATGATATTTTAATCTCAGGTAATTTGAAATAAAAGCTATAACAAACAACAATGCTGCAAAGCAGTGTATGTTATCTGATGACCTTGACTTTTGACCGTGAAAATCAACAGAATTCTAACTCGCATCATAAAGTATACACAACATTTTATGAACACCTCTATTGTAAAATATGTCTTCTGAAAAGGCCACAAGGGGAAATGGGAATAGTTACACTAACAAACTTTTTAATGGAAGAACAAAAGGATAGGTTTGGTATTACTATATCCTCTATGGAAAAAGCCGCACAGAGGATTACAAGGTGGTGCAGTGGTACGTATAGTTAAAGCATTACCACATAGTTATCTGAACATGACTCATCACCATTGAATCATATAAACTGTTGACATAACATATATATAAGCAATTTTCAGACTAACTTATCCATATACCTTGATAATTAAATCAAGCATTGATGGACCAAAAGAATGAATGAGGTCATCAATAGCTTGACCTCTGAAAATATTACTGCAAGTTTTTAGTTACCTGTATGAAGTAAGTGACAACCATTTATAAATCTCTTTATCCTTTTTAAAATCAAATAGGATTTTGAGTATACTTTTATCTGTCTGTACAAGAATGTTTATATACATATATGTGTGTCATATATCCATGCAAGGTCATGCTGCTTCTGCTTTTAAATTGTATAAAGAAAAAAGTATGATAAAGACAGTAATAAATAAAACTATATTTGTGAAATATGAATGCCCCTGCGGCAACTTCGTCAGTTTTTGAAATGTAGGTCAAAGCTCACAGTCAAGGTCACAAGGTCAGAAATTATTGTACAGATGGAAAGGTCTTGTCACAAGGAATACACATGTGAAATATGAAAGCACTGTCTCTTTGAGTTGAAAAGTTATGTGAAATTTTTCTGCCACATACAGACAGACAAACTAAAAACTAGATGCCCCAAAATCTTTGATTTCAGGGTTATAAAAAAAATGTAACTCTCTACAGAATTTGTGATTGTGTATATATGAATGAACTCGCAAGTTATGCTGACGAGGTGGCTGTGAATTGAAGCAGCTCAGCATCTAAATGTTGTGTGTGAAGCTATGTAACATACATCACAACAGCTATGTACCAAACAAAGTACACTACAGAATATATAGCTTATACATACGTCTCTAATAAAACACTTACATCTCTCAACGCTGCTTGGTCGATCCGCTCCCTCTAAGGTGAATATACATGTTAAATAGCAACATTGTGAAGTTATACAACAAAAATTAATATTAAAGTATTCAGAAAGAAAAATCATCTGTTATCTTTAGGTAAAGTAACATTATAGACATGTTAGTAAATTGTTTCTTTTATGTAACAGACAGGGTGTTACCGTGATTGTACATGTGAATATAATATTACAGTATCATTTCCTGTACTTTCCATTAGGTTACAAAAAAGAGGAGGGTGGGAGTGTGTGTATTAAGACATAGCAAGAGTCCATACCATAAAACCAGAGTGTACTACATGTACATGTAATAAATTTACTGTCCAATAAATGGCCACTAAACAACTCAACCAATGTCTCTTGTATGAAATTTATGCAACTTACCAACCAGATCAGATCATTATATATCTGTGTCATTTCTAAGATCTATTGATTACTACATATCTACATGTAATAGTATGTCATGTCTATTGATTACCACATACCTACATGTAATAGTATGTCATGTCTTACTCTTCTCATTGTGTTGTAGATTGAGGAGGCACTTTATTAAACAGCTAAATATGTTAAATCTTCAAATAATTCAATTCTTCTTTCGTACAAACTTCTAATTCATAACCTTCATAGAAACCCCTAATTCATAACCTTCATTAATAGCATAACAATTCTTTGAAGTATCCTATAGCATCATTAAGGGAGGACCGTAACAAATGATATATATGCATCTTTTAAAACATACTAGCACTACAAAGGGGTCCCTTAACTCAGGAAATCTGAAAAGTCTAAAACTTTATTTCATACAATATGTATATGTGATATTTTGAAAGCAAAGGTTTAAACAACTGACATCAGATAAAGAAATTATACTATTCTTGCATGTGATATGATTAAATTTCTGGAAAAATCACGATATCATTTTGAATCTCTGGAATCTGCTAGGAAGCATCATTCCTATTCAGAAATACAACGTATTTAAACACCTTGAAATCTGAATCAGTCCGTTTGTTTTGGTAAAAGTATATACTGAAGGAAAAAAAGTTCCCTACCGGAATGACTTCTTTTGCATAGAATGTCTTGTGGTAGCTACTAGTGCAGTCCATTTTGTTCCCTTGTCCAATCTGCCATTGTGAACGATGCATGGACGGACAAAGAGGTGGACGTCGAACAGGATTTAAACTTTTGCTGCCACTGAAATACTACAAAAACATAATTTAGTTGAACTTTGCTTTATGTACAAAAATTAATTGCATATGGTTTTGATATGTACAATAGTTATTTATATCTTCTTGTTGTATGCTTTCTTAAAATGGTTCATCCTTGTAAAAAAGAGTATCAAATTAACCCTACAGTCAATGCTTCTGCAGATCTAAGGTTAATAATAAGTACAACATTTCATGAAATTAAAATGCATCTTCAGTCGTCACTTTACTTCAAGACTCCAGGGACATCTGTCAGATGACCTGAGGTACAGTGTATTTCACATCAAAATTCAGAACACAAGACTTTATAATAGAGTATATGCAAGTAAGTGAAGTGCATCACCATTTTGGACACTCAGATTAATAACATCAGAATACTAAATATCAGAACTTCATTCATCAATATTAAAGTGTATGGAGGTGTACATGGTTATGATATGATATATCTTGACCACATGGAAAACAGTTGATTTTGTACGTGATTAAATACAAACCATGACAGATTTTAGCCGTTGTGATAGTTGCATATACTGGAAATTCCACAAACACTCATCTGTCAGTAATATTTATTCAGAAGTCAATCAACTCTGACCAAGAGGAGGACTATTGGTATTTCATTAAAATTTGCAAAGGAGGTATATGTATATATGTATGTATGATTGACTGATTATTGTTTAACATCTTTCCACAATTTATTTTCACTATATGGTGGTCGACGGCGTTTGCATGATGCATTGCACAGAAATTCATCTCTTTGAAGCAGACCTACCAAAAGCAGTAAGAGATATTTTACATGTCATGCCTATCCTGTCAAAGAACCTCAGTTTTCACTGTCTCATCCGAAAAAAGATAAGCTAGGACCTCTCGATCACAATCCAAGCGCTTGTCCACAGGATCATGTATATATGTATTGGGAGAAGGGTTTATCAAACCCAGATGTCAATGGTGGTTGCATTTGCATAGTCAGTGTTAGGATCCAGATATGAGTCCTTGTTTGGTAATCCCATTGTACCTCATACATCCCATATTTCTCCAAGGCCATTCTGTAAGTTTTCCTGGGACAGATATCAAGTTTCTGGGACATATTTCACCGAATTCCGGGAAACTATGCGGGACAATTTGTGGAACATATTCCATGGCTTAGATAAATACAAAATAAAGTTTATATCTTCATTTTACTTATTGCAAGCTTTTTTGCCGTTACAAAACGACTTTTTGGAGCAAGATTAAGCATCAAAGTAAAGTTAATAGTAATCAAATTTAAGATACATCCACAGGTAAATACAACAATTAACCTGCTGATCAGTGGTTACGTAACAAGTTGATCATGTGACGATCACATGTTACATCATATATGGCGACACTCATGGATTCCAGGACGAAACCAAATGTGTCCCACCAGGACATATTTCTGAGGATCAATTGTCTGGGACTTTAAGAGTCCAGCCAGGATGTATGGTGCCTTACCTGTCACTGATTAAATTATAAAATACCCAGTTTTTGACAGTCAGTGAATAATATTAATACAAATGATGATAAAAAATGATATATTAATAATAATAATGATAATGATGATAATAATAATAATAAACAAAACAAAACCAAAAAAAAAAAAAAACCAAAAATGATGACAATACAGTAAAACCCATTTGGCCTATGAGATACCTGGTTTGATGTAGATTTATAGGCATTTTGCGGTACAAAAGCAGGTTTAGCTATTTCAAATGTTGTTTTATGCATGGGCCTTGATCCTTTGAAGTAGGGAGCTTCCCTTGATTGTGTGCGATCATTATGTGACAAAGATGATATGACGGGATACACACAGCCATCTTCCATAAGAATGGTACTGGCATATTTTCCTTGCCCGTGTAATCCTTGCACGTCAGTATCCATCTTTTATTGTGTGTGTTTACTGATTACGTAATGAAATGCTATTAGCGACGGATATCGAGCCCGAAATAAAATTTAATTCAGTAACTCAGTAACTGAAGATGATTAAGTGTTAAATAACATATTAATTCAGAATGACAAATGCTATATTAGAATCTTTAATGTATTTAAACTAGTTTTATATGCAGGATCTACTATTACAAAGTCCATTGAATATGGCAGTCTTGAATATTAAGAGATACCCAAGTGAATTTCAAAATGCACAAGAATATCAGTTTCAAACACCAGCCACTGCTTTAAATATTATATTGTTTCTTCTAAAGAAAAGTAAATTTATAGTAATATTGTTTAATGAAGTTTATACGTATTAAATTATCACAAAGCACATTTTAGAGATTTTGATCATGTTTGTAGACCATTAGTAAGAATCATGCGGTATACAAGAGTGCGGTTAAGCTGATAATTTCGAAATGATGCTGGTTCTTGATCGGATTTCTGTGTTACAATAATGCTATGAAGTAAAATGACTTTTATTTATATACTTTATGTAAACTTTTATTTTTATAAAGATGTATATATAATCTGGTCGACTCGCTTTTTAAAGTAAAAAGAGTTAGTTCGCTTTATTCATATATATAGATGTACATTATAGTGATCAACGATTTCACAAGGATCGCAAAATCTGGGTAGAAATATTTAAAAACAGTGGGAGTTCCAGCCGACCGGCCCCTTTGTCGGGGGGGGGGGGGGGAGGGGGGATTGAGGAGTGAATTTTGTCGATTTTAACAGAAAATGTGCCAAAAACAAAAGGCGCCCCCAAATCTGCCATTGTTAAACAATGTCAAGAAATTGAGCTATATAAAGTTTAATATCTATCATAGATTAAGAATTATCGTATCGAATATTAATAGATTCGTTTTACATTTTCTAAGTTACATCATTATGTTAATATCAAATACAAGTAATTAATGGGGCATTTTATAATTTATGCAATCATACGATATCAGTGAAAAAATATAATGATATTTGTGTAGTTTTATTGCTGACGTTAATTCCATGCACAGCACCTGTCGATTTCACCGTCAAGGATTTTAATATCAGCGACCTCGGAGGTCCTGTTACATTTTTGGTACACTATTTAAATGAAATAAGCGATGAACTTAGATATAAAGAAATAACGTCATCATCATTAAATGATGATTTATCTGCAATCTGCGGTATGTTTGCGTGTTTGTGTCTGTCCACTTTTTGTCATACCAATATTAAGAGAGAGAGAGAGAGAGAGAGAGAGAGAGAGAGAGAGAGAGAGAGAGAAAGAGAGAGATTTCTCTTCATAGGATGCAAGGACAAGGATGAAGAAAATGATAGAAAATGAAAGAAAGGAGAAAGGAATAAAAGTGGGAAAAAATAAAGATTGTTCAGATATCCGCGGGTTTGTCATAGATTGAGAAATTTTATACATGTTGCTCAGAAGAATGCAACGTCAATAGGGTTAAGAAATTTTTACCGGTCAATTAGATTCATGAAATCCCTCTGAAGTGCTGGATATTGAATACACATTTCTATCTTGTTTTTAAGAGCAATACACAATTAATTTATTAGTTTCAGCTGAAGATGGGGTTTTTTTTAGTTTTCATGTAATATAAATGCAAAGGTTATTTCATTAAATATTTGAAACCATATAAAATCAAATAATTTTGTTTTAAACCCAAAGTAATGCTGATTTAGTTTTGTCTGATTAAAGAGAGCCAGTGTAGCTCAGTGGATGAGTGCTTGGCTCGTGACCGAGAGGTCCTGGTTTCGATTCATGACATGGGTACATCGGTGCCCTGTCTTTCGTATGAGACTAAAAACTGTGGTCCCGTGTCACGGTACGTGTTGCATGTAAAAAATTTCTCACTGCTTCGGGTGGGTGCGTTGCAAAGATATAAATGTCTATGTCTATATTACCATATACTTGAATATATTCTGGAGTGACGTAAAAAATAATCAATCAATCAATCAATCAATCAATCAATCAATCTGATTAAAGAAGTTTTCACCGTCAGTACCACTACTCAGTGTACTGTCTTTTGATAACTTTGATACTCCTGATCACAAGTATTCTCAGGAGCATCAAAAGTTATCAAATGACAGTACCAAATCGCCTGTTTGTTAACCACAACGACCACATCGAATATCGATACATGGCCATATCATAAATTATCGATATTGGCCCGCCCTATCCGTCTCTCAGTGAATTATTTTTACCCTTACATTTTGGGTTCCCGATGTGCCCTAGTTCGATTAATTATTGATAAAATAGGATAGTCGCAATTGTTCATGTCAGACGAATGCAGGATGGCGGATGACTGGGATAAGAAAGAGCGGGTGTTGTAGTGCAGAATTCCCCGTATAGTTCTACCCTTTCCTTTCCCTTAAAACACCATCCATTACACAGAAAAGAGTCATAGATTACATTTCCCCCTTTTTCCTTCTCAGTATATTTTTTCTCTCGGACGATCTAGCCAAGCAGGAGACGCCAATACTTCCCTGTCTCACTCTGATTTTCCAGGGTTCAAAAATATCCAATATGAGCCTATATGGTCTAAAATAATCTACCATGGTCTTTGCTCCAACTATTTCAATCAATTCTCTCATGTCACTTTCAAATAATGATATACACAAATGTATACTTTTGTCACACACTAATCGTCTTTTTAATTGTTGTAAAATCGTGAATAAAAATAAAACATACTTTTTACTTTAGATGGGTGTCCAATTGTATTTCTTGTCCTTAAAGAATGTATTTAAGATAATCATTCGTCATGACAAGGAAAAGTCTAGTTTTTCTTCGTACTTCCGTTCCTCGGCCGCTAAACAGTGGCTGTCACGACATGCATGTACATTGTAGGTGAATTTATCATGGTATTGCATAAAGCAATGGTAATACAAGTATACACACAAAATAATGTTTATTAGTGGCGAACATGAGTTAGTATAAGTGGATATACATAATGAATGAATTAAAAAAACAACTTCAGCTGAAACATTATAAAGATTTTTTGGCTTACAAGCAAAGGAATAACAAAAGAAAATAAACATAGAATGAAAATAACGAAATCCTTTATAAATGGCAATTTTTTAGCATTATAGGATAAAACTTTTTTGTTATATATATATACCGAAGTACAGTAATTATACAAAAAAGAGGGGTTGGGACAAATCCAACTTGATGGCCCCGCTTTTGAAAATGTGTGTGGGCGTGCGGAAGTTTCCCTGCTACACCTTGCACTTCGCAAGTGTAAGTATACACACATAAGAAGTAAAAGATTATAAATAGATAAAAAGAAACAACCAATGTACTAACATTTTCGACCACTTGGCCTCTATTAAGTGGAACAGCAAATAACGAAATCACCACGTAAAATCTATGTCATCTAATTCATTGAGCCCAGCTCATCAATTATTACAAAATTAGATCGTATATGAGTAATCTGCGAAAATTTTATCGTTTTAATTCTGTGCATTACGATAATTCATTCGCCTCCTTGAATACAAGGCTATTTTCGAGTTCTGGAGTGCATGAAATAATTCCATCCAAGAAACCTGATTGTCCATCCTCCTGGTGTATACAATGTATATAAATCTCATAAATAAGGATGGTGAAATGTCGATGCTATGCAACTGAAACTTAAATTGAATACTAGTAAAACAAAGAATCTCTAATAAATAATTAGATAAATAAATAAATAAATAAAAAAATTAATTAAATAAAATAAAATAAATGAATAAATAAATGAATTAAAAAAAATAAAAAATAAAAATGTACAGGATTTTTTTTTTGGTGTGTGAACGTCTACCGGTGCTACGGAACACGGCATCTACTGCTAAATGTCATCCGAAAAAACAGGGCACTGAGGAATCCCCGGCAAGAATCGAACCATTGACCTCTCTACCCCGAACAAAGCACGCTTGATTACCAAATGCGTTACGCAGCTTAAATAGTAAATAAACTAAACTAAAATAAATAAAAGAATAAATCATAAATACATAAAACACGAAAATAAATAAAATCCAGTTTTCAATGTACTTTTAATATAAAGGAACACTTAATACATTTCTTCCTGTATGTGTAAGGCTATATGAAGTCGTATAGGGAATAATCCCTTGGGCACGATGTAAAAATATCTTTCTGATCCCTGGTCATACATAATCCTATTGTAAATATTAACGCATCACGTGATATAAGAACACGGCAGCTCCATAGAAATCCACTTTCCATGACAATTGCACCCAGAAGCATTGCTGTTACTTTATCTGTACCCATCAATGATGCTAATCTACCAGCAAAAGACCTTTGTATCTAGTTACAAGTGATAAATTTTCTCATTAGAAATAACAATTTCACATTTATTGATAAATATTTGCATGTATTAAATCAGTGATTTTGGTAGATATCTTGCCGGCAGTCAAGGTGACAAAGTGCACATTTAAGATAACTAGTGTATGTAAGTTCTCACCTTTCACCTACTCCCCAAGTGGAAGGGCGATGGAACGTGCAGATAGTATTTAAAAACCAAGAACTATTTGTTATTTTGAGATTATGGATAAGTTAACGGTTGTCGTCACTTTTTGTCACTCTGTTACAACAGTTACTGAAAGCATTGTGGACGCGGAGGCAGTCTTGCAGGGCGATTTACTCTCGGCGGTGAGATATCATCAGCTATTTCTAATGTTACTTTTTGTGACACACCCGAGATGAACGTGAAGAATTATTTCTATGCACGCGAAAACTGATGACGTGTTTTTTTTATAAATTAATGTGATAAAAGAACACATGAAAGATTTTAAAATTCTTTGAAAATAAAAAAAAACTGACAAAGGTGAAAAGATAAAAGGGCATTTGCATAAAATGTGTTCTTTTACTGTTTTTTGTATGTTGAAATCATATAACATAAGTTACAGTTAAGTAAAAGAAAAATCATGATGGGAAGCAGAAAAAAGTGGGGATGAATAAGTACTCAGAGTACACAAAAACAATCAGGAAAAATCGTCTAAATACCGTTAGATCAGATAAAAGAAAGAAATCAGAGGAAAAAGTTTGAAAGATCACAAACTTTATGGAGCAAGAAAAAGATAATAAATTAGAGGAAAAAGATAATTTGTCACAAAAATGACCAAATGCTTAAATTAATGAAAATACTGGTATCATAATGTAAGAGATGTAAATTCGAAATTAATGAAATGGAATGACACAAGTCTGAACTAATTTAACATCAAATTGCTTGGCAAATCGGAATTCAAATTTCGAAGTTTGAAGATTTTTAATGAAGAGGACGACAATATGAAATAGAGATTCTATTATCATTGTAACATTTGAAAGATAAGAATAAAAATCATAAAAAGTTATAGAAAACTTCATAATAGATGGTGTGGTTCTAAGGTGAGATTTAATAATTTCACTCTTTCATGTTTTTAGTAGTGCTGAAGTAAATCAGTTTGAAATGGTCATGCTCATGCCTTATACATTTTTATCATATAAATTATTTTATATACAACAAACATTATCATTTTCAGAAACTGTTAATTTCAATACTATGTATATATATGTATTGATCTACAAGGTTTATTTAAATATAATTGTTCGAGAAAATAAATTTCATTTTCGGAGAGATCAATACGAAAAATACATTAATTATTTTGAAAATATTGTTAATGAAGTCTCGAACTGCCATCTCAAATTACCATTAGTACACCAAAACTTAATCTAAGGTGATGTCTTAAACTTGGACATTTTACATCAGAAATTTACATATATCAAACATAACTGTTAAATAATGTTTTAATATTCTCATTTTTTATGTCAAAAATATTTGCTATTTCTATGCAACACATCCCCATTATTCCCCATTTGTTGATTTCCTATTAAATTCTTGTTCTATGATGGCTCCCGAAATCGACCCTTTTATCCTTGCTTGTAATTGTGAAATATTCCATTTCAAATTTTATCTGATCCTTACCAAAAACGTAAAAGATTCAATTAACTTTTGTCAGATTTGAAAGATGGATTCTGAATCTATTTTACAAAATATTAAGTGATACGATTATGCGGCCACTTGCCCTCTATCATGAAATTCTAAGGGAGCCTTGAAACAATCTCAGGAATTATGGTTTTCTTTTGAAATCAATTCACAAAGAATCCAAAGAAAAAATTAATTTCAAAAACGTCATATTAAACTGCAATTCGACCTTATAAGGAATTGTCACCTGCCTTAACATTTGTAAAGTTTCATGGTTTTCTAATGTAGATTTCTTTTATTTGCTTAATGTCATTTTATGAATTTCGCGGTCTGATCAGGAACCGAGAAGATACGTTAAATATAAAATTAAATATGATTCAATAAACACAAGATTAAAATTTATTTTATGAATTTAGATATTGCATTGTTGTTATATCGGCCGATGTCCTTAAATATTTCATCCATGCTTATAACCACCTAAAATAAATCGTTTTTCACAATAGAGAGATGTATATCTATATGCGAGGAGAAATCAACAATGTGTTCATATCATATAATAAACACTCGTAAACAATTCCTGTTCGACGGGAAAGTACTTTAACAGTCGGTGATACGTTTTTGTGAAACATTTAACTTCGTTCTCAGTATGAATTTATTATGATATTGTAGAATATTTTAGCAATTAATTATTACAATTTCACATCAAACGATTTAATGGTTTTTAGCTTTCGATAGCCACCTTTCAACATCATGTTCAATAATTTTGGATTTACTGAATGACTATTCAGAATATGTACTATGTAACTTGATAGTGGAACCAATTTTACATTGCGATACGTTTAGCATACTCCAGGTGATTGGATTATGTGAACGTCTCCTGTTGAACCATAATCTAGCCACTTCTGGTCACAAATATTCAAGAATTAAGCCCAGTTAACCCTCTTATTTTTGTAGAGCAACCTGAATTCGACTCTGGGTTTCGGGATATGATGAACTTTATCAGAAGATAATATATAATTCACTACCTCTCAAAACTGTGTGGCCTAGTGGATAAGGTGCTCGGTTCGTGATCGAGAGATCCCGGGTTCGACTCCTGCCCAGGGCGCACTGGTGTTCTGTCTTTCGGATGAGACAGTAAAAACCGAGTTTCCGTATCACGGTAGGCGTGGCGCATAAAAGATCCCTCACTGCTTCGGGTGGGTCTGTTGCAAAGGTCTACATTTCTATTCAGATGCCGTCACCATATACGTGAAATAATCGTGGAGTGACGTAAAAATATAATCAATCAATCAATCAATCAATCAATCACTACATCTCATCAAACAGGCATGGAATAAAACACTATATATTGACGTTTTTCAAAAAAGTATCCATTATAGGAAAAATGCTAGTATTTAAATTTCTTTAAAATGATTAAATATTAGTTAATATTAAGTTAAATTATCGAAATTCTGAAGATGTAATAGAAAAAGATATCATGCTAGAACACTCTGGTATTGATAAAATTGATTAGACTATTTTTGTGTCAAAATACATTAATCAGCTAGAAAATTGATGTTGCTGATAAGTGCAATACAGCAAATTTTGTTTCACATGTTTACTTTCTGAAAGCATATGCTTCTATACCGATTCGAGTGAACATCTGTAAAAATACTACTTGCCTGTTACAAAACTCACAAATTAATGAGTGATATCTAAATTTCATGCCTACCGTAAAACTCTTTTTGACTGCATCACAGACATAAACGAGATGAAATTCTGGACCTTAAATTCTTATTTTCATCAAAATAATATCATTTGAAGAGCCGAAAGAAATTACAGTCACGATGACTTTTTCAAATTCTAAAATGAAAATGAATCCCCACCAATAAAGAGAGTGTACATTTTATCGTCCATGCTTTCAGGAGGCGATCACACGGTTGCATAACCGATTCATTCTTTACGTGAATTTATCATTCTTTTTTCAAGACACATACGGTACGCAAGGGCCTGCTCAATATATTATAGTTTGATGCAAAGTAAACAATTACAATATATGGAAATCGTGTCTTATTGTAATTTTTGGCAAACTCTGCAGTCTTTATGGTGATATGCTTTATTATTATAACGTTTAATGTTCTGATATCTTGATTAATTTGTTTCACAGAGTTGAGCGTCTCACCAATTGCATTGATTATGATATGTGTTCACAACAAACAGTAAACAAATCTTATGCTAACTTACTCAGAAGTCCACCATTGTCCTGTATTTTGCATTTTTCTATGCCGAGTTTAGAACTTCATTCTTTAGCACTTTGAATTTCACTTTACTAGTTAATCAAATTAACCATGCATATTAGTTATGGCTTATGCTAAAGGAAAGTCCCTCCTTAATGCTTTTGCTTTCGCTAAATGGATCCGAGTCAGATCTCTTTTCCTTTCTTTGGTCAAAATTAAGATATAGATCTAAGCATAAAATAAGATATTTATATTTTTCAGGCATCTTAAAAAGTAATATTTGCAGTGCATACTTATACTTTTACTTACACTTATACTTATACTATTTCCTCCTACAATTCCTATATTTATGACGAAAATTCAATTAACTTAATTCATCAAAATGCATTAGAATTTCGATTTGCAAGTGTATGCATCACAATGCATGGGACAGACATTAATCATCTTTTATGAGCAATAAAAGTGGTATAAAGGTTCATAAAAGATCATCTGCAAATGATATTTCTTTTTATAATGGTGAAGGATGACGCACTTCGTAAACTAGAACGCTGCGCACTGCTAACCAAATCTACACCCCACCTATTTGTTATGTTACTTGTCTTATACTCCCGCTTTATATATTCTTAAACTTTTTGCAGAAAGTCCTTGCTTTTTGCCATTTGTCATAACCCCTTTTGAGGTAGTCTTCATTTAATCAACATATTATCTAATTTATTCTTACCAAGTGTGAAATATAACTCTAACATGATACACCGACTACGCATGTGATTTGAATATTTCTCTTTCGTGTAATTACGGGTGTACCATGGCTTGATCAAAATCAGGACCATACAAAGATCGGAAACGTGCCACGTCATCAAGGCATAGGTCCAAACTTGAGCTGACACGAGGACGCACAGATCACATTTCAGACTCCGCTAAGGGAATCGTGGGAAAATTAATCGATGATGGCATTAATTACATTTCTTCAGAATTCACTTTTAAATGTCTGGATACTTTGTCCAAATTTTTATTTAAATTATATTTATCTGTCTAGAATTCAGTTTCAGTTTCTATTCTAAATGTTGTCTTAAGTATTTATTCTAAGATATTGAACATTCACAATAAAACATGCAAGAAGCAAAGAAAGTCGTATGTAGCCTTATTTGAGAAGGTGGTCTACTTATGCAAAGAACTAGGAGCATGGCATAAGCATTAGAGGTACTTGTGCAAAGATATAAGAATATGGCATGAGCATTAAAGGATACACAAACTATAGGAATAAACCCTAACTAACTAACCAACAAACAAAAAACCAACTAACTAACTTTAGACAATAAATGAATTATCTTGAATATTTGATTTAACACTTGTATAAAAGAAACTTTATAAAAAAAGCTGCATTTTTACAGAACCAATAGATACAACAAATAGACGCACTCAAGACATCCAAAACATACCAAATATACACAACAGACCGCAGTAATTAGATAGATACAAGCAAGATAACAACATACCAAATATAGACAACAGACCAGAAAAATCAGATAAACACAAGCAAGGCATCAAGAATGTACCATATATAGACAACAAACCGGAATAATTACATAGAGACAAGCAAGACATCAACAACATATCAAATATAGCCAACAGACCAGAATGATTAGACACTAGCAAGACATCATCAACATACCAAAATGTAGATAACAGACCGGAATAATTAGATAGACACATGAAAAATATCAACAACATACCAAATATAGACAACAGACCGGAATAATTAGATAGACACAAGCAAGATATTAACAACATACCAAAAATTTAGACAATAGACCGGAATAATTAGATAGACACAAGCAAGACATCTACAACATACCAAATATAGACAATAGACTAGAATAATTAGATAGAAACAAGCAGGACATCAACAACATACCAAATATAGACAACCGACCAGAATAATTAAATAGACACAAGCAAGACATCAACAACATATCAAATATAGACAACAGACTGGAATAATTAGATAGACGTAAGCAAGATATCAACAACATGCCAAACATACATAACTGACCGGCATAACTAGACAGACACAAGCAAGACATCAACAACATACCAAATATAGACAATAGACTGGAATAATAAAATAGACACAAGCAAAACATCAACAACATACCAAATATGGACAACAGATTAGAAAAATTAGACAGACACAAGCGAGACATCAACAAAACACCAAATATACACAACAGACCGGAATAATTAGATAGACATAAGCAAGACATCAACATCATACCAAATATAGACAATAGACTGGAATAATAAAATAGACACAAGCAAAACATCAACAACATACCAAATATGGACAACAGATTAGAAAAATTAGACAGACACAAGCGAGACATCAACAAAACACCAAATATACACAACAGACCGGAATAATTAGATAGACATAAGCAAGACATCAACATCATACCAAATATAGACAATAGACTGGAATAATAAAATAGACACAAAGAAGATATCAACAACATACCAAATATAGACAACAGACCGGAATAACTACATAGAGACAAGCACGACATCAACAACATATCAAATATAGATGACAGACCGGAATAATTAGATAGAAATAAGCAAGACATCAACATCATACCAAATATAGACAATAGACTGGAATAATAAAATAGACACAAGCAAAACATCAACAACATACCAGATATAGACAACAAACCGGAATAATTAGATGGACACAAGCAAAATATCAACAACATACCAAATATAGACAACAAACTTACATAGAGACAAGCAAGACATCAACAACATATCAAATATAGACAGTAGACCGGAATAATTAGAGGCAAGTAAGATATCAACAACATATCAAATATAGACAACAGACCGGAATAATAAGATATTTCTGGAAAGTAAAAATGATCAAGATAAAACAACCTGAAAAGAAGATGGTCATCCATTAAAAATGAGACTGTGCCTTCAATTGACTGAAATTTTTGTTACTTCAATTGGCCGTCCTTAGTCGGTATCGTACGCAGCACTATCGAATATTTTCGTAATGTTGTTTATCCGTGTATATTCTACTATTATCGTTTTCTGTGTGCATGTTCTTGGTGATTTTTGTCACTCAGCTTTGTCAGATGTCTTCAGTTTTCTCTTTCAGTCATAAGGTCTATTAATCAAAATTGTATGAAAACTCTTACGACAGGTTATTCACACATAGTCCATAAAACATGTATACTTAATTTCACTCTTTTTGAATTTGTGTTCTTATATTCATCTGAATTAAAGCAATTCACAGAGATTCAAATAAATTTGATTTAGAAATATAAACGCTATACCTGTCTAACCATTGTATTTGTGCTTTAGAAGATGCATACTTCTTGAATGAACCGCCATTTTCTGCACTTTTAAAAAGATAAAAGAAATATTTACGAAACAGATGAACAGACAATATAAGTCAATTCTTCTCGCTTGTCCTAATACGGCAATAAAAGATTCATTTTCTCAAAAATCATATAGTAGAATACAACTTTTAATCACAAGTATTAAATATCTCCAAATATAGTTTCTTGCCAGACATAAAATAAATAAACGGTGACTTACATAGAGTGACATTTTGAAACTTTTCTATGTATGTCAAGAGAAAGAAAAATAAAAGTAATTTCAATTTGCACAAAAACTCTAATATGATTTACAATCCAGGAGATCGATCAGTCTGCTTTGCTATATATTGCAGAAATCAAATAAAATGTCAAAGTGTATATTTTCATCTGACACCTCATATAATCAGTAAACCCACTCTAATGTTAGAACATTCAAGTAATAATATTTCATCGCTGTGTAAATAGAGTAGATGAAACCACATTCAGCACATTTGATTCCTATAGGATTTGAAGAAAATGACTGGATTGTTATACGCCCATTTTTAATGTATAAGGTGTATAAGGGTACTTTCAGATTTTCCTCCCTTCTCAATGTATTCCTGAATGTGTTCATTTCGTCGAGATAATACTACGTTTATTGTAATCAGAATTGTTCTCTTCTTCTTCTTAGAAAGAAAGCCAAAAATGACAAGGAATTACCTACCATTATTTAATTAATTGATTGACAGGTTTGGCTACGGCGGGAGTCGAAACCGGGACTTCGAATATTTTTGTGATGTCCTTGTGTGTTTGTTATATCATTACACTATATACGGTATATTTCCGTGGTGACTTCTGTCACACCGCTGAGTCAGTAACGTTTTTCTTCCTCTCAACCACGAGCAGAGCATCTCATCCACTGAACTACACAGTTTCAGCAAACAGTGGCTTACATTTTGGACAAACATATTTATGATAATAACATGAGCAAAATTAGCCGTTTAATGAATATTAATATAGTATGTTATTACGTATTTCTCGGATTCATTTTGACATGATTTTATATAATATTGCAGCCATATATAGCCGATACCTATCTATTTTAGGATAGAAATTTATTTTAGACATGTACTATGTAAAACAGAATATCTCCATAAGTCATCTCTTACAACCGTGACCGAGACACTGTCAAACGTATCCTTGAAACTGACGTCAGAGCAGGACAGACTGGCCAATTAGATCAAAGGAAATCGACATACTAAGGACAGTGGCATCGTACTTAACGTAGACTCGGACAAATTGTTGTCCCAACATTGTCATATTTTCTTGACGTTGTTGCAAACACGACATTGCTATAACAACAGTAATGCATTATGTAGTGACAATATCAATCAAAAGAGTTGAAATAAAGTTATTTTAGTGTACCCTCTGCATGGTCTGACTGTTCCGTTTTTGTAAATTTTGCTTGATTGATTGATTGATTGATTTTTGTTTACGTCACACCACGAATATTTCACGTATATGGTGACGGCATCTGCCTGATGCGGGGCATACAAATTTTGACCTGTGCAACGGACCCACCCGAGGCAGTGAGGGATCTTAAACGTGCCATGCATACCACGACACGGGGCCTCGGTTTTTACTGTCTCATCCGAAAGACATGACACCGGCATGACCAGAGCGGGACTCGAACCCCAGCCTCCCGATCAAGAGTACGACGCGATACCACTAGGCCACGCCGGCTTTGTAAATTTTGCCACACTCTCAGAAACGTCATGTGATGAATACAAAAGATATCTGACTTCCACAGTTATGGCAAATAGATGAAAAATTATACAAAGATATTACAATGAATATTAGAAGATATATAAGTTATAATTTTGTGCACCAGATAGGCATTTCGACAACTTATGTCTCTTCAGTCATGCTCATGGCCGAAATCAACATAGAAAGATATCTTGTTTGAACAAAGCACAATCTCGCTGTATATTTCATAGTAAAATATGCCTAATGAATTTTAAAGATATTCCTTACAAAGGCCAAAGCGAAAACAGAAGATATCTGACAAAATTGTATGACACAAATCACCAAGGACATGCACACAAAACATGATAATAGTAAAATATACACGGAAAAAATATTCGAAAAAATATTCGATTGTGCTGCAGTTACGATTTCGACTTAGGGCTGTCAATTTAAGTAACAAACGTCACTCAATTGTTGTGGTTAACCGGTTTACGGGCGCCCATCTGTAATATACAATTACTGCAAAGTCTCAGTAGTTTCCAGACATGATATTCGCCGCAATGTCATAAAATGTATGAACTTGGTTTATTGAAGCTGCATTGAAGTTTGTCGTAAGGAAAGGAACAAAGACATTGTCAGCTGTCTCACAAAACCGTCAAAGATATGTAGAGTAAAACCTAACTAAATTTGCAGAAATATGATATGTATATTCTATAATTTATAAATGAAAAGTTCCAGTTTTAAGTATCTTATTTTCATGAATACATTTTTGTTGCTTATGCTGTTGCTGCTGCTCAAATTATAGACCTATGTCCATTTCACACATGCAACGAAACACCATATTCTAAATTACAACAACTAAATCAAAATTAAATAGAATGTGTACCATGTTACGTTTCGTTTCATATCTACGGTGAGGGTGTACAACATTTAAAAAAATTTTTTATCTTGATAGTGTACCGATTTTAATTTTCATTTTACCTATATTTGGAAATTTTCAAGGGTGATAGATGAATTATGTATACTTCCCAACAAAGTATTATAAAAACAACATATCATTTAATTAATAATTTAAAGAGAAATATTGCCGAAATATTACATGCAATAAATAATGATTTAAGATTATCAAATACCAGTATGAAAGTTTTAAGTTAACAAAATTGTTATTAATTGGATTATGCTTTGCTTGATATTTTCACAAAGATTTTGCATGTTCATACTCCCATTTTTCTTTAATTACATATTAAATAAATTTAAAGAAATTAGACAATACATATCATGATCAATTCATATGTGCTCAAATTAAAATCAAGACCAGTTCGAGACTGTCAGAATTGAATTGATAGTTTGTAGATGAAATCTGCAAATAGCAATTTAGATGTAATCACTGTCGCTTAGACTTTCTCTTTCTTATGTTACACAGTGTTTCTTTTTATTTTCAGACCATCGCCAGGGGGCAAAGAAGAGACGAACACTTTAACAACTATACAGAGACAAACAAATTAGCGATTCCTGTGGATGTAGGGTATGAAAAAGAATTACTGAACCTTAGTTTTAACCCTATCAATATATCC
This sequence comes from Pteria penguin, assembly GCA_035048485.1. NCBI lineage: Eukaryota > Metazoa > Mollusca > Bivalvia > Pterioida > Pteriidae > Pteria > Pteria penguin. Next base: position 62,005,611 of record CM068580.1, on the reverse strand, counting down.
TCTCGATATAGCGTGTTCTTTGTGTAGATTTCAAAAAGCTTTGGCAGATCAATTTCAGTTATGGTGAATAGAAAAAGAACATGAATCTTATTTCATTTTGCGATTGTCAGTTTCAAAGCAGATAGAATCTACACAAATGAAATCGCTGAAATTTTAGTTATTATTAATTCAGAATTTGAAGCAGTGTAATCAAATGGTTTGGCGTTTTCAAATGTTGTAAGAAGATATGCAATTTAATAACAATTTACCGTATTATCCAATGCTGTGATTAATTTAAACTATTCAAAAATAGTATGAAACTATTCAACTTTGTGAGGGGATAATCTTCAAATATTAGGGTGGATCTAACATCTCAGTGTTCCATATTTCAATGTCTATAAAGCGTACCACACAGAGCTAATCTCCCGCAAAAAGTGTGAAATGTGATGTCAAATTAACATATGGTTTGTTAATTTACTGTTGTACGAGTTAGCCGTCTTTCAATCAAAATAAGTGCCGTAATGATTTAGGTAATTCAAATAAAAAAAAAATTAAAAGTCGAAATTTCAAGTAAAAACAGAACTGGGCATGTCTGTTTGTTATATTGTAATATGTACATGGAGCCCTTCACAGATATAGACTATATAGATCCACATCAGACATGACGTGTCGTTATGAGATGCTAACTCCTCTTTCCATACATCTAATTCCGCCTGTCTTATTTTTATATAGACTACAGATGTTCATTATTTTCTTGAATAATGCATCTTGATATTCATACATTTTTAATAACTTACTATAACAGTATAGTATATAATTCAGCATTATTCCACTACGGCAATTTGGTTTTGGATCATTAGATTATAATTTGAGCCTCAACAATGGCAATCCATTACATGAGACGATTAAATTTCATTATTTTACTACAATGTACTCACGACCTATGTAGGCGAGAAATGATACTAAGCAGCACTGTCCATATATGTCAGAACGTGGATTATGATTCGCATTGCAAATTTTAGTATTTTCAGAGAAAAATGTTTTTACCTGATTTTGATAGAGTACGAGTAAAATTTACAAAAATATAAAAATTTGAAGAAATATCTTGATAGACTTTTAAGGTACATAATATGATTATGAAGGTCGTAGGAAGTTGACAACCGATTAAGTAGACCAACGATTCTCGAGTTTTTAAGGACAAATGTTTTTCAAACACATGCATATCAATTAAATCAGTCCAAAGCAGTGTATAAAACAATTTTGGAGGCTCAAAATATTACTTATTTCTGAAAATGGTGTTTCAAAAAATTTAATTCAATGGATATGTGGGATAATGTAAATTCACACTTGCCAACATTAACAGTAACAGTTGACTTGAATCGCGACACTTCATATAATCGTGACTGAAAATTGTACACAATAGGGTATTTCGTTGATATAATTAGATGAGCATGTCCTTGCAGATCCCTTGCAGAGACAGAGGCATCATATGCACCTGCAATTCTTCCTTCATCTCTATGCATTTTCTCTATCTCATTTCAATTTCTGAATACTTCATTCTGGTTCTCTAAGTACTCATATACAGCGTCCATGATACGCTAATTCTTACCATGTAGGTACTTGTAGGAAGAGAGAGAACTCAGATGGGGCTAAATTTGAAGAGTATGAAGGATAAGGAAAAATCTCGAAAGTGCATTTTGTTGTCATTGTATGAGGACATACAATATCCTGCAAAAGCAGAATGCTCCTGTTACCTTTCCTTTTCTCACACTCTCCTGACACAGCTTCTTTAACTCATTTACATAATATACACCATTTATCGTGCAGCCTTCCTCAATAAAATCAAATTTTAATTATTTACTGATAGTCCGAAAGATAGAGGTGGTCATGAATTTCCAAGCTGAGAAAACACTCTTGAATGTTTAGAAGGGTGATTCCATTGCATGCTTTGTTTCTCAGATTCAGGATCAAAATGATGAACCAACGTTTCATCCTGAGTGACAAAATGAATCATTAAATCATAGCAAGGCAAACGATCACACCTTCTTGATCTACAGTCAACATTCTAAGAATTATCGAGACCCTTTTCACCTTTTGGTACACATGACAAAAGTGTGCAAAATATCAATATCAACATTTTCGTCTATGGTCGCCTCCTTGGTACCATTCATTATCTTCATTGTTCTCTATCAGCCTCAGTCGCACACTTAACGGTACTGTAGGACGGTTTTCATGAAGTCCTTAATAATTTTTTTTTCGAAGTCATGCTCTTCTAGCTTAGATACTCTGACTTCAGGTTTCTCCAATTTGGCGGTTTGACTAACACTTCAACTTCTAACAGCAAATTCCGTGTAAAATCAAAAACCTTGACATACTGCTCACTCAACCGAAAACATTCAATATGATTGATTGATTATATGATTGAGGTCTTATTCTTATCTATTGTATCAAATTGTATTAGGCCGATAATGTTTTGATCATACCTAGTATTAGTTATAACATATTGTATCAAAGTGTATCAGGCCGATAACGCTTTGATCATATGAAGTGCTAGTTATATCATATTGTATCAAAGTGTATCAGGTCTATAACTTTTGAGCATATCTAGTATTAGTTATATCATATAGTATCAAAGTGTATCAGGCCGATAACGTTTTGATCATACCTAGTATTAGTTATAACATAAATTCCTTAAGTGGGTTATTCGAAGAAATCTATTGTATCTTTCATTTAAGGTTAACATGAGAATAAAACTTATCATAGATACCGTAGAAGACTTCATCATTAAAATGAAATGATACGGCAAATAACAGATTTTTTTTCTGGAATGTTTCTATGAAAGTGTTGCTTGTGTAAATGAATCCCTTAATAGGAAACTATTGAGTGACCTGAAGGAATTCAAGCAGTTTGGTATTAGACTGTGTTTTCCAGCAGCACACACTCTTAAACTATTTAAGAAAATCACTGATGCAATGCATGCACCTGTAGGTACGGCTATATGTAGAAAGAAATTGTAATTCTATGCTTTTATTACTTTATTATGCACAACGTAAGCTAATTCTATTCGAAATAAAACGAAGTCGTGTACTTTATATATTTCTTCAGGCCTAATATGATGATTATAATAATAAATAGTATTTGATACATATAACTTTATATAAATCTTGTTGTTTTAATTTAGGTATAACTGTCAGTCGAAGTTGTTCTTTATCTGCTGTGGGAAACCACAGATCATTCCGCTTTATAAATGTTTCTAGTGAGCACACATATTTACAAGTTAATTCTGAAAATACTGAATACAGATGTCATTTAAGTAAAAAGATCATTAAGAGATTACGGATCCCTGGAAAAAGTCAATTATGATTAATGAGTAACATAGTTTGGAAAAGTAAGAGAAAGGAATCGTTTGACTTCAATTAACTTTTGGTTTTTACTGTTTAATAAGAAATCATATTTTCCCACACGATGACGTCATTTGCAAAGTGCTGTGATGCATATAATAAAAAAGACATAAGGGATCCGAAGAAAAAGAGGCAGAATGACTATAAATAGAATGCTAAGGCACTGAGCAGTAGGTAAATAGGATTCAAGATAAGATATCAGAGACGGGAAAAGGTGCCATGGAGGAGTTAGCATCTTCTACCGCTGTGGGACCAAATGTTCATTCGACCTCTAATAATGAAATGGCATCGTCATAATCATAATTAGTTAAAATCATGATTAAAATGACTGGTGTTATATAGTACAACCATAATACAAACTTTCTAACAAATACTTTCATCAAATTAGAAATAAAGGATTGACTGATAATTGTTTTACGTCACTCCACGATTATTTCACGTATATGGTGACGGCATCTGCATAATGCATTGCATACATATTTAGACCTTTGCAACGGACCAATCCGAAGCAGTGAGGGATCTTTTACGTGCCACGCCTACCGTGACACGGGACCTCGGTTTTTACTATCTCATCCGAAAGACAGAACATCGATGCGTCCAGGGCGAGAGTCGAACCTGGGTACTCACGAGTCGAGCACCTTATCTACTAGGCCACACCGACTTAGGAATAAATGAATATAATTACAAGTATGTGAAGTAAACAATAGAACATTTGAAGTCGTCACGTTTGAAGTGGTATGTTAGCAGTCTTTGTCAACTTTAAATAGATTATCTAAATACGAAGCACGAAAATTGCGTTCTTTTGTATCTAAAGGTTGAATTCTTAATGATATATCACGTGTTTTCTTATTTATATGAAAACCATCAAAATATCTGAATGTTAAATATCATTTCCAGTTGCTTTATACATATTCAGCTTCGTACAAGGAACTCGTTTGATAAAGGTGTAAAGTTGTTTTTAACACCTCGTCACCAAATACAATATACATTTTGACATTTAAATTATTTAAATTTAGAATCATTGTCTTTTTTCACAAAAACATGTTTTCCAACACATGAATATTGAATGTAATAAAACAATATATTGTTTTAATAAAACACAGAGTATATTTCTTTTGATAAATAGATATTTTGTATTATAAAGTAAAACTTTTAAAATGGTAGCTATATGTTTATTACAAACCCCCCCCCCCCCCAAACTTAAAAGGAGAAGAATACATTAACCGCCATATTTCTACAGAAATAAAAGATGATTTACAGTTTTAAGATCTGGATCTTGGATAAAGACAGAAAATGCGTAATATTGATATATAGACCAAAGTATAATCAATATTAATTATTTCTGCATTCTTTTCCGTGGTATATGAAAAATCTTATGTGTCAAAGCGACGGGAAAATAATTATGTAGCTAAAATCTGTCAAAAGTTTTAATAGAAGATGTAAAATTATATAACTGTCATCAATATCTTCTTTTTGTATACAACAGATGTTTCTCCATGTTATCGGTACGAAGGCCTTTTAAATTATCTTTTGAAAGTTTATCGACAACAACTGTTAGAATACATTTTATGAAATCTCTCATAACAACTATTGAAGTAACTTGCGCATATGCGACCTCTTGAAAAACAACTTTCTTTTCATTTCTTATAAATAAGAACAACAACGGTTCTTCAAAAGCCTCAATAGCTCCTGTGTTTAGATAGATAACCTTACATGATACGATCAACAGTTGTCTGTTTTTCAGACGCCATCTTGCGTCTGTTTTGTTATGAATAATAAGAACGACAACTGATAATTATCTTCTTCTCTATATTACTTTCTTAAAGCTATGATAGTATCAGACAATGTAAAATATTGCATTATATATTTCCGCTAAAATTTGCAATTTACTATTCAAACCTGATAACATCGCATCATTATGTAATTATAAATGAACACGTATCATAAACGAAAGTGAAATGTATAAAATTAGTAACAATACGGCGTGAATAAACATAGCAATTTTGAAAAAAAAAATGAAATAACAACAATGATGTACATTAAAAGATTAAAATTATCCTTGACGCCTCTCTTTTCAGTAATCCTAATTTGAAATTAATTGATTTGGAAAACTTATATGAAAAGTAGCTTTGAAATTAATCGATAATTTGAAAATGCAATCATTTTGAATTAATCAGCCTTTAATCTGTGTATTATTATTTGCGATCATCATGAAAGAGCTGTCTGTCAAATAATTGTCTGACGTAGATTTTGTGTCAGGCAAAGAGATAGGAATCTCCGTTACATGTATGGGAACAACAACGGATCCCCCTATTTTCCTATGATTTCCTTTTATAATAAATTACCTGCTTGGCTAATACAAGACGACAATTATTTTTATAGATTAGATTTTGCACGTATAGTGTGGTTGCATGATAAAGATGGAAAGTATTGAAGAGATATTCAGTAAAATTTAACCCAGATACATTCCGACAAACGATTTTGTAATTAGTAATGCAATTTTTTATTCTTATTTCAATCATTACTACAAATGCTTATGTAAATGGTTAAATTTTATTGCAAACGTTTCAAAAACACAAAACTCTTACACGAAGGTCTATTTCAGTAATTTAATTTCAGTAGAAATAAACACTAGGATGGGTAATTAAGTCGATATATAAGATTTGTAAAGATTACCATCTTGGATCTAGTCTTTAACAAACATGTTTAGATGCAATAATGATATCTAATGCATGTTGGAATTTGTAAAATGTTTATGTTTTTGTGTGTTTTTGTACTCACACAATACGTAAATATTGCGCATTTACAAATTGAATATTGAAAGATAAATTATCATCATTATTGTTCTGAACTCTCATTAAATAAATTCCCTGGTTTGCGATCCCTTCTTCTAATGAATTCTTCTCCTTTGAAGGTGGCATCATGTTACGATGAAAAAATTGTTTCAGCCATTGAGTGTCGACCCAAAATACTGCAATTAAGGATCATTAATATGTAATATTTAATTCAATACGTATTTACTTCGTACTTTTCTGCTTTTGATTGATTTCTTTATTTATGATTTTATTGAATTAGGTACTATTGTAGGTCAAAGATTTTAAGTTTTTTACTTTTCGCAAAGAAAATGTTCGTGATTGACGAAACTTTGCATGTTAAGCGTGAAAGAGCTCTTTAGGAAGGATTTAAATGTTGCAATTATCAAAATAGGTGTAGCATTTTATATAATAAGTATGCAAAATAATACAGCCTTGCTTCTGATTTGTAATTATCGATATTTGATACACCTGGTCATCAGAAAAAGAAAAGAATGAGACATCCACTTTTCACCAAACTGTATTACGGCGATTTCAGCGATTATCAAAACACACATTAATTTTGAACTTTTGACTTATCCATAGCAAAGGACGTGTTTGACGCAACGTAGGTATAATTATGAACAATTAGCCATTCACACATAAAGCGTTACGACAGATAACATTCAATTGCATACCTTGCATTGGATAACCAATAAAGCCCAAAACAAATGTACGACCTTAAAGGACAATTAAAGTTTGTAAGACATTATGGAGCATTGATGTAAGAGGGATATGAAACTTTAGACTTGTATGATACTGCAATTCTTGCTTGACATATTCAGTAAATTGATATTTAACTGCATGATACGTTTATAATCTACAAAATCGTTCCAAGACACGGAAAAATATATTTTTTTCAATTAAAATTACTTCAGACTTTTTTTTGCATGGAAGATTCTGCATTGTCTGCTCTTGAACAATTTGTCGGTTTCTGTAATATGTTTTCTCATATCAATGGAACAATAAAGACCGTAGTATTTTCATATGTAAAAACATACTAGAGAATATGATTAAGATTTGAAGTTATGGTTTCATTTTCCATTTTATTGCATGAAAAATATGTAAACATACCTTATAAAAGTACTACATTAAAAATCTCACTGTTTAGGCCAAGATAAGATATAACGCATGGGGACGTTAAGACGTAATGGGGATGTGAGATTTCCTTTCACTCACTGTTGGAATACATCGTTAGGTGACTTTCATACATTTATTTTCAAAGATTTTTAAAAGCATATAATGTGCCATTAAATTTGTTATATTTTAAGGAAAAGAAATCAACCATCTATAATCAAAAAATGCATTTAATCTGAGTAAGCAATAAACTGCTCACACATTTTGCATTTCTAAAGTTATTCAGATAAATGTAAGTACACCAAGGAGTAGATTTTTTTGTTAAAAAATCCAAAAGCATTGTCATTTTCATTGGTAAAGTACCACCGCGTACACATTGGTGGCTCCTTGTCGTCCTGCATTTCGGGTGAGGCAGTAAACATCCGAGGTTTCATGTCACGGTTGACTCTGGTACATAGAAGAGTCTGCAGTGCGGTACATCATGCAGATTAAATCACCATGTACAAAATTATTATGATACCGAGTTTATATAATACTGCTCGATCAGTACCAGTGCTCGATCACTTGAAGATAACAGCAGATATTAAATAAATCAAATATATATTGCTTTCATTATATTTGTTGACATAAGTGTACTTAAAATTGAAGAGTCGCCTTCTTATGTACAACGCTGCGGGCGGTGGGTATGCAATGATGAGACTGGTTAATAAACGGTATTCACACACTTTGCCTTTTTGATAAAAGGTTGAAATTCTGCTTTGATCAGTATAACTGTCAAAACATGTGTTATGTTTAAATATGAATGACTCCAAAACCATCGTTTATTGCTTTTTGGCAGTCTTCGGGCCGTAGGAACCGGGGAGTGGTGTGGGGATGGGAGTTTATTACATTACGAAACGAAATTAAATTCAAGATTTGCCTCTCCCCCCACACTTTGAAATGCTTCCTACGGCCCTGTATCCCTTTTCACTAAAAATAGTATGTGAACCCGTAAACGCGTACGCGTAATCTCACAATTAAAATTCATCGAAAGTTACGCGAAGTACAAATTCGTATTTGATGCCGTAAATACCTGATTTACGGGATCAGTTAGGGTCACGTCTACGATTGTTAGTGAAACAGGCTACTGGTCTTGCAATGAGGTAATATATATATATAGAAAAGTTTTTCTAAAAGGAAATCATCATTTGCGATAAAAAAACGCATTTTAAAAATACAAATATTTCTAAGCACATGAAAAAAAAATTCTATGTATAATGTACATTTGATGGAGCAAACATGTAAGAAGGGATAAAGAGTGGAGTATGGTTGTATTTGTTGGTTCTTAATACGAAAAGAATCATATTGTTTCATCTGTATGTCAGGGAATTCACGGCGGGTGTGGCTAGTCAAACAGGAGACACTCACTCCTCCCGGGCACCTGGTTTCACCTCTGAATTTCAGGGGTCCGTGAATGTCCACTGTAGTATATTGTTGTTAGTGCAATAGTCATGTGACACCAGTTATTTTCGTATTTTAATACGTAATGAAGGGTAAGGATTAAGGTGAGTTTAATCTGTTGAGGTTTTTAGTATTATATATTCCTGTTGTCGACCTTTTGAACTGGTGGACTCATTCTGAAATGTAGACTTGATAAAAGTAGGCTAAAAGTAAATAAGTGGTAGTTGAATTTTTATCTCCTAAATCACTTAATATATCTACTAATGATTGGTCCGTGTCAAAAGTATAACTGATGTAAAATTGGCATAGAAATACTATTTTTAATTTGGGGAATTTGCACTCGATCATGCAAATGTATAAACTGTGATTTGTATAAATATCAGCTAAAGGCAGAATTAAGGCATGTAGTTACAGGGTAAATATTGTAACATAAACCCTATGCAAGTGAATCATAGGTATACTTTTGCTTTTTCACATAATACTCCTAGAATACAAAAATCATATTCTGGAATGCGACTAAATGACCTGTTCAAAGACTAAATATGACTTTGTACACCAGTTTCGTACTTTCATATGTACAATTAGGAAACCTAAACTCTTGATTTTGACATGTTTCTAAGTCGGTATCCTAAGTCGGTATCGTAATTGCACTACAATCAAATATTTTTGTAATGTGTTAAATGTTCTATTATATTATTTATATTCATGTATTGTATAGCTCTATGGTGACTTCTGCCATATAACTGAGTCGGTAACTCCTCTTTTTTCTTTAAGAACTGCTTTGACGGGTGATGCATGCAAACAAGTATTTCGGGGTTCACAACAGTTTCTTTTTGAAACTTAAACGATTTTGTATCTGTCCTTGGACTTTGAGAATGATTAACGGTTTGGTACTTCTTCGATATTGATTTCATGTTTTAGATGAAAGTCATGGAGTGCTCTTCACTTTAAAATCTTGCACTTCTCATGATTAACATGCCTATTTCTGGTCAGTATTCCTAGTAGTCAAATGGCATAAGTGTTATTATGCTTAATTACATAAATATACACAAGATTTCTGAGCGTTCGTTTGTAAAAAACCGAACTTGAGCATTATGGGATAGGGGTTTCCCAATAACTATACAATTTTGTAATTGGTTGCCTACATACAAATTATGCGCTGCTTTTTTTAGCAATTGATTAATATTAATTTCTTACACTAAATTCTTAATCAAATTCTCAGATCGGCATATATCGTTGATTATCCTTTAAACAAATGTAGAATTTGTAATCCCATGCTAACTTTGTTGAGTTATTAATAAGTCTCCCAAACGAAGTTTGCTTTTCCTCCGTTTCTTCTTCTTCTTCTTCTTTCTTCTCCGCTAATCTTGTCTTTACGTTTTCTCAAAGACCACTCATCGAAACCTCATGAAACCTCACAAGATAGTTCCCATTCTTAAGTAAATGTGCACGCAAGTTTCAAAATTGACCTCATGACCTTGGCCTTGGATTTTGACCTACTTTTTAATTTTGGCCATACCTTTTGAATGGCAGGTGATAGGGCTTTGATATTTTAGGAGTGCATTTCTCTTGACAAGAACTAATTAGTTGGTATCAAAACTTTTGACGTTGTGGCCATAAACTTTGAGTATGACCTATATTTAAAGAAATTTAACATTGGCCATAACTTTTGAATGGCATGTGATATGACTTTTATGTTTTACGTGTGAATTTCTCATGACAAAAACTTTCAGTTGGCATAAAATTTTTTTAGCCTTAACCTTGACGGGGAGGGGGGACCCATGCCCATTTTTTATTTGTCAGGGGGTCATTATGTTTATTATTACTATTTGTCTAAATCCCATTTAATCTTTATAAAAATCAAGGAAAAAAACCCCCACTTTTGCATTGATATAGTATGGCGCTTCATTTGGCAGATTTTGTGGTCGCTAGACTACATCTGCCTATATTCTTAACATTTATTATCATGATTTTGATTTCAATACTGTTGGAAAAATTGTGATTTTATAAATTATAACATGAATTTAAGATATGTAAATTGTTCCATTGTTATGCATGCGCTACTTGTTTAAATCAGAATACGTGTACCTGCATAGTGCTCGTGTGTACAATATTAAAACCGTAATAGAAATGCGTCACATGGTATTGTCTTCCCTTCAGTGTAAGCGTGGCCTACATGGTTGTTTGCACCCTTACAACGATGTGTACTTTATAATGGAACATAAGCTGGAAAAATTAGTAGTATTGAAAATGAAAATGAATATTTTTCAGCAAAGTTGTTGAATTATTCTTAATGTACAGATGCCAATAAAGAACGTCCGCGATAGTATTAATGTATCCTTAGTCCATATCATTGTAGTCTTAACTTGATATCAACGTTTACGTAGAAAGCAGTCAAGTATGTTTCGTACCTCTGTCATACATGCACTTTTAAAAAGTCCGTCTGATACAGTAATGGTTATGAATTTATGACCGCTCTTCGTTGACTATCTTACATGCTATCTTATGTACCTACGTATGTAAAGAGCCATTTACTTGTGTTGATCACTCTGCTCTCACATGAAATAGGAAGGTAAAGCTAGTACATGTATATAGGAAAAACGCGCACGAATATTTTTCTTACATTGACCATTTTATGTTGTCATCATGATTGCCATATTTTCTAACATTTTGTGAATTTTATTACTTTCATTATCATAGAAGTTGTTTTTACTTGCTCAATGTAGTCACTGCCATATTGCATTTCTTTCTTGAGCCAGGGTAACCGCTGCCATGTTACATTTCTTTTTTGGCATAAGGTAGACGCTACCAATCATAAATCTGTCCTCAATACGTTTGGTATTAACTCAAATAAATTGAATTTAGAACTTCCATATTTGTACTGTATTCCAAAAATGCACAAAACTCCGTACAAACAACGCTTTATCGCTGGTTCCTCGAAGTGTTCCACAAAATCTGTATCGATGCTACTCACAAAAATATTATCAGAAATTAAATCTGGCCTACATAGATATTGCGAAACAGTATATTCCAGAAGTGGAATTAATCAAATGTGGATCCTTAAAAATTCAAAAGAGTTGTTAGAACATCTAAAATCAAAAAGTTTTACTAAAATTCACTCCATCAAGTCTTTTGACTTTTCGACTCTGTACACAACGATCCCTCATCAGAAATTAAAAGACAGATTAGCGGAAATTATTCAAAATGCATTTACTAGTAAAAACGGAAGCCGCAAATTCAAATATATAGTAATAGGCCACGATAAAACTTACTTTGTTAGGGAAAATTCTGATTCCAAAAATAAATACACTGAAACAGCTGTCATTCAGATGTTGAACTTTCTTATCGATAACATTTTTGTGGTGTTTGGAGGTAAGGTTTTTCAACAAATTGTCGGCATTCCAATGAGCACTAACTGTGCTCCGCTTCTGGCTGACATATTCCTTTATTCATACGAAGCTGAGTTCATTCAGTCTTTGCTTTCGCAAGGAAAAAAACAATTGGCTCTTGGCTTCAATTTTACTTACAGATATATAGATGACTTGCTTTCAATTAATAATCCTTCATTCGCGGATTACCTTAGCATCATCTATCCAAGTGAACTGGAGGTCAAAGAAACAACAGAAACTAGTAATTCTACTTCGTATTTAGATATTATGTTGTCTTTCGACATTAATGGTCAATTGAACACCTCACTCTATGACAAACGTGACGATTTCAATTTCGCTATCACAAACTTTCCTTTCATAAGTAGCAACATTCCATCATCGCCTGCATACGGCGTATTCATATCTCAGTTAATACGTTATTCCAGAGCATGTTCAAATTACAATGACTTTGTTCTGAGGGCTAGGCGACTTTCAGTTAAGCTGCTCAACCAGGGTTATATATGTGCTAGACTAGCATCGTCACTGAGGAAGTTCTACGGTCGTTACGAGACTCTTATTACTCCATATGATATCTCGTTATCCAGACTTTTAAATGATATTCTGGACTGAGACCGATTCCGATCACTTTACACAGATTTGACACCTTCTATACTAGAAGGTTACCTACTTCGACTTCTCCATATATAGATACATATGGAATTCACACGATTTGACTCTTTCTACGGGGTATATGTGACGGGTGTTGCTAGCAAGCAGGAGATCCTCACTCTCCCCGGGCACCTGATCTCACTCCATCACAGGGGTTCACATATGCTCTTCAAGTAGACATATTTTGTTATTTTCCATTTGTTTTTCATTTTCACTGATTTTGTATGTCCTATGGTTTTATGATTTTTGGACTTGTGGTTTGGATTTATCCATCATCTTTACATGTTACATTTCATTACTGGCCTAGAGTAACCGTTGTCATGTTATATTTCGTTACTGGCTTAGGGTAAAAGATATCATGTTACATTTCGTTACTGGCTTAGGTAAGACGCTGCCATGTTACATTTTGGTACTGGCTTGGGGAAGACGCTGCCATATTACGTTTCCTTACTGGCCTAAAGAAACCGCTGTCATGTTACATTTCGTTACTAGCTTAGGGTAGACGCTGCAATGTTACATTTCGTTACTGGCTTAGGGTAGAAGATGCCATGTTACATTTCGTCACTGGCTTAGGGTAGACAATGCCATGTTACATTTCATTAATGGCCTAGAGTAACCGCTGCCATGTTACATTTCGTTACTGGCCTAGAGTAATAGCTGCCATGTTACATTTCGTTACTGGCCTAGAGTGACCTATGCCATGTTACATTTTGTTACTGGCTTGGGCTAGACGCTGCCATCTTACATTTCATTACTGGCCTAGAGAACCGCTGCCATGTTACATTTCGTTACTGGCCTAGAGTAACCGCTGCCAATGTTACATTTCGTTACTGGCTAAGGGTAGACAATGCCATGTTACATTTCTTTACTGGCCTAAAGTAACCGCTGCCATGTTACATTTCGTTACTAGCTTAGGGTAGACGCTGCCATGTTACATTTCGTTACTGGCTTAGGGTAGACGCTGCAATGTTACATTTAGTTACTGGCTTAGGGTAAACAATGCTATGTTACATTTAGTTACTGGCCTAGAGTAACCGCTGCAGTGTTACATTTCGTTACTAGCTTAGGGTAGACGCTGCCATGTTACATTTAGTTACTGGCTAAGGGTAGACAATGCCCTGTTATATTTCCTTACTGGGTCAGAGTAACCGCTGCCATGTTACATATCCTTACTGGCCTAGAGTAACCGCTGTCATGTTGCATTTCGTTATTGGCGTAGGATACACGCTGCCATGTTACATTTCTTTTCTTGCTTAAGGTAGACGATGCCATCTTACATTTCGTTACTAGTCTAGAGTAACCGCTGCCATGTTACATTTCGTTACTGGCCTAGGGTAACCGCTGTCATGTTACATTTCATGACTGGCTTATGGTAGACCCTGCCATGTTACGTTTCGTTACTGGCTTAAGGTAGCCGCTGCCACGCTACATTTCCTTTCTGGCTTAAGGTGGCTGCTGCTATTTTACATTTCTTTTCTGTCTAGGGTAGCCACTGCCATTTTTCATTTTTTTTTTGCTTAGGGTAGCCGCTGCCTTTTCACTTTTCTGCTTAGGGTTGCCGCTGCCATGTTAATTTCATTACTGGCTTAGGATAGAGACTTTACATATTATTTCTGTCTAGTGTAGCTTCTGCCATGTTTCATTTCTTTTATGGCCTAGGATAGACACTGCCATGTAACATTTCTTTTCTGGCCTAGGGTAGCCACTGCCTTTTTTTTTATTTCGTTACTGGCTTAGGGTAGTCAGTGTCATGTCATATTCCCCCGTCCTTTCTTGTATTCCCGCTTAGTTTTATTGCTATTTATCTGTTAGATAGCCATGTTTTGATTTCGTCTTTTGTATTAATCGAACTGTCCTTGTATTTGATAATTGTTTGCTAATTGTACGTGATGCTCCTTGCATAAGTATGTATTTACCGTTTACTAGTTCATTGTAATTTTGCATATTTTATAGACTTGTTTTCTGCATAATTATCGATATTAACTCTTATCTTTGACAGTTTCTTTACGGCTCATAATCTACCTTAGGTATTTAGTTTATAGAACTGATTTAGGCCTTCGCTTTAATCAAAGATCCTAATATGACAATTTTCATGTCACATTGATAAGAGTTTTGCGTGAGAAACATTTAAAGCATTCATGATGTGTATAAATTTTGAATTTGTCTTAAAAATAAAATGCTTAGTAAATATGACGTTAGTTTTGTAAAGAAGAAAAGTGAAACTTGAGAGAGACAAAAATTGTTAAAAAGCATTACTACCCGATGACGAATGCAAGAATGAAGTCAAACGGTTACTTATTCAAGTCAAAAAGACCATGATTTCTTATGTTATAAATATTGTCTTTATGGGGTTCAGATTTCAATCGAATTCGGCAAAAAATGTCATTTATCACTTTTCTGATGTAAGAATTGATAACGACTCAGGCTTCAACACGAATGCAATCCCTTTCATGGGGTCTGTCCGACTCAACGAGTAAGCAGAAAAGGTGGCGAAATTGTTTCAGTTCCCTTCGGTGCGCATTTCACAATGTCCTTGGTAGGATTCCGTGAACAATTTAATAAACAGAAATTTGTATCCTTCTTAAGCGATAAATTACACCTAATGTAACGTTTAATTGTAATATTATGCGAAATAACTCGCCTTATATGCCATGGATGGAGAAACGGTATTTGAATTATAATACATAACGCGTATACCACATCGACGACTTTGATAAGATCTTAACGTGTCACAGTATGTCTTTGAAGTTTTATTTAATTGTGAATCCTAACAATAAACATTCGGCAAAGAGCAAGAAAGCTTCAAACGTAATGAATTATCATTTATAACATTTCATGTCTTGATACACCCCTTGAGATAACGGTCGAAAACTATCATCATCGATGCGTCCGTTACCACGTCGTCGTGAAGACGGGTAAATTAATGATCTGTGCACACAAAAAGAAGAAATGAATTGTATAGTCTAACGAATGGCCATTAAAGAAAAATGACTATATCTTGTATACACAAAATAGAAGGTATCACACAGTTATGGGAGATAATACATCCTATAATTAAGCTTGAATTCGATAGAGTAAGAGTTGAGATATGCTGGGTAAGGCGATCCTCTAGTGTGTTGATTATCAGAGGTATCATACCAAGCTTAAGTATAGCGGCACCATAAATTTGACAAACTTGAAACACTATACCCAATTATGTACTTGCTAACTCAAATCATGAAGCGTGACGTATAGCATGGGATTTGATTTTCTATTGAAATGGAAAATTTTAGTGTATTATCACTGCTGTTACATACTGCACAGGAAAACACTTGAGTTTCCGGATATTTGTATTGAGATAAAGGCCTGGTGATTACACTACTGTGATAAAGGGTTACTAATATATTTATATATATATATATATATATATATATATATATATATATATATATATATATATATATATATATATATATATATATATATATATATATATATATATATATATATATATATATATATATATATATATATATATAGCTAGATAGATAGATAGATAGATACTGGATTGCTGATAAATGTTGTGATGGTGTTTGCTAATATGTCTGTTGAGGCGTAGGCTTGCTGATAAGTCTATTGAGATTTAGGCTTCCTGATCACTCGTTTGAGATGTAGGCTTGCTCATAACTCTGTGGAAATGAAGGTTTTCTAATATCAGTTTTTGAGATATAGGTTTACCGATAACTCTATTAAAATGAAGATTTTCTATATCTGTGCTGAGATGTAGTCTTGCTGATAACTCTACTGAGATGAAGGCTTTATCAGAATCATTACAATTACTTTGGTAATATACCTTATTTTACTGAAAGTTAATACCAAATTGTTTAACACTCTTGAACACATTTTTAATAACTAAATTACACCACAGAGATTTCATAACATTGACTTTGGTTCACATGCTGTTAACGCCACCACTATAAGTTTTTCTGAAGGCTAAGTACCAAAATGTGTTTTACTATCGTTATGGGTAATCGACAACTCTGAACCGTACAGCCTTTTCAAAACTATAACATCACTGATTTGTATAACAGTAAATAAAATGAACGATACTGACTTGACAACACGATAAATCTAATAACAGATAGACTGTACGACACTTTGACAGTTTGCATTCTAAATGTGGATTAATTCAACTCAAAAAGATTAAAAAACGAGTAAACTTTCAAAGGACTTCAGTTGTTTCTATACATAATAGCAAATTCCAAGGTTTTCCAGAAATGATCATGAATTCCAATATGTCATGCAGAATCATGTATTTGCGAAAGTAGGCACTTAATACGTGCATGCATTCAGTTCTTTAAATATTACATATGTCATTCAAAAGACAAATACAGTTATTGATTGAACATTTTAATTGCTAGGCGGAACCACAATATACAAAATAAAAAGGGTAACAATTTAGTTAGTATATCGATATCAACCAAGGTGAGCTTTTCAGCAAGTGTTGTTCAAAGATTGGCTTCATTTGGTACATTCTTTATCTACATTGATATTTATCTACTCAAGACCGTAAAATTGACAACGTCAAGACCGCAAGTAGACACATTCTTTTGTTGTTTTTAAATGTGAGAACTTTCTTTGACCCGTAAACGTTATCTTTTTTGAAGCCTTCTCTTTTACTAAGGGAGGTAATTCTATTTTCATATTACAAGATGGGAATAGAAAATACTGAAAGACATTTGAGATGTTGATTTTATCTGAAAAATGTCTCTTATCAACACAGTTTTAAGTTTTGTATTAACTTCATGGCAGTGAAAGCATAGATCTTTATTTATTAAATACATTAATAGAAATTCTACACTGTACATTCTGGATAATTCTTGAAAATCTTTTGTTTTGGTTATATATATAATTTTTCATGTACATTTAATATCAAAAGGCTTGGTCCATTTTAAACAATTTTCGAAAACCATTTTTAATACTTATTATCAAAGCTCACTATATATTTTTCAAAAGAATGCATTTTATGTTCATAGTTGGAAAAAAACCCCATTATATTGTTGTTGAATGATACAAAACATAGAGTTACCTTCCATGTTGATTTACATTTGCATTCATGCAATTATTCGTGTTTCATTCATTAGTTCATCAATACATTCATTTACTCATACAAGTATTCCCAAAATTAATCCATTTTTTATATATTAAATTGCTTCAATCGTAAGATAAATACCTTATATTGAAATGTTGATACAGACAATTGCCTTCATCATTATTTGAATATGTTTTGAAAGCTTTGAAAAGTAGATTAGATAAAGGGTCGTGAAATGTTAAAGTCATGCTTTTGATAAACGGTAAAATGTCCTCATTTCAAAGGAAATGTAAATTTGAAGCTTTTGTAACTATTCCACTATTTACTGAGACGTGACTCTTTGATCAGATTCAAAAGAAGTAACAATTTGTATCACATCGTTTTAATGTTTAAATTTGAAAATAAATTGTCTAATATTTGTAAATTATATTTTGAAAGAAATGCATCATTGCATCTTTAGTAAAAATAACGTATTTATCATACCTTGTTGTTGTTTAAGATTTTATCGTTAGAATATCCATACAACATCAAAGGTAAATAATGACACCTACTGTATCGTTTTTACTAACATTAAGATGAATGATATTGAAGGAATAGCTAAATGCTATCCGACTTTTAACTTGTCACAGTATGATGAGTACATATCTAACAAGAATACTTGATGCAGGATTTTAATCGTAAGATAAACATTTTATCAGAAAGTGGAAATGTGTTGTAATGTAATTCAAATGTTTTTATTGCCAAGCATCCTTTTTCGAGAAAAAAAAGTTTAAAAATCATGTTTTTGTTTCCCGGTACGATGCGGAAATCCTTTCTAGATGGACATGTGGTGTGTTATTCATGGGAAAGCTATTTCGACTATATATTATAACCAAGAGTGCGCTGGAAGTACTAGAATAAAGCATATTCCCTCTCTTACAATTAATTAGTAATCATAAAGGTATACTAAATGTAGTTATTTTGTTGAGCGATGCATTATAATCAGAGTTGTACTTTATCAAATCTAAGTGGTGTCTCTGGGATATTTCTCTGGGATAAAATTTCATAAATGGAGAAAAGTTCATCACGATATATATTTTGGAATTGTATGTGGTTTTTCGTACTTTTTCCACAACAATGATCATAAACTTAATTTATTTACGTAGATCGTGTTTTGTATGACATAAATTTAAGGAAGTCAAGTTGAAAATGCTTATCTTTCATGGATAAATGCATATGATACAACAAAAAAGCACTTTTCAAAGTAAAGCAGTTGACAGTATGATAATAATTTCATATCATTAATTAAGATAAATACGTACACTTTTATTTTCTCATCTTTTTATCCCATCCCCAGTTTATGAGATTGTCTGTTAGTTTTCTACTCCGAAAGATCAGAAACCTAAATTCACATATATATGTTCCGCCTATTATTTCTACAGAGAAGAAACTGCTGCCGCAAGGGTGCCCTAAGCCCAGATGTTAGTGATTCTGTGGTGACCCTGAATGTGTTTTTCAAATTTGTTGTGGAAATGTCAAAGTTAAATCATTATAAAACTAAGGAATATTTCCCTAATGCATGGCCCAGTCCTTAAATGGTGTTTTTGGTTCTTGTGTATAGTTCAGTTTACATGTATCTGTCTCTCAACTATTTATACTTTCGATTTTCTCGGTTAAGTGCTCAAAATTAATATACGTATACACACCTCCCCCCCCCCCACACGCACCAATACACACATATATACATATATATACATATATCGAGAAAAAGGGGTCAATATAAAAGCACAGGTAAGCGATAACGATACTAAAACAATTAAAAAATTGCCAAATTTTGGAAGCAATCTGCTTCTTCTTCAGGACACACACAAACACTCATACAAATATAAAGACACGAAAAGAAAGATAGAAAATATATACAAAGTCTAATAAAAACTGGTTTCTTCAATTGGCTACATATTGAGCGTTTCTCTATGCGCTATCTAATAGGATAATTTCCTATTAGATAGCGCATATATATATATTGATACTTATCAGATCTCTTCCTGACAAACAGAGACCACTTATTTCTAGTTTAAATAATGTTAATATTTTAAATGAAGGTTGTCTCTGATAACTTACTTGTATGTATATGCATATATTAATTATCTTTCAATTGTATTAAGCTGTTGGTCTCTGTTCTCCACATACATGGAGGGTAATTTATATGAATGTTTCTACCTTGATTTCACTGGTTGGCAACGAGTGGGAAGGTAGGTATGGAAGCCTCTTCAACACACTAGCTGAATGACTACTGTCACTTCAACAGAAGTTCTGAAGTCGGAAGTGTATTTTTGTTAAATATTTTGTTGTGCCTTTTTTCATACTTAATCCTTCGTGTCCTATGCGTCTAAGAAAAAACTTTCCCATAGTTATTTCTTTATCAGATGTCTTTTTATTTGTGTTGGGTAGTTTTTGTTCACCTTCGTTATTCTATATATATCCTTAATTAAATATGTGTTTTTAAGACAAAACTGTATTTTTTCACACTTCAAATACCAGCATAAAAACAAAACGAGATGCAAACAAGGAAATATAATCAATGGTGAAAAAAAATATAACAAAAGAGTTGAATTTGATGTTGCATATTTTTTGGACAAAAAATGTTTAATTTCTGAAAGATTTAATCAAGACGTTTAAAATGTCAATACTAAGTGATATACAAGTTTTTCGGTTATACATTCCTAATCAGCAGTTCTGATATTATGACTGTTGGTAATCATCTTTAAAATGGAATGATTAAATTTATAATGGATATTGAATGTTGGATTTATTAGCATATTATTATAATACATAACTTAAAATAGTATACTACGAAACTGGATCGCAATGAAATTAAATGCATTTTCATTACATTATTAAAACGAATGAATGAGTCAATTCATTAAAAATATTCCGTAAGAAAATTTGAAATTTATTTTGATTGTTTTACAACATTAGTGCAGAATTAAAGTGCTAAGATACCGAGCGGTTGTCAAGTAGAACATCCATTATGGTAGACAAATGGAGATGTAGACGATCACGGATTATCACGTGCCCTAGAGGTGGAACCAGGTGCTATGGAGTAATCATCCCCTGCTGTAGGTCACAATCCTACCCCCTTGTGTTGCTATAGGATTATTTGTATGCATAAAACAAATACTATTGCTTTATGTGTCGATGGAAGTGTGAATATCTTACTCCATAGTGTAATATTGAAAGCCAGAAATAGTGGTACATTTGTTAATCGATCATATGATTCCAGAAAAAGTTACAAAAATCAGTTTATCTAGTGTTTTGAATGTTAATTTAATTGAGTAATAATCTTCATACTCTTCATTTTAAATTCCAAATCGATTGATAAGTAATTTAAACGCTCTAAAATTTCGCAAAAAATAATTTCCTGCTAAAAACTGGTTCCCAAACATATGTCTAGTTTACATAGCCTTATGTCTGTACGTGGCATCACACCACTGTGCCTACCGCAGACTTTGCTTTAGCGAATCTATTAAATCACTCGTTATCGTGTTACTTCACACGATGTGAATACCTAGTCGCCGATAGGAGATACCAGCACCTTAAGAGATTTAATTCATTAAACGTCCCTCTGTAACATCAGGAGACGTTTGTGTCAATTTTAATAACACATTTACAGGTTCATACCCACATGTTCACCCGCGTGTTGTATTTTTGCAATCGTAAGGAATGGAAATATTTTTTAATTATGAAGAATTGTTGAAAGCGTATTCATATATTTCTTTATTTCTTATTTTTATCATCGAATGTGACAACTACTGGAATTGTAGAGGAAAAAAGTGTTATATGGAAATTTATAGGAATTCTCTCCATTAATATAGGTTGTTTTCTACCGTGGTGGACTTTTTCCTAAACCTTTATCAGATTTCTTGTCCCATCTTTTGAAAATTCAACAGACAGACGAAGCTTTCACTGTAATCATACTGGAAAGTACAACTTTAGAAATCATGAAGTAAAATATTGTCATTAAATTGTTTTGTTTCTCAGTGAATGTGGTCGTGCACAAAATGATTGTCAGATAACAAACAGCAATGTAATAAGTTTTCCATTTCTTTCCTGTCTGTCTGGCTCATTTACTGCACGAATGTGTCATTTTTGTTGACATTGTTTCTTCATGTTTACTATCTACCATCATTGCTACATTGTTCTATGAATCATCTCTACATAATAAGGTGTAATCTTGCTTTCACGCTTATCATATTGTTCAGAGGAAAAAATATGTCTCTTTTCTCTTTCGTTGAAAAAAAAAATGTAATTTCATACTGAAACATTTAAAACATTTGTAAATAACGACTAGAGTCGGTCACAGGGTACTTATTCATGGAACTTTTATTATAAACGCTCTCTGAAATTGCAACAAATTGTTAAGAGCAGACGTATGGTCGGTGCCACACGAATCAGGGGTTTGTTCAGCAGACGACATCTTGATAGTATCAGAACAAATAGATGAGTGTTTAACATTCGTAACATACGTTACACCTAATGGGTTTCACCTTGAAGTTTAAAATCCATTGAAACTCAATATTGGTTAATTTCATTTATAAAGATTACCCGTTAATAACACATTTTATGACAATGTGTGCTAATAAACATTGTGACGACCCTGCCATTTCTATAAAGATATCATCCCCTCCCCGCCAAAGAGCAGCTGATAGTCCCCATGCAGACGGCAATCAGGGGGAGAATTATCTCGTCAGATTTCTGAAAAGATAGATAATGTATCAGAAAAAATAATTAACTCTAGAAATCCATCGGCTTATTAAATATGATTTTAGAAATCAGTGATTTAATCTATAATGACACATTTCCTGCGATTTTGTTGGTTCTGGGCAGATTATGTTACATAGGGTCTTCATTTGCTGCTACTAGGATGATTTATTAGAAAACGTGAAAAGACAAGAATGACTTTTTCGACTTCAAAAATGGTACCCGATTTGCTACAGGAAAAAAGTTAGAATATCGTGTTTCTTTAAATACTTAAATTATTATAGATAGTTTATAAAATTTGAATTTTTTATTAACATAATGGGCCAATTCATAAACAATATGAAGATATGCGGTCATATGATACTCCTTATTACGCATTTTGGGGGTATTTTTTACGGAAATATAAATAACAAATACCAGCATTATTATCGTATATATGTTCCTTATACATGCACATTTAATGGCCTTAAAACGTTAATGATATTATTGTGCTTCATAAAACATCCACCTTTTAAAAAAAATTACGCAGGCGATAATTTTCAGTGGTTTCGAGGTGACAATCTCGTTAGTATGTCTCGACCTTCCGCCCAAATTCTCAGTCTCAATGCATAATAGATAAATAAATGAATTCAAACGAGCCCATATCATAGTATGATTAGTAAGACAGTGTAAATAACTCATACCTAATCATTTTAAATGGTCTTTTTCTTTAATAAAGTGTAAACCTATTTAAAATACCTCCCTCAAAATTACAACTTATAAAATTATGATAAATAGCTTTTTATTTATTTTCTAATTTGAGGTGATATGGTTAACTAAGGACGTATTAAGTAACTCAGAAAATTCAAAGAAGGCATTCATGTTATTTATTAGGTAACAAGTGATAGATATATAACAGAGGTAAATAATGATTATGATTTATAAAAAAAATTAGGAAATGTCACAATACGTATTCATTAAATTTTCAGTAAAGAAGTATCGACTGATATATTTTTAAACATAAGTTGTATATATTTTATGAAAGAACATGTTGATATTTTATTGATAGAGTCTGCTAGGTACCATAAACAATTATTTGTTTTGTCAGATGCATCTGCCAAACAAAGTTTGTAAAAATAATATGTATTTGCAGAGGACTGTGGTCTTTTCGTTAAAAGTTTGGTTCAGGAGATTTCCTCTCATTGGTATAAAGTTTTTAAAAATAAAAATTTATAATCATCTACGAAAAGTTTTTCTTAAGCATATTTTGGCACAAATGAAAAAGAAATAAAAAGGTAAAGTCAATGATGATCTAAATATGAAATAACCTCAGATTATTTCTGGTTTATGTAGTAATAATTTTAAATAAAACCCATAATGAAAATAAATATCTCATCTGTTACCAACTCTTAAGACATTAAACAACTTTTCCAGTGTTTTTTTAACCATTGAAAATATACATTCAACACACCCAACAATAGGAAACCGTCTGGCGCCAAGTGGGCAATTGGCAGATCGAATAATCAGTGCACTTTTCAATTAAATCTCCTCCTAAGGTCAGCGGATGGACGCTAAGCTTTTACCTAAAATACTATTTTTAAGATGTCTCATCATGCAAAAAAGGACAAAATGTTAATTAAGACAGTGATTGTTGCAGCTTGACCAGCTTGTGGATGGCCTAGAATGGTCAGTGCATACGTCGTCCTGTTTAGACGTGAGAGCATAAAGACGTTTCCGACAATAAAACTCAACTGGGCATGATGGATTGAGCTGCAGATTCCGCCTAATGCCATATTGTATATATCCCAGGGTGCATTGTAATTGCACTGAAAATGGTGCATATTGACATGACAGGATAAAGAAATTGTGTCTCATTAGAAATTGAAACTTTATTGAGGAGCTAATCTTGTTTGTTCAGTGAATGATAGATTTGGTTTGTCGTTTTGATGTTAGCCTCCCAGTGCGAAGTTTTTGGATCTTACTTATGAATAGTGTTTGTATAACTAGAAAGAGTGAGCAGGTTATTAGCTATAATGAGACTTGGACTGAATTCAATTGTATACTCTGCCAGAGTAAATATTTATGACATGTTTGATACAAGAATTGGAGACTTGTTTCTATAAGCATTTGTAGAAAACGTTACCACCCAGATAGAGAGATAAGGCGATCCTACAAATGTCCTCTGTGTGCGACTATACCAAATTATTTTCATATATAAGTTGCAACAATATACTTTTTTACTTTTAAAAATGGAACAGAATGAGAACAAAATTGAAAGCGTCATTAAACATTTAAAAAGAAATCTAATTCAAAATAAATGCGCAATTAGGAAACGAATGACTATGCTATTTTGTATGGAATTGTATCAGAAAAATCATTTTCAATTATGCATAATATCATAAGTGGATACATAATTATCAATTTGGTTAGTCATTTTCTTTTATTTAATATCGAACAAAAGATGTACTTTCTTTGGAGAAGAACGTTGTGACGCGTTCAGTTCACCATCACATTTATACCAACAAAGGCTCAGACTTAAAAAGATCCTATCATTTAATTATCATACGAAATATATCAAATGGGGAGATGAATGTTGAAATTCGATCCATTCATTTTCTTTAATACGTTACAATGACAATACAGAAGAGACTATTTGAAACTCCTTTTCGTTGTTATTCTGTGTCCAGATCAAAGTAATTTCACATGTAATTCCATTAATGATTATAGCCACAGTTTTACTTGAGGGTATTGTATCACACAGTAGTCAACGTGTTCTACCTTAGGAGATTCTCTAATTAGTTATAACAGAAACATATATCAAATATCGCGGTTTCAAATTTCAATTTTCTGGAGCCTCACGTTGATTTTTTGAAAAGAAATGTAGTTAGCAAAGAATGTGAATTTACTAATTGTGTTATAATATCAATTATCTCGAATAAATTAGTGCTTTTCAAAACATGCTTTACCTATTTACTTTAGTTGAATCTAACATTTTAATTTACATTTAGTTTCGGAATCTGAAGTTACTACAAATGAAATACGAAATATACAAACTACTTTCAAGACGTATTTATTCTATCCTTCATTTCCATTGTCGCGGTATAATAATATTCTATTTTACCTAAGTATTTTAAAACCCCTCCTAAATATCTAAGACAGGAATAATAAACTCATCTTGAATGCAAATTCTTGACTGTGATAGCCCCGAAACATTTTTTAAATGAAAAATAGACACAAATACAAACGTTTCCTGCACAATGACTACTGACGACCAGAACTGTCTTAACAGAAGTACAGAATATAATGTATTCATGCTTTACTGATATTATTATAGAAAAAGAGAAATATTAATTTTACAGGAAAAACGTACCTGGCATTTGATATATCGGAAAAATTGTGTTGAAGTGATTAAGTTTTCATCACCGCAAAGTACTGTAATTGCTCCTTATTTGTTGCTTATTTAATCACATCCTTCATCAATCAAAGCCTTTTATATAAATCTACTTATGCATTGAAATATTTCCTTGGGTGCAAAGACTATGTCTTGTATTAGGCCCCTTTCCTGCCCATGAGCTTTGCTTTGGAAATGACCGAGCGATGGGTATTCTATAATTGCTCGGATCTAAACCTCTTCAGAGGAGATGAGGTCCTGAATTTCGTCCCTTCTGACTGTTAGTCAGAACATCGACACATTAGAACCTTGCCTCGTTATCAGACGAACAGAGCACGTTTCGCTCATGTTGACGTCACGTATTGTGCTGCTTTTGTGTAGAGTGGGAAAGTGGATTCGTAATCCGGTAAACTACATCATTTGAGTGACAATATTAATTTCAATTGATGGTCCTATATCGGCCCCACTTCTGCAGTATAATCGAATAGTTTTGTTATTTTTTGCATGTGCTTATTCTTGCTTGCTTTTACTATACAGCTAAAACGTGTGTTTTTTTTTTCTTTTCTTTTGAAATTCTTTTATGATGTCATTTTGGTAATTTTTTTTGCACCGCAAATGAGCATTTGGTGCAAATATCAATATTGATATATAAGTCATAGTTATTAAATATAAATATAATATCATGCAATATGATGTTAAAAAGTATTTTAGGAAGTTAATACGTGATATTTATGCGTATATATCCATACAATTGAGGTGGGTCTAGCATTATCTAGCATAGCCAGAAACTGAATAATTCCTAAGTCAATATGTCATTTGCCAGCAAGGATCCATTTTCGTATACTTTTTGTATTCTTTTCGCTGATAGTCATATATTGAGATATATACTGTGAATCATTTAGCATTCCCCCCCCCCCCCCCCCATTTTTTATAATCTCAACTGTAATCTTAATACTTAAGACACAGTTAATTCCGAACTGATGTTCAGCAAATCACAACTACAATATTGGGTAGATACTCAAAAGCCCTTGAATATCAAAGATAAGTCCATATCCCAGGATGTCGTAAACATGTCCTGTTTGATTACAAATGTAGACTTCCACTCTCTAGAAAGTATAATAAGTCTATAGTGAATCACAGCCACTAAGTTCATTTCCGAGTAAGATATAATTTTTACAATGTTATTAATTTGTAAAACCACACGCAGTTAATCTGCATATAGCTGCAATATAAAGAGACGGGGATGAATTCGTAAAGGACATAACACTTATTTTCTGCATTAAATTCTTTTGATCAAAGCAGCTCTTTAAAAGCAACATTATTACTTAAAGAAACATCTATCAGATATTCATAGATGATTACTTTGCATTTATACATGCTTATCGAAGAGAAAAATGAGACTTATAAATTATGCTGAATCAAAAAATTCAAACATTTACCCTGTTGAATATTAAGAAGTAAACATTTGATATGTTCAATCATTGCCAACATGTTTAAATATGCATTTGTTGAAGCTTATTCAGACTTTTTTTCATATCATCAAAATGTAAAGAAATGAGAATATATATTATAATTGCAAATATTTCAAATAAAACCATATTGAATAATATTGATACTTTTAAATAAACGACAAAAATTTAGGAAAGCATTCAAAACAACGGGTAAGTCATACAGGGACTACGCATGTCATCATTTCTCTACAAGAGGTCAAGGTCGATACAGAACATACAGACGAATATAGAGCACACATATACCAAGTGTAAACTAATCGGATGGTAAAGCTACGTATTATAAGAGAAATATGAACAAAACAACAACAAAAACAAGAAGAAGAAGACGAAGAAGAAAGAAGAAGAAGAAAAACAACAACAACAACAACAACAACTACTACTACTACGACTACTACTACTACAAAAATACACAAGTCTTTCACGATTGCATACAATAGTTACTTTTGTGATACAGAGTTATTTCCCCTTAGGTATTTGAAGTTATACCATTGGGACGTCAAATAATTCATATGAAAGCATCATTTGTGTACCTTGATTTCAGGTGGTTTAAAATCAATTTCTACCGAGTTGGTATACGTCAAAATTATTCTACGTCAGATACTTACTCAAAGGGTAGATAACTCTGTATTACAAAGAAACCCAGTCTGGGCATATTGCATTTCGAGAGGGAGGTAGATTTTGATCAGCCAAAAGACAGAATTCAGCTCTAAAATGAAAACCACTCATCATGAAGGTTCGGTTTATGGTGAGTGGTATATTAGACCAAGCAAATGTGAAAATACAGCAATATCGTCTCAAAGTCATGTGATTTATTCGATGATTTACGTAATCAGTAAAACATGGGATAGATATGTAATCATCAAACCCCAGTCATTCAAAATGATATATATATAGACAGAGATTCCCTCGCAAGACTAACCATTTATATATACTTCAAATTTTCAGTCATCCAATTCAGTAAATCACTCTAAAACTATGGAGTATCTCCCTCATGCATAGCTCTGTCCTTATATTCTTTGGTTCACTTTTCGGTCATTTTGGTTTCAACACTGCTCTTCAAATATTTATGTAGTTTGAGAATTCCAATCATTTGGCCACGAGCATCACTGAAGAGACATACGTTGTCGAAATGCGCATATGGTGCACTAAATAAAATGTATATATGTTCTATATTTATTATTACACTTTTTATTACAAAATGCCAGAAACATATTTATCAATAGACGATGCTCACTTCAGAAGGCGAATCTAATTTCTTACCTATATTTGCGTATACCTGTAAAGAATGGCATCCCGGTTGTTAAAAGATAACAATGGTTTTTTTTAAAATAAGAAATTGATTTCTTTGGATGCAGACATATTGGTCACGTAAAAGCACCTGTTATTGGTAATTGATAAAATATCTTTCACCTGCTTAATTAAGGTTCCTTTGTAGAGTATCAAGTGTCAAATTGGAAATAGGATATACTCAGTCTTTCATGTAATTGCAAAGAAGTCAAAAATACAACATGCAGCGAAAACATAAAGCTTTCGAAATTGCAACCATTGTTATTGAGCCCGCCTTAACACTAGTAAATGTGATTTTATAACTACAATTCAAAGTTTAAACCAATACATTTAATGATGAATAAATGAAATGAGGAACGAAATATATTCGGTAAAGAAAATTATATTAGAGAAAATGGCATCTTGCAACAATGAATAAAATAAAGTTATTGTCGAAAAGTTTACCAATACGTGTTGTGACAGTTCCAGATCATATAACGATATTTATTGAATTTATTTCGGAAGATGTCCACCTTCATATATATCCGTATATAGACATATACAAGACATTAATAAAAACTCCATTGTCAATATCAGTAATAAACTACCTGTAGGTCATGAATTGGTTCCCAGCATTGTTTTGCAATATAACAGCATGTATTTCTCGGGAAATCAAAGGTCCATGTTGCTGATCGCACATCGCGCATACTATATTTTGAAAGTTTCTCGATGTCATTTTTATCGTTAAAACCTCATACCACGATAGTTTCTTATCTATAGAAGGTTCCAAATTTTAGTGATGAAGGGAATTTAGGCAGTAGGGGAAAAATACGGACTATTGCATTGGAAGTGCATTGAAGGATCAGGATCATTGAGTCAATTAAGCTAACAAGGACATGCATGCTTTAAGGAGAAATAAAGTAGAAAAAGGTGAACCAACCTCATGAAATAAAGCTTTTTCAAAAGTCAATTTTATAGTTGTTTTCAAATCATTATTTTCTAGTTCCATATTATAGTCTTGTCACTTAGTAATGTTAAAACTATCTTTGGAATGAAGCGTGTCGTTACATTCAACATGGCACAAGACAGGGTCAAATGTACAAAAACCATTGAAAGAAACAAAACAAAGTAAACAAAGCAAAACTCTATAAAACAAAACTAATCTGTAAATCTATACAAAGACGATACCTTGCATGTCAAAAGCTGATTTGAAATGAAACTGATACCAACTTGAAAGTAATTGATCAATTTTGCTGTAAAATATCTACTGCAGAATCACGCCATTTGTCGAGACCTTCATCTTTAAACTGATAACTATGGTGACACATGTGAGTTTTAGATGATCAAATGCACAAAATGGCACAAATAAATAGCGCACCAAAATGAAATATACATCCTGTAAGCTGTTCATATGATCTAAACGACATTCATATGTTCATCTTTCATTTTATTATCTCACTTTGTTGTCACACATTATTTGCGTGTTCATTATTCATTACCATTAATTAATATATTTTACACAATGATGTATTTATCTTGTTTGATTGTTTTGAATTGGGTATTTTTTGTATTGCCGTTTTGTATTGTTGTTTTACGCCACTCTATCATTATTATAATACCTGATGCAGTACTACATAATTATGTCCTATGTTACGGACCCATTTGAAGCCATTGTATACCGTAACACGAGGCCAGGCTTTATACTGTCTCTTTCAACGGACAAACAGGGAGGCAGAAGACGATAAATTATATACAAAAATGCAAGACGACGGCCGGAATCGAATATTTGAAGTCCAGTGCCATACCACTGAAATAACCTGCCTCAACAATTGTGTAAAATCGGATTTTGGATAAAACAATAGTCATTTCGATGATCTAAGATTTAACAATATTGTTTCTTTTTTTATGTCAATTCAAGATTTTTTTTACTGAGAAGCTCTTGCGGGCTTTGTATTGAGTTATGAAAATACCATTGTGTAATAACAAATTAAACCGATTCTTAATCTAATTCTTATTCCAACAGGAGATAATCGTTGGTCTTTGACAGCCAATGTGTTAATTTATATATCTGAAGCCGATCTACAAAAGATGAAGTTAAAATACCTGCGATTATTATTGGAAAATTGAAAAAAAACCTCAGGAAGAAGAAGCAACTGACCACATTCTTGCATCCACTTCAGACATGTTGATGATGTATGGTAGATTGATAGATTGATTATTGTTTTACGTCACTCCACGATTATTTCACGTATATGGTGACGTCATCTTCCTGTTGCATTGCATACAAATTTAGACCTTTGCAAAGGACCCACCTCTCTAGCACGAGCCGAGCACCTTATCCACTAGAACACATCGGCTTAATGATGTATGGTCTATGCAAAATAAAAATAATAATGATAAAAAAAACCCAATTGATATGTACTTACTCAACATATTCTAGCGCAAACAAACTTAAAGTTACAACAGAATCCAGTTCCTGTGCTAAGTACGGAGATCCTCTTTGGAATACTGACTTTAAAATTGTTACACCATATTACCGAAAAAAAAAAAAAAAAACGTGGTGATTACAAATTTCCTATTGTTTAAAATTATCCATATACGTTTATCACCTGCGTATAGTATGGGCACAAAATAAAAATAAGGGGCTCCAAATACACGCAAACCAACTCTCGAAATGTGTTTGGGGGAAGGATGTGCAAATTTTTTTGTGGGTTGGGGTTACTGGGTAGTTGAAGCTTTGCCCCTACATTTTATCAAATATATCTACGCCATTGCATGGTGTTTATGTGTCTCAACTGATCCAATATAAGTACAGTTTGTTCATTTACCAAGTCAACGTATGAAGTGAAAAGTTATTATGACAAGGATACGAAAACTCAAGCCGTTAATCGACATCACGCAAAATTCTAGTTCAATAATTATGAAGTATCAACGACATCACTTTTTATAGATGTGTTAGTGGGAGGGCGGCTTAGACGCATATTAGCTGTTCATTTCTACAATGAAAATACTCATATAGTGTATAAAACATCAGATTTACATATAAAACATAACATCCCAATACTTACATCGTCTTAGCCTATTAACCTTTAATTTTCAATATTGAATACTTGTTATCACATAATAAATTCGTTATACAGACCCACTTATATTTACGTTGACTCAATTAGACCTCTCTTAAGGCTGCATTACACACTTGTGTAATGTTGTGTGATGTTGAAATTTTCATGGCACAGAATCATTGAAATGCCATATATATTTCAACATCTCTGAGGAGATATAATACATCGTATTTATGTACAGATACATGTATTTATCATTTATTCTACAATCATCTGTATATGTAGCAGACAATAAGTAATGAGATGTAATCATTTTGCAGGCGAAAACACGAGAAACAAAATTTTGTTGGTATGCTAATATATTTGTATCAAAATTGAACTTCTTGTTTATTACACATTAATTACATGTAATATAATTACTAGAATCAAATTAACATTGTAATATTTCGTTCCGAATAAATTCAAGATTGACCTCTTAACCTTGCATGCACAATAGTACACTATGGGAAAACATGTGTTAAATAGTGTAATAAACATGCCCCAATCTGCTAAGCCTTCATGTTGCTTTGCCAACTGTCATTTAAGGGGGCAAAGTCTTCATTTTAAATACGTAATTTGATTTCATGATTTAAGCACAGTTTGACATCTTATGAACTACATTTCTATACATTTCAACTATCAAAAATAAGAACATATGCTTGGTCAATCAAGGAAGAAAAATATATTTATTTTTGAAAATAACTATTTTGATATTGTTGCAATTTAAAGTATACCCATATGCCTGAATGGTTTTATTGGAAGCACTTCACGGCCGACTAGGTGTCTTGTTATCTTTTTTATTCTCTTTATAAGTGCTTATTTTGACTTTCATTATTGAATAAAAGGTCTGCACTTAGTAGCACAAACCCCTGTGAACTAATTTGTGAAGAAAATGTTTCTTATTGAAGTTCGCATCGTTTTCGGTTTTGACACGTGATTCATTAAACAGTGAGGTGTCAAACGCGCGTGGACGTCGGCTCTTCTTTCATGTGGTGCACGCACCGTAACGGCAAAAGTCGCCAAGTTTTCCAATCTTCTTCTTCGCTTTTTCACCTCTTTACAGTCCTCGTATCATCCTAAACGATCTTATCTAAATCACATTACTCTAGTTCAATAAATTGTTTTGTTTTGAGCAAAAAAGACCCCAACACTACATCTTACGTGCTCTTTTTGTTTGGTATAATTACTTCTATTTGTCTTTAACTCATTTCTAAAGCTTACCCATTTGTCACCCGATAAAAATGCAGATACGAAATGTAACAGATTTTTTCAAGTTCGTTCCGTTTAATGCTATCTAGATATTCAACTGAATACGAAGGTTATGTTGAGTGACATTGTATTTGATATTGATGATTTCCAACTGATAACCAGGATAATCAAATGTTAACATGGTTGTTTATACAGGGCAATGGCATCAAAAAGTAACATTTTCTATTTCACAGGGTTGTTTTGGATGATTTCTTTCTTTGCCGGATTACTTGAATTGTCCTACACTAAAGTCGCAGTATTAAAGATCATTGGATTATAGTATTCTAGCCACTAAAAGTTAAAGTCTTCGTTATCCAATACTGTTAAAACTGTAATGAGTATAAAGATATCCTGCTTTGAAGTGAGATGAAACAATTATAAACTCGGGTAATTGAGTACGAGATCATTTAACCATTTGAAGATTTTAATTGTAGAATTTCTCATAATGAATTATTAAGAGTAAAAAAGATGTCAATTTTACTATAAAATGTGTCGACTAATGATAAAAATTACTGTGTTCTTTTGTTAAATTTGTGGGATATAAAATCAATTGAGTGTATTAAAAACCCATGATTGCACAACTAAATGAGATATTGAAAGGTCAATAAATAGGGAAAAGCTGTTGCAACATCGATAAAATAACATGTATATCTTTTAAAACGCGTTCCTTATCTATGCAAAATTGGGCGCCATTCAGTGTTTATTCAAGCTTCTTTAGTTGACATCTTCCGTTCATCTGTTACCATACCCAGAGTTACGTGTTTGACAAGCACTTCTCCGCGACTCCCCTTCTTAATCTGTTCTGAAGTAGCGAAATATAAGATCAAGCAAACACTGGTAAACCCTCTCTGCGGAAGCATATATTACAGCCTGGAGTCGCAATAAACTGTACAAACATCAATAGTAGTTTTGTAACATAGATGTTCATGCCGAATAGGAGAACCTCACCTAAAGGGATATGTCAGTCTTAACGATGTATTGATAAAGTTTCTGTTTTCATCATCAGATAGAATATCTAACATTATTGACGCAAATGTTAAAAGCAACAAGGCTGTGTTACCATGTAAATTATGAAGTCAATATTTTACTTATACACACATCTATGACACTTTAAATTCAAGATGTATATATTTGGTGAAAAAATTCTGTTCATAACGTTCGGCGCTTTCATGACTGCTTTTACAATCTAGCTCGTCATTTTTCTTGTTCATATTTATTTTTCGTTTCTGTATGTATTCATTTAAGTTATATGTATTATATAGAACTACTTTTTAGTCCGTTTCTTCTACGATATAATCCTTCGTAAATTTTATTTATGTAGAATCTTATACTCGTTATTATTTATAGCGAATTATATGGACACATCAATGTCAAAACAAATTACTAGTACTCTTTGTATCATGTTGTTAACCTCGACATAACGAAATATTTCCTTC
This sequence comes from Pteria penguin, assembly GCA_035048485.1. NCBI lineage: Eukaryota > Metazoa > Mollusca > Bivalvia > Pterioida > Pteriidae > Pteria > Pteria penguin. The sequence goes on along the minus strand of CM068580.1, from coordinate 61,971,082 downwards.
TATGTTTGTTTTCGACCGAAAAAATTCTTCCATTGTTTAATTGATTGGATCACAAGAAATTGACAACCCCCCCCCCCCCCCCCCCCCCCCCCAAAAAAAAATTAAGTCACATCAGGAGTCCATCTCATGAAACAGACAACACATTAGATTTAATATTCAAGCGACTTATCGTTACACACGAAGATTTATAGTATCATTTTATTGCAGCCAATAGGTTAGGTTTGATTTTGCTTGGCCTTAATTACTTTTTACGCATAAATATGAAGGAAGACGTAATAAGAATAATAAATTTAAGAATACTTTCACATGTATGTTTTAATTAAGTGCACACTTTGCGTATTTCGACATCTGATGTTTCTTTAGTGATACTCAAGGCCGGAAGTGTTGATAGTGTAAACATTTGAAGCGCAAAATAATTTCCAAATTGATAGAATAATTGACAAATCGAAACTATGACTATGTTGACATCATTTAGAATTTCCAAAAGCAAACTGGCAAAGGTGAAATATTCGCAGTTCTTCTATATACAAGGGCTTGTAAAATCCAATTAACAGACTGCAGCCGCACTACATAGTATAATAAGGGTAGATAAAAATTGTTAAATGAAAGAGAGATAATTAACTGAGAACCCAGGGTGAGTAGGTATCTTCTACCAGACAGCCACATCCCCTTCGTATGATTTTACAATTGAATTAGAATTAGGTTAGAGATGAAGCGTAAGATTCTTCTTGAATTGAATAATTCGTATGAACAGAAAAAGTGTAATATAGCAACAATGTTAAGCAATTTTAGCGATGCAGTTAAGTGTGTTTTGTTGTAAAATTAATTCAATTTTGACATGGCGTAAACGACCTTTGTACTGCCTACGTACATTATTATTCATGCCAGGGATATCTGACAAATGTACAATGTATGACGGCTAGTTGGATGGTTAGTAAGTGGGGCTTAGTTATTTCATAAACTTACTTGAACATATATTTAATACTGCTCTTCAAATATTTATATAATACGAGAATTTCAACCATTCGGCCACGAGCTTAACTGAAGAGTTGTCGAAATGCGCATCTGGTGCACAAAATTCTAAGGTATATATATTCTATATTTATATAAAAAGATGGAATTTTACCATTACTTCCAGATCAATATAAGTACATAGGAATCTGAAAGTTATTTCAGTAGCAAGTGTACACTTCAAAACTGAACTTGCGACCTGTAATCCCAATAACATGATCATTTACCTACCGGCCATGAGAATTATTTATCATGACTGATTGATTGAATATTGTTTTACGTCATCTTAGACCCTTGCAACGGACCCACCCGAAGCAATAAGGGATCTTTTACGTGCAACGTCTACCGTGACACGGGAAGTCGGTTTTTTCTGTCTCATCCGAAAGACAGAACAACGGTGTACCAAGGGCGGAAGTCGAACCCGGGACATCTCGAATCACGAGCTGAGCACCGTATCCACTAGGTCACACCGGCTTTCATTATTCATCAAGATAATCTCTGTAATATTCACAGACGCTCAATTTTATTATAACTGTATGTGAAATCACAGTTCTATGGTATGGATTCCGGCGATTTCTGTATGAATTCGTCGAGTTATCAAACCTGGCTGCTCATGGATATTACAGGGTTAATCTTGAAAAAGTATTAACATGTTGTACGGGTAGGTGAATTGTTCAAATATTCAACTGATTCAAATATAGGTCGTTTGTTGCCATAGAGGTCTGCTAAATTGTTATTAGTGGAACTCCAATTCTACGAAGAATCGGTAAAATTCTATACTATCTTATAGTTTTGCGTTTTTACTTGTATCTGACACTAACCATTTACATAGCCGTCAAAGGTGAATATTTTGACAAATCGTTTGGACAATATTATAAAAAAAAATTGCAAATTTTGAGTAAGCTTATTTATTTCAGTTGACAATTAACGCTTTGACTTCACTATGCATATTATTTCAGTATTTTTGTGCTTTGACATAAACATATACCTTATACATTCAGTTCTCTGGACTTTGGAAAATTCTTAAAACACAAATGGAAGACTTCACCTACTTTTTCATGAAATTAATAAAGTTCAGACATCATATCATTCTCTAAAAGCTTGCAACAGGCGCTTTAATGAGCATTTATTGCTTTAAAAGTGTTTCAATTCCCACAATAACTTTATTTGATTAATAAAACGAATCTAAGTTTGAAGTCGTTTAACACGCTCCGGACTTTAATTCCATGTATTACTCCACCTTGCTGGGTACATGCAAATCATATAAAAGTATTAAAAGATTAAACATAGGACCCAGGTAAGGGGTCTGAATAGGATGAAATCAAAAGAAAAGAAGTGTCCGGAGTGGCTTGCACACCCTGTCGTTTAGGACATATGGATGTTTTATTCATCTAACTTTATTTTCTACGTGGCTGACTTGCACGTCCGCTATGATGTCTTCCCCATTAATTGAGTGTAGTGAAGGGTGGACAGTAATGGCTTAATTTTAAGGCACTTGACAAGTTTCACTTCTTTTTGTAAGATAACATTTGGAAATTATCTTTGATACACTGTTTTAGGTTGGCGCCCGAATACTCTTCTAACTTTATCTTGCATCATTAAGTTTGCCTTGAATGATTATACGACTTGTTAGTTTATGGGTAAATCGGCAGTCCGTCATTAGAAAAATTGCATTTTCAACACTTTAAGCATTCATTCGTGAAAGAAAATTGCAACTTAAAAGTTTTAATGTTTTGGAAGATACATTTTATGCATAAAGAAACGATAAAGTAAATGTATCATCTGGTTTTTTGATTAAGGTTCAAGGTATGTTACGGTATTGAGAATATATATTTCTGATCGTTGTTGATTTCATTTATAATACCTTTGACGTAAGTACGTTATGTCACTTGCATAATCAATTTCCATGTAATACAAAGAATATATCGGGTTCAATCAGTATAGAACATTCCTATATAACATACTGTACGTTACAATAAACATATTATATTTATAGTCCTTTAGAAAAAAAATGTAATTTGAAAATGATCACGAACAAAGCTTTACTTAAGCATGTTCGCGATATTTGGTTACAATGAAGATCTTAAAGCAAACAGATCTTTTTATTAACTGTGAGAAAGATAGATTTTTTCAGTGAGAATCAATTCTAACGAAACACTTGACAACACATTTCCGCCTTCTTGTTGAATGTTTCTTATGTCAATATTAGATGTAAACGCTGTCGCTTTGTATGTTTTCTGTTTACGTTTATAACTTTGTAGAGGCGTAGAAGTGTCATTTATTGAATAAAACTATAATTGTTCATATGTTATTTTTGAAGAAATTAAATGTTTAACTTTTTTAAATTGCCATAATTACAATTTTTGTAGATAACGATTTAAAATATATCAGTTCAATAGAAAGTATACAAACATGAAGAAACACTAGAAGGGAAACACTACGCCATTTCAAGTTTCCTTTAACAAATGTGTCATTTTTGGTATGACAAATTTTCCCACACACTGGAAAGTAACTGTAACAATACTTATACTGTGCGAGTGTAAGACCATTTAACTTTTTGTCGCATTTTGAAATTTACTGATAGTCGAAGTAGAATTTAAAAGAAATCTAAAGGTTGTGATCATGCGGATATCCATAGTTAAGGTATGACTGAGAATGAATAATGAGTCACGGTTAGAAGGTTACCGGTTTAAAAAGTGTTATATTTAATATCATTAAGAAAATGAAAAGATTGGGGTTTTTATATTTTTCCGTGCACAAATAGGTTTTTTTATTGGTTTCAGTACATCTAACAGAACTTCTTTTTCAAATGCAAATAATATGAAGTGTTGCCGGGATAATTTTACATACTATTAGGTATGACCCACATCATCTATGCTAACGATTTGTTCACTTATTACAAGTATTTAAGAAAAAAGTTATGATCATTGAACTGAATCGGTTATTAGTCTTGATTAATATAATAAGAATGCAATTTATCGTGTGTTTGAAACATTTACTTTTTCCTTTTCATTTATATTTTTTAATAAAATAAATGCATATATTAAATGATTACAAATTATTAAATTGAGATATGGCGATACTGAAAATACGGGAAAGGCGAAAAATCATGATTCCAAGGACACTGAGAAATCATATCGTATCCAGAGGCAGATGTAATCCCTCTGGATAGATTACCAGTTCTGCAATCCCTTAAATAATACAACAAATAAAATACTAATCATACGTATATAAAATATACAGTTATTTGTAATCAAACATGTGTTCCATTCACAGCAGTTATTTTCTTCTCCATAGTCTGCAATGACAAATTCAGACTGGGGAAACTTACACTATATACAAAGATAGGAAAATTTAAAGATATACTGGTTGTACACGGTAAGAAAAATAATGAAATTCTTGGTAATCTATATAATATTTCAATTCTTCACTAAATATAAACAAAACAAGATTTCAATGAAATAATTTATTAGAATTTTTTTACATAAACAAGTGATCAGAATTTAATTACATTGTTGTGACATTAAGCAAAAATACACGCAACTACATCTATGTCAATAATGATCACAAAATTCACATTTAAGACTTGAATACTTTACACATTCCCATTGACAGTCGAGTAGTGTTAAAATAGATTAATTAATCATGAATTTGTGATACAACATGCTATAAAATAGCATGTATTATAAAAATCAAAACCAATGAAATCATTGGTGTTTAAATTTTACAATTAATTAAATAAATATCACTTTCATTCTCCAATACATCCTGTTTTATCGGAGGTGGTGGATGAGAATGGCTTTGTAGTACAGCATGGATACATGGCATAATGGAATGGTTTAGGACCTGTTTCAGACTGTAGACCACTGGCATAACTAGCATAAGCACCACTCATTGAAAGTCCAGGGAGGGCAGGTGGAATAGGCATGGATAATAGTCCTCTAGCACCTATTCCCCCCCAAGCATATCGCATAGCACTGAGAGAATGAGCATTCGGGATGGAAGTAATAGGTGAAAATGCTGATTTAAACGCAGAAGAGTTCATAGCTGCTGCACTCATCGTCGGAAGGAATGAGCTGGCACTACCCATCATTGGAGATGGACTGTCCTCGGTGTTATGATTGCTGAGAACTTGTTCTATAGCTTGTACCATGTCATTATTGCACCCTTGTAAAATAAGTTGTAAAACACTTCTTTTCATCTGTGGAAAAATGCGACTCAGGACATCTAAGTTCTTTTTGCTATTGTTTGTCTTATCTGTACCGTTTTCTAGAAGTTTGCTGGTTATGTCTTCTTTGCCTTCTGGACGTGGTGACGGTGGATCGGAATATTTAGATTCGGATCTGGATCCTGTAGATTCGGCCGGAGAATGACTGCCCTGTAATCTGTCGGGTGATGAACAGTGAGAATGTGGAGAGACATTTCGATTTTCACGTATAATGTCAGTTTTCATTCTTTTGGCGGCTAAAATAAATAAAGAAATATAATGACAATAGAATTTGTGAAACTTACAGTGTACTTTTAATAAATCTATTTAACTGACCAACGTATAGCACTATTAAGTAATAAGAACATACCATAATGCTTTTGCACATGTTTGAATACAATGCGCAGTTATTAGAATCATGTTTGATATATAAATATGGAACATATATATATCACATCAAAATATAAACATGTTAAATTACAATAATACTAAATAACCAACCACATATTAGATTTAACATTACACATATTAACATTATATATAACAAATTACAACATATAAATATTTCTATAGATTCATTTTATATGACATGAACTTTTTATTTAAATCAAAGTGTATATAATTATTTATTTACCAAATCATAAAATAAAATATCGAATTTCAAAATCATAGATAACAAAATTTGAGTACAAATTATTCCTTATCCTTAAGCAAAACTTAACAAAGACAAAAAGGGGGATTTTAATGTATAAAATACAGTTTATTCTTAATGCTTTATTAGTAGAAATTGAGAAATAGCAATTTCGATTCTGATTTCGAATTATGCGACTTGCTGACTTTATTTTGAATTAATTTGAAATAATAAACTTACGAGGAATGTCTTCTTCTGTGTCTTCATTTTTATTCGGCGAATCCATGAATTTCTTGTTGGGAAAAATGCTGACCGCTTCGGAATTAAGTTGCAGTAGACCATTAGGACCATACAGCATACCAAGTTCTCTTGCTTCATTTTCTTCCTGTGCTTGTTGACGTCGTAATGCAACTTGTGCGGCCATCACTCTTTGTCTTTCTGCAATCAGTGTACATTTAGCACATACACAATCCCTCCACCTGCAGTAACGTTTGTGTCCTTTTAGAGCCGACACAACTCCGTGATTGCGGCACCTAGCACATTTTGGTGTTCTTGGATATCTATCAGCAGCCCGCATAAAAGAAGAATTGAAACCATCGCTTTTTTCTTCATCGGAACTCATGTTGATTTTTAAATGGTTGTCAAAGTATTTAGCTGTAGTGTGTACTCGTAATGATTTAGTTATCTGTTTTAATGTCCCAAGATGAGTTGACCAGACAGATGACAAAAACAAATTTGAGCAGTGATCGTGTGCCTCTGTGGTATTTGATCTACTCGGTAGCAGCGGACCAGAAAGCACCGCCCCTAATTACACAGGCTTTTTAATATGTATGCCGTCCTATTCGTCTCTACCCATACATCGGTTTGTGGCTTGTGATTGGTAAACATGTCATGTTTAAACAACCACTAGATCAGTGATTTGTTTGAATGACTGAAATTGATATATTGTTTGGATGGAAGACTAATAAGGAGCAAGATAAATACATGGGAGTACTTATCAATAATTTTATTTCTTTGTCGTAGAATTAAAAATGAAAATATAAAATCAATTTCAAGAACTTAAAGATATGCACATTGTATAAATATTGCTATTGTCGGACGATTGATTATATCCACTATAATTAATTTCATCTTCAGCAAAATAATCATAATGGAGATTTAGTTTCCTTAAAAAACGTAAATATTGTGAAAAACGAAAGACTTTATTATTTTCGTGCATAGCAAATATCAAAAATAGTACATATATTACGCGTAAACATAATAAAAAAACCCTATATCTGATAAATATGATATATATCTCATTATTATTATTATTATTATTATTATTATTATTATTATTATTATTATTAATATTATTATCATTATTATTATTATTATATTTCTTTGTTATAAATTATATTTCTTATAATCGATGTCAATTGGAGAATCTGATTCCTGTTTCAAAGCAATTATTTCAGTTTTAAGAATGCATGAAATACCGTGAAAACATATTTGTATAATTTTGCTTAAAAAATTGTAATTAAAGTCTAATAATGTACCGTATTTGATAAGTAATTTCTCGAATTTCTGAAAATAATATAAAATCTGCATGATGGACCTGAGTTGTAGATAAAAGAAGAGGTAATTATTAATTATGTTTCATTTCTTTGTTACCCTTGTCAACAGAACTTCTTGCAGACATCATGCAATTATAAACTGTATGAAATATGATTTTACGCTTTAATTTAATTTTTCCATTGTCGAGCGTGTCATGTTTTACGATTCATTTGAGAAGTCTGGTTTGCTTTTAATTGTAAAACTAGAAATTTTCACCAAATTATTACAAGAACATGATTTAGCAAATGTATTCACGGCTTAATTGTTCTGATGTCAGATCCAATTCGTCTTTTCCTATAACACCCATTGAAGACACCATTCAACCGTTGTTTTCACCTGTAATGTAGGGCGAAGTCACAATCTATTATCCCCTCTTGGCTATGACTTGTGGAAGAGAGCGACATTTTCTGCAAATTTTAACTTTTTGACTACAAATGATTAAACGACCGCACAGCTAACATGCTTGTTTAAAATTTGAAGGCATATTGTTACCCGCAGGTAAAAGCCATTAATAATTGTTTATTAATTAGATATCTGAATCTTTTTAATTCTTGTAAATTTTGATAAATATGTCTTTGTAAGACAAGAAACCTTTCATGAACTTCAGGAAAAAATTATTTTCGAAATATTTTACTTGAAACCTAAGAATTAGTCAATAAAAATTATATTACTATGCGATAATAGTAATGTAACTATCGATATGAAATTCTTGTGATAATTTTTTTTTTTAATTTTGAACATGAAGATATTTACATAATGTTGAATGAAAAATTATTTCACAACACTATACTGGTAAGTATGTTGATTAGATACTCCATTCGGACGAAAATTTTCAGTTATTTTAAAATTTATGTCCGTAGCACTTATATAAGTTAATAATTTAAATTATAGGTCACAATAAGCATGGTCCACGTTGCATACGGCTGAAACGGGCATCTTTTTTCCTTTCTTAAAATGAACAATGGAAGAAAGGATAACACAGGAAAATTCAGACTGTAGTCATAATTGTATGCTTAAAAGACCAATCATAAAACCTTCTTTTGTTTATCTATTTATCATCATTTTCCGATTTTCTCGAAATTTCATATTTCATGTATAAGAAAAAGTTTTGCCGAGACCGTTTTAAATTGTTTTTATTTTATTATTTAAAAATATAAAATACAGAGCAAATCGTTCCTTTGTCAATGGATCTTATTTTGGATTTTCATGGAACCCTGGAATGCAGGTGTCATGGAGGAGTAAGCTTCTGTGGCTTGACTCTCGCCATGCCTGTTATAAATGCCACAATTACAAACACCAAAACGGTATGTTAACACTGCGCAAATGATGAATGTAGACAATTAATTTATATGTGGTGCTTCTGTCACACAATATCTGAATAGAAGTTTAAAGATTCAAAATTCACCACTCCTTTCCATTGCGATTTGCAACTGTTAAGATCAACTAAAACTCAACGTTAATTTTTGTCATGTCATTGTCGAACTTATAACTTATCGGATGATCTTATAATATTACAATGAGTGTAATTTCTATGTTGCTGATATTATCGTTATATTATAAAATTGTTATACAATTCTCCTGTAAATTTGTTAGATTATGTCTAATTTTGTGAGAATAATTCCGGAAGCGGTTTCCGATGTCTGGCTGGTTTGTTTCCCAGACCTTGATAATTACGTAATTCCAATAAGGTTTGTTACACTTTATATTTTTGTTGATTTTAATATAAAAATATTTCTATTCATGAAAGATAATAGACTTTTATCCCACAGGTCAACAAGTAAGACAAGTCTTACCATTACACTTTAAAAGTGCATGCAAAGATAAGTGATGGTCTGTGACTGTGACACACACAACAACACGCCCAAGTGGGCATTCATAGACAACTTTGCTAGAGCCTGCACTAACGTTTTGGATTTTCACAAAAAAAAAATTCTCAGATTACTTTTAAACTTCTTACTCAGAGTTATAGATATCATAAACTAAAAACTTTTGATAAATTTTATATATCTTATTCAGACATTTTATCTAAATTCGGAAATGTTACTTTTCAACAATATGTATCCAGAGAAATTTCCCATCTCAATTTCTACGGTGATTTAGTGTAGAAATTAAGGAGGGGCAAAGGTTCCGATAATTTCATATCGGCTACTTCTAAAGTTATTAAACGCCTACGACATCGACAGTATGACCCAAAGATCATCGCTAAGACCATAAGTCTCTTATTGGGTCCCTCTACAACCCAATGCAGACATTTACTTGAGCGTTGCACGCTGACTAACATGGCGCTGGGGACTCTATGACGGACCTTGTCCAAACCTTTTCAGAGGAGACAAGGTCCTGATCCTCGTCTCCTCTGACTGTTAGTCGGGACTCCTATTGATCAAGGATCTGAGCTCGCTTACAAACGTGCAGAGCACGGTTTACTTATTTTGATGTCTCCTTACATATTTTTGATAGCAATATATTATTCTATAAGTTTTTCGCGTGTAATCAATTTTTATGTCTTCTCTCCTTGAGAAACCTGTTGATCAATGTTCTCTATATGGAGGATTATTTATAAATTTTCAATTTTGTCTTTGATTGTGTTGCTATTGCGGTGAGTGGGAAGGTGGGCGCTCGTAAACCGGTTAACCAAACCAATTGAGTGACGTTTATTACTTCAATTGACCATCTTAAGTCGGTATCGTAACCGCAGCACAATAGAATATTTTTGTAATGTTTTTTTCTGTTCAGGTCCTTGGTGGTTTGTTTCATACAGCTTTGTCAGATGTCTTCTGTTTTCTCTTTTGTAAATCAAGGTATATGCAAAACATATGGAACAAAGATGAATAAATGTAAGTGTAGAAAATCCCCTTTCTTTCTTTTTATTCTTACTTATTATCTATTTATTCATTCATTCTTCAAAATTTATATATCTATAACCCCCCCCCCCCTTTTTTTTTGCCCTGTTCTGAGTTTAAGTACATGCAGCATTTGATAGACTTACTTGATCTCATGTCATGTGGGCAATATGTTGAAATTTGCTTTGTCTTCATGTTTTGGCACACAAATAGGAGCGACGCTGATTCTTCTCAATTACTGGTTTTATGAGTCAATGAATGTCAGCTGTGGTACGCTGTTGTATTCAATTTGAGTACTACAGTAGCATACCTCCACTTTCATTTGTACTTTACATAAATATGCTATACATACTTTACATGCCATAGTCATGTGACACCAGTAACTTTTGTATTTTACATTAACGTCACACTTATTCCCTTTAAAGTGTGGAGCTCGTAAAAATGTTCCCCGTGGAGGTTTTGACTTAAGTGTTATTATCCCCCTTTTCCTGATGTTATGTGACAGTGGCACTTTCTCCACAGTGTTTTGTCACATTTAAGTATATATACAGTACTGATTTACAATTATTTCGTCTGTATGTAAGAGAATTCACGGCGGGTGTGGTTAGTCGAACAGGAGACGCTCATTCTCCCGAGCACCTGGTCTCACCTCTGAATTTCAGGGGTCCGTGAATGGCCACTGTGGTGCTTTGTTATTTATATATGTACTTGTAAGTTTAACATTATTAACGCGGAGAAACCTTAACAGGCAAAGATGTAAATACACATAGTATCATTTTAGAAATTATTTTGCTCTTGAATTTTTTATACTGTGGATTTCCATAATTCCCGCATGTACATCATCGAAGTAACATATATTGTCGAAACGCGTATATGATACATTTAACAGATGTAGGTAGATATATTCGTATATGTATTAATTAGGAATGTAAACATCATGTATTCTTGACTAACCACACATTAAGTTGTCACTTACTGCAACTAAATAACGTTATATTATTATCTAAAGTCATTAAACCTATTATTAGTCAAAAGGGCCTCTTAGAAACTTAACAATGTGGGAATCTGTTTTGTACAGACCAAGTCTAATAATTCACATGTTTGTATTGTACAAGTATGTTTTGTATAAAACACTTATCAGCAGTGCTTATAAATGACTGTATAAAATACTAAACGTAGTACGCTTACCGTAAATCTTGTACAGAAAAGTAGTTACAGTGTGTTATAAATATGAATAGAGTAAACAGGTCCATTACATTTGAACACAAATATCTGGGCAAAATGAGATCATTGATGAAAAAGAAAAACATTATAAGCCTGAAAAGATCCACTTGGTTTCACATCATTTCAAAATAACACATTCATTTTAAAGATGAGATAAGAAGTCTTTCGCACCCTAACCCTCAAAAAAGGAAACATTCTATCATATCCCCTAAATTAAAAACTTTGTAAATATCACTTTTGTAAAATTTTAAATTACTATCTTTTGTGTCTTCGGTATGTAGCATATATATGTGGGGTAGAATATCAACTTTCACCTTGAAATGAAAGAATATCACAAAACAAATGAGTTTCATTTTATTTATAGGTATTCAAATTGTGACAATTTGCACAAAGAAACAAGTTATGAATATGATATTTTTGATTTATTGTCAGAGAACTTCTTTGCATGAAGACTAAGATATTCAGTTACTTTTGTCCAGGATTCATATTTTGTTTGATTGATTGCATCGCTTATCTGAAATCACCGCACCACTATCTGTACAATGTATCAAGTTTGCTTTCATTACCAGCATGATATATATCCCCACCCTATGTAATAGTATAGCCTGACAACATCTTACATAAGCTATGGGTTTAATGCGTCATACACAAATAATAAGACCATTGTCATAAAAATGCACCCTAAGGTTTTGCAACGTTACTATATTCTAGTTTTTATGTGTATGAGTTTAGGTTTAGTCCAAGGTAAATTATAAAAGTAAAACGTGATATGATTACAATATTAGTTTACAATTTGGTAATTAATTTCCTCTTCAAATATTTTTAATTTCAACAATTTCGGCCTTGACCATTACTGAACATGAGTTGTCGAAATGCTTATAAGTGCAATGAATTAATTAGATAATGGTGTATTTCTTTTTATAGCCACGACATTTGCAGAAAGAGGATGGATTTCATATTTGAGTAGTTCTGGGTACGAGTGTCTCTATCCATAGAATATATATGGTTTCCCTTTGGTTTGAATGACCGTCCTAAGTCGGTATCGTAATTGCACTACAATCAAATATTTTTGTAATGTGTTATATGTGCTAGTATATTATTTATATTCATGTATTATATAGCTCCATGGTGACTTCTGCCACATAACTGAGCCAGTAACTCCTCTTTTTTCTTCCTTAATTATAAATTCGGCAATACGTTTGTTTTATATTTTGACTTTCAAAGTTTCTGCATTGAACAATACCGAAGATACCTTATTTGTCGAAACGCGCATCTGGTGCAGAATTTTATTATAACATACAATGTATGTTGTGCTAGTCATGGCATTTATTACATCATATCCTGGTGTTGTTTGTAGGTGAAAATTACATATTTTTCTATAACTGGATCTCTTTGAATTTGCAGTATCTTGTGTCCAAATTTCCTTGCGAAAGAAAACTGTAACAAATGTCATACATCGGTATAAACAAGCCAATAGAATATAAACTCTTTTAATAAATAAATAAACAAACAAACAAACAAAGAGATAATATTATGAAACTGAAAAATTGTTATACACATATATCTTTAATATGTAGGGTATTCGTAGTCAAAAATCCAGACATGTAGAATTGAAAATTTACCTTGAAGATGTATCGTTTACACGCGTTCTTTATACAAATGTATTATTTACACTTGTACTAATCGCAATTGTATGTTTTACATTTGCACTTTCATGGGCAATTCTACCTGTGCAAAGCCACAATGTTAGATGAAACATTAAGTTTGTATTTATGCATATTTGAATGTACATTTTACTATAACACAAGGTTAGTTTGCAGTTCTAGATACTTCCACTTAACGCTTTGCAGAATATACACGTTACAACTGTAAAGGGTACATGTTTGAAGCATTACATTGTCCATATTTGGAAACTTGCCGGAAACACGCGACATGATAAGTATTATTAGTATTGAAAGACGTATAATGAAGTTTCCCTACTTTCGCTTTTGCAAAATGAATGCCGGGAGAATTAATATTATTGTGTACGGTATATATATATATTGCAGAATTTTGAAAGGGGGCAAATGAGTAAGGCACCGTCCATTTGATAATATAGGGAGGATGTGGGGTTTTCGTCCCAGTCACATTTTCCTCTCAACTTAGGACATAGGATCTTTTTAAGTACGGCCAGAGCAAGATTTTTTTTCACTAATGAAATATTGTATAGTATTACAAATACGAAACGTAACAAGGTAATGTTTTGACAAAAAAATGCATTATTCACCACTATATAATCTAATATGTATTTATTAAGTTCACAGCTGACTGGAGCTGTCTGAGAATTATATCCAAACATTGGACAGGGGCATAGTAATATCAGAGGATAATGTTTAAAGTTAAGTATATGCCTAAAACAGTTCATTATGAAAAATATCAGACGGCGCTACGGGACTCGGACAGTCTATTTTACATAATGAATAAAAAAGAGGTGTACAGGATGAGAGGGAGGAGAAGGGGGAGATATGGAGTAGAAGGGGGAGGGAATGGGATAGGACGTTACTGCAGGGGCGTGTGGTGGGAGACCCTGTCCGCCTTTCATGAACTGTTCTTGGCATATATCCAGTACAAACAATACAGTACCCAAATCATAAATATCAGTTTTGTTCATGATTGTTCGCCAGAAAAATAGAGTTTTAATACCTTTAATTTATTCAAAAGGTATGGGTTAAGACTGAGTGGGCAAGTTTTTTTTTTGTAAAAATCAGGGTAAGAATTGTTTCAAGAAAGCCCCCTTCCACGAATATCAAACAAATGGTTCCTAATGCACTCGTGGATTACTCAAAAGCTGTGGAAGTCCTCGGTAGGGCATGTGTTGACTCGAATGTTTATCGGTATAAGCATGACTGGTACGGAAGAAATTTAATTATAAAATATTAAATATATGGTGTTTTCGATAAAGTTGAAAGTAGGGAAACTTCATAAGCTCGCTAATCGGGTCATGTCGCGTGTTTCCGGCGATTTTGCAAATATGGACAGTGTAATACTTCAAACTTGTATACTTTAAGTTGTTACGTTTCATATTTGTAATACTATACAATATTTTATTAGTGAAAAAAATTCTTGCTCTGGCCGTACTTAAAAAGATCCTATGTCCTAAGTTGAGAGGAAAAATGTGACTGGGACGAAAAACCCAGACCCTCCCTATATTATCAAATGGACGGTGCCTTATTCATTTGCCCCCTTTCAAAATTCTGCAATATATATATACCGTACACAATAATATTAATTCCCCCGGCATTCATTTTGCAAAAGCGAAAGTAGGAAAACTTCATTATACGTCTTTCAATACTAATAATACTTATCATGTCGCGTGTTTCCGGCAATTTTCCAAATATGGGCAATGTAATGCTTCAAACATGTACCCTTTACAGATGTAGAGTTGTAACGTGTATATTCTGCAAAGCGTTAAGTGGAAGTATCTAGAACTGCAAACTAACCTTGTGTTATAGTAAAATGTACATTCAAATATGCATAAATACAAACTTAATGTTTCACCGGAGTGGTTTTGCACTGTTAAAATTGCCCATGAAAGTGCAAATGTAAAACATACAACTGCGATTAGTACAAGCAAAAAACGGAATTACTGGCTCAGTTATGTGGCAGAAGTCACCATAGAGCTATACAAAACCTGAATATAAATAATATACTAGAACATATATCACATTACAAAAATATTTGATTGTAGTGCAATTACGATACCGACTTAGGACGGTCATTTAATTTGACAAAAGCCAAACAAATGGTGTGGTTAACCGGTTTACGGGCCCACCTTCCCACTCACCGTAACAGCAGAACAATCAAAGGACGTACATTTAAAAATTTATAAATAATCCTCCAAGTAAAGAACAAGGGTCAACAGGTATCGCATATTGAGAGGTCATAAAAATATAAACACGTAAGGTATTGTAAAATACATAATGGTATAAAAATATATGCGACATCAACATGATAAACCGTGCTCTGCCAGTCTGAAAGCGAGCTAAGACCCTAGATCTGTAGGAGTCCCGACTAACAGTCAGAGGGGACGAGGTTCAGGACCATGTCTCCTCTGAAAGAGGTTTGGACAAGGCCCGTCATATAGTCCCCACCGCCCTGTTAGTCAGCGTGCAACGTTCAAGTAAAAGTCTGCATAAGGCTGTAGAGGGGCCAAATACAAGACCTATAGTCTTTTTGATGATCTCAATATCATATTGTCTATTTATAAGACGTTTGATTATTTTATTACATGATAAAATAACGTTATCGGAGCCTTTTACTTTCCTTAGTTTATATACGAAATCACCGTAAAAATAAGGATGGGAAATTCCATTGGATACATACTGTTGAAAAGAAATATTTCCAAATTTAGATAGAAGTTCTGAATAAGATCTGAAGAATTTGCCGAATGTTTTTCTTAACTTGTGATATCTGTAACCCTGAGTTAAAAGTTTAGTAGTAATTTGTAAATTTCGTTTATGAAAGTCCAAAACATCGGTGCAGCCTCTGACAAATCGAACTAATTGAGATATATAGATACCATATGATGGGAGTCGAGGAACATCGCCATCCAAGTAAGGGAAATTTACAATAGGAAATCCAAAATCCTCACGTTTATCATAAATATTAGTATATATTAGGTGGTTGATAATTTTGATGTTTAAATCTAAGAAAGGTGTAGATTTATCTCAAGTATTAGCTTTATTCAATGTGAGCTCTGGTGGATAAATTTCTGATATAAATTGTTCGAATTCAGGGTTGTCGATAACCAAAATATCATCCAGATATCTACAAGTATTATTGAATTTGTCAATGAGGTCAAAACGTTTTGATTTTTGAAGAGAAACCATAAAATCCCTCTCATAACAATAAAGAAATAAATCTGCTATCAGAGGCGCGCAGTTAGTACCCATAGGAATCCCAACTATTTGTTGATATATCTTGCCATCAAATTGCACAAAAATATTATTCATGAGATAATTTAGTGCTTTACATAATTCCTTGCAATTCCAGTATTTACATGAAGTATATTGTTTGTTGGAAAAGAATCCGGAGTTATTGGAAGTACATATGTACGTTTTACATTCTCTGTGAAAACACCACTGTATAAGAGACAGCAACTTGCTTTTAATCAAATCATGAGGCAGAGATGTATAAAGTGTAGAAAAATCAAATGTAGAAATTTGAGTCGCTTTGAAATTTAGCGAAAGAAGTTTGTCTATAACTTCATGAGAATTTTTAATCGACCAAAAGTAATTGATGTTACTATTATGAAATGCGACATCACAATATTTGATAATATGATCTTTTATAGCAGTTAGAGCAGACGTAATATGCTTCGATAGTACCGTAGTAGAGCAGTGGCTAGAATTAGATATGAAACGTGATTTATATGGACTTTTATGTAGTTTTGGGAGCCAATATATGGTTGGTAGATCAGATTTATCAGTATTAATTTTGAAGTCGGACATGGTCATGAGGTGATCGTGCAAGGTGCTGTCTTTTGAGGTAGGGCTTTCCACATATGTATGAGTGGAGTTTAATTCGTTTTTAAGTACTTCAATATAATATAGTTTTCAAACAACTATTATGTTATTACCTGCTTTATCAGCAGGAACAAAGACATATTTAGCATGTAAGTCAGCTATCTTCGTTTTAATAGAATTTGCCGTCAATGTATTAGGCTGTTGAAATAAATGCGGATTTTCCGTAAAGTTCTTAATACGGATATCGACAATTCTTAAAATCTCGTATTTCCAATCATTAAGAGCATGAACCTTTACCTGTTCTTTTTTACACCAACGTTTACAATATGAGTTAAAGCATCTTCTATAACGTCACGGCATTTATTGAAATCTATCCTGGACGGTAACCTATATTTAGGTCCTTTTCCAAAAAGGGTGCGCAATTTCTTGTCCGAAATACAGTTTAGGTCACCAGTAATAACATGACCTGCCGGTTTATAAACATATTTAGATTTATCACAAGAACACGACGAAGGAATAGAGTCTGAAACATCAGGGTTAGATGTAACTTTATTATAATTTAGAATAAGATTTCTTATAGGCTTTTTGTACTGGTAACAAATAAGTGGAGGTTCTAAATTCTCAAAATATTGGGGGATTTTAGATGTGACTCTATGATCACGGAAAATATTAGAAATGTTAAGTAGATCGAAGCCTTTATTAATAAATTTAAATTTGAGAAATTGCTGCTTGGGTGGAAGAGACGGAATACAAAGTACATGTGTAAACGATACATCTTCAACGTAAATTTACATCTCTACGTCTGGATTTTTCACAACGAATACCCTCCATACTTTAAAACAGAAGAAGCAAATAGCGTAAAAAAGAAAAAAAGTAATCTGACTCAGTTAGGGGAAAGTCGTTGTGGATATTCAGAGAATACAAGCATTATCACACAAAAAGACATAAAAATATTGTAATACATGGTACAGACGAAGGCGGTCAGTGTAAATGAAAATCGTCATTCAATTTGTATGGTTAAAAAATTGTAACGTTTTGTTATAAATATTAGTATGCCCACTTTAAATGGTTTAAAATTTTAAATGAAATGATGCTGAAAGAATACTTTTTTTGTTTTTGTTTAAATAAAATATAAATTTATACACTTACTCTAAAAACAAATGTTACTGTTACTGGGCTTTTATTCAACTACATCAGAGTAGCATTATAGCCACGAAACTATTCTCACAAGGATATATTGGGGAACATTTGAAATTGTCACTGAAGAAGTCTTATGTTCGATATAGGGATCTGTGCAATTTGATATCCCCTTCAAGAATGTTAACTGATATTTTGATCGTACAGACTAACCATCTTGAACTTATTGACTATACTTTATAAGGCATTTTATGGCATTTAACATTATACAGACATTTGTTCACGTGCATTTTCGACACCGGAATTTCAGTTCAACAGCATTTCATACCGTTTGATTTGTTCTCATTTATCTGAATATGAAACTGTCTCATTATCACCTTACTAAGCAGTAAACATCATCAATTGAGCAATTGTGTAAAGTCAGTTCATAGGCCTACATTGACGTCGGCACTCTCATGACCATGTAATCGAACAGAAATCATGCATGTCTTTATCTATCATCCTTTTTCTTGTGTATGCTTTGGTTTAAATGAAAACTGTTCTCTGTTAAGTCGTACATCTTACATCTTTTTCACCTGTTATATTCTGTAGTTTAAATATAAATATTTAAATTGTTTTACATATAGCATTTTACGTATTTAATGTCATTGAGTAAGTAGTAAAATGATGATTTATAAATCATTCCTGATGAATGTCTAGTTGCTAAGAATAGGACCAGACTGCATGGTGTATAGCAGGAACTCATGTTAAATCGTAAAACAGAATTTGCGACAAGGTGCAAAGTCAACTCGTGCCAAGGCTTTTACATGCTTCAAGACTTACAACTGGCCATTTCCAAGGGTTCCAGGTCAAAATGTAAATCGTGCATTAGTGTTGCTAAAACATTGAAAAAAAGGTAGAAAAGGGTTTAAAATAATCTTAATCGGACGTAAAACACGCACGAAGGAATGTGACCTATGATCAGAATTGATTACTGTATTTTCAAGCTCAGTCTTAAGTTTCGTGTTCAACATAAGGGCAAATATGATAGAGTGACGATCGAAAACATTTACATATTGGGATTACCATACAAATATTGCCCCCACATCCAAATTAGTAACTTAATAATGTTATTATTGTACTTCAGATAATGTCAATAAAATGTTCTATTTTAAATGAATTTTGACGTGAAGTTGAATCAATTTCTTGAGAAGTTGGACATTGATTGATCAAAGACTACTTATCGCCTGAAACATTAAACCCTGGACACTTAACTCTGCATAGATTACTGGGCATTGTTCAAATATGCATACAATTACAAAAGAGTCATAACCAGACCTTGGTTTGAGTTTAATAACTGTTGATGTTTCTTTAAAGAAATTATTCAAAGTGATAAATATCTTTGAAAGCACATGACAAATTGAATACTAAAATGTGTTGTGAAAGCGATTGGAAAGTCTGTGGTCGAGGTATTGTATCACGTATTGTAGTTTTTATTTGAACATTAATCAGAAAGTATATCAGGTTCGTCGATGCGCTATCAGAATGTCACAGCAGGAGATGCTTACAAACATGTGTCATCTGATCATGATCATTGATTTGCTTTACAATTATGGAATTTTCGTCAAAGGCTAAGCTTTCATATGACATTTTTGCAAGGATTAGATTACAGGTTTAACCGACTTTACTTATTGTGAATGATTCTATAGTTAATGTATTAAAATACTTAATGGATAATATTACATAATACGTTCAGTAAAACTCTTTCTTATAGTGGTTAAATCGTGATTGTGATGTCAATTTCTCCTAAACAATTGTTCTCTGGTTATTTAAAACGGGATTGTTAAAACAACTAATGATCATGTATATTAATGTAGTTGATTTAACGTCACTAGTTGAAGTAGAGTTATTGAAAAGTATAAAAAAAACCCACATAATTAAGTGAATTCATCTCTTTGATTAAATGGATTATAAAATCATGATAGAAAAATATGTAAAATTAATTATGTAAATAGAAACATCATTGATGCAATGTCACGATGACATTTTCAATTTCTAAGCAATTGGAACACCATTTACGTCGCACAGTTAAAAAAACCTCGGCACTCAACGGTACGTTATAAACATACCTCTGGATCTTTATCATATGACCACATATCAGATGCCGCTTGTGTTGGATGTGGTGAAATATGATCTCTCTCCTCGACCCTATAAAAGACAGAGAAGCATAGAATAATTTCCACATCAATTTCATAATAAACAGTGTAAAACTGCATTTTATGATTATTGATTTTGAAGGGGTTTATGTGATGTCTTATTAATCTATCTTCTTCCGCTAAATTGATCAGCTAGCGAATCATCACTGCTTTAAATTCCAAGTCTTATTTTCAAGTGTGCTACAGAAATTGGTCAGGTTTGCCGATTGGATTTTTAAATAACTTCCATATATGATGACATTTACAGGGTAGAAGTCTCTCGTCATCCTACATGAGGTTTCAGAAGACGACACAAGATATTTCAATCAATATCGAAGAAGTACCCAACCGTTAATCATTCTCAAAGTCCAAGAACAGATACAGAACCGTGTAAGTTTCAAAAAGGAACTGTTGTGAACCCCGAAATGCTGAAAAATTCCGAGGTGAGACCAGGTGCCCGGGGAGAGTACGTCTCCTGTTTGCATGCATCACCCGTCACAGCAGTTCTTAAGAAACATGTCAGAATCAAGAGTTTTTGTTTCCTTATTGTACATACGAAAGTACAAAGTGGTATACAAAGTCATATTTGATTTCACTAAACAGGTCATTTAGTCGCATTCCAGAATATTATCAATCATTCTAGAAAGAGGCACATCATATTTTCGGTCAATACTGAATGTTGACCAACACTGTACAAAATGTATTAAAGTAACACAACATCATTACATAAAATATAGATCAATACTGTATAGAATGGGTTTAAGCCTTGCAACATCATGACATGACCATAAAATAAAATATTACAATATCATGATGTGACCATAAAACAAAATATTACATCATGGCATGACAATAAAGCAATATTTCATCATTACATTGCCATAAAACAAAATATTACATCATGACATGACCATAACTAAATATTATAACACCATGTCAACACCATAAAACAAAATATTACAATATCATGACATGACCATATAACAAAATATTACATCATCATGACATGACCATAACAAAACATAACAACAACATGAAATGACCATAACAAAATATTACATCATGATAAGACCATAAAACAAAATATTCCAAAACTTATTGTATATCAATACCGTACTAAATATAAAGCATCGCAACATCATGACATGGCCATAACTCCTAAAATAACTCAAACATAATCGGAAAAAGAATTGTTTAAAGTACAAGTATGTATTGTTTTTAAATTATGATCGTACTGATTACTCCATGTGGAACAAACACCCACACCACCTTATTAATTTCATACTCTATAAAATTTTAATCACTGATAACTTAAGTGCAAATTGATAGCGTAGAAGGTGGGTAGGATTTTATCTTTATTAATTACCATTTAATAAGTTTTACATATTTGTTATTGCTTAACTCTAGGTCCTAATCTAATACTCGATTTTATCGGGAAACATATTTCAGCTGAAAATTTACCTCTGTCTCTTTTACAGTAACATTTTCTGCAACATAAAACAGTTTATGAAGCATTATTATCAAATCAATTTGATTCAATATATTGTTGATGCTTTAATTCAAAAATAATAAAATTCACAAACTAGATTCGATTTCTGTTCCAGTAATATGACACATTTAGCAATGTATGCCAAGGTTCAATGCAGTGTCAATATAAAGTTATGTAATTGTTTCACAATTTCGGTATTGCAACCGGCATCTGTAATGTTGATAAAAGATATACGAGAATACTGAAAGATGCCAAATAGTTTTAAAAACACCCATGTATTATCAGTTGTCGATTTGTGCATTCGCTTGTTATTGTGGACGCTTCGATTATTATTCAGTTGAGATAAAGATTTGAGCTCTCCAATATAAAGTAGCGTTCTACGTCAGATAACATTATGTCTAATGAGAAATATGTCGCTTACCTGAGCATCATGAGCACATTGTAAAATTAAAAGGATATCAAACTTTTCTCAAGTAAGATGTTCAATTTAGAATTTTACCCAAAGCTAAGTCATTTTCTTCTATAGCACTGTAATTCAAAATTAGATATCGGAATGAGTTCATAACAGTTACACTTCTAAAACACCATTCCAGATCACTCTGGTTGACAATCCACGCAGTCAGCTTGACAGAGAAGCTTGTAAAAAGAGGGTGCATTCTGAAGCTTATGTCACTCCGTCCTGGACCCAGACCTCTGACCAAAAAGCAAGAACACTCCACTCGTAAGGGTGAATACCTCATTTCTGCCAAGTTTCATAAAATTCTTTCATTAGTCCGAAAAGTCATCACATCTTAATGTAACATACTAATGTTGCATTTGTTCTGCATTTCAAGTTTTAAGTCCTTAATTCAGTTAACATTCACAAAATCAATGCTTTATCTGCAGTGTTTGAAAAGCGAAGAAATTACTTAAAATGTTTGAAAATGACAACGTCTATCAAGACGTCAACAGTGCGTCAAAGTCTTATTTTATTTTTATTTTTTATAGGAATATAATCTTTGGAGCTTATGCCACTCTGCCTTGGATTCATTTCTAGGAGGATCTGCCCCCCCCCCCCCTTCCCAAGAAAAATACCACATATTTGTATGATACCTTCATTAATGCTAAGTTTCATCACATTTCAGTCATTTGTTCTAAATAAAAGTCAATCAGAACTTAAAATGACATAAATGGTGCAACCCCACTACCTTCATTGTTTTCTTAACAAAGAAAGAAAAAAGAGGAGTTACCGGCTCAGTTGTGTGGCAGAAGTCACCATGGAGCTATACAATACATGAATATAAATAATATAATAGAACATTTAACACATTACAAAAATATTTGATTGTAGTGCAATTACGATACCGACTTAGGACGGTCATTTAATTTGACAAAAGCCAAAAAAATGGTGTGGTTAACCGGTTTACGGGCCCATCTTCCCACTCACCGTAACAGCAGAACAATCAAAAGACGTACATTTAAAAATTTATAAATAATCCTCCAAGTAAAGAACAAGGGTCAACAGGTATCGCATATTGAGAGGTCATAAAAATATAAACACGTAAGGTATTGTAAAACACATAATGGTATAAAAATATATGCGACATCAACATGATAAACCGTGCTCTGCCAGTCTGAAAGCGAGCTAAGACCCTAGATCTGTAGGAGTCCCGACTAACAGTCAGAGGGGACGAGGTTCAGGACCATGTCTCCTCTGAAAGAGGTTTGGACAAGGCCCGTCATATAGTCCCCACCGCCCTGTTAGTCAGCGTGCAACGTTCAAGTAAAAGTCTGCATAAGGCTGTAGAGGAGCCAAATACAAGACCTATAGTCTTTTTGATGATCTCAAGAATCTTGTCAAGTTGTATGCAATCCAGATTTCCACAATACCATTCATTTCCTTCAAATCGGATAACATACACAAAGTCAAGAATTAATAAACCATATACAATAAGAAAATCAAAGAAAATTACCTGAAACTTTTCAAAACTGACAACGTCCGAAATAAGAAGTTTGTCAAAGGAGGGCAAAGCCTTGAATCTATTTTGTCCCGTAGTGGATCCATCCCTGGGAGTATTTTAACTTTCTTAAAATACTTAAGGTGATTCTGAAAATGTGAAAAGTGACGACAAGACGCGTTGTTTTGACTATAGCTCACATGAGCCTTCGGTTCAGGTAAACTAAAGCTAAAGTTTTCCCCCTTTTATCAGGACATAATTGTAATAATACAGAACTGTGTATGATATTAATTGGCCACAAACCCATATATACACTGCAAATGAATAGTGTGTGTGTAGGGTAAATGTCTTTCATTTATGGAATTTTGTTATTTGACTCCCTAATATCATGTATCTTTATTTTTCAGAATAGCACAATATACAAAGATTAAGGTGGTGAGGTGGACGGCAACGCTTCTATATAGCACAATATACAAAGATTAAGGTGGTGAGGTGGACGGTAACTCTTCTATATAGCACAATATACAAAGATAAAGGTGGTGAAGTGGACGGCAACGCTTCTATATAGCACAATATACAAAGATTAAGGTGGTGAGGTGGACGGTAACCCTTCTATATAGCACAATATACAAAGATTAAGGTGGTGAGGTGGACGGCAACGCTTCTATATAGCACAATATACAAAGATTAAGGTGGTGAAGTGGACGGCAACGCTTCTATATAGCACAATATACAAAGATTAAGGTGGTGAAGTGGACGGTAACCCTTCTATATAGCACAATATACAAAGATTAAGGTGGTGAAGTGGACGGCAACGCTTCTATATAGCACAATATACAAAGATAAAGGTAGTGAGGTGGACGGTAACCCTTCTATATAGCACAATATACAAAGATTAAGGTGGTGAGGTGGACGGCACCGCTTCTATATAGCACAATATACAAAGATTAAGGTGGTGAAGTGGACGGCAACGCTTCTATATAGCACAATATACAAAGATTAAGGTGATGAAGTGGACGGTAACCCTTCTATATAGCACAATATACAAAGATTAAGGTGGTGAAGTGGACGGCAACGCTTCTATATAGCACAATATACAAAGATAAAGGTGGTGAAGTGGACGGTAACCCTTCTATATAGCACAATATACAAAGATAAAGGTGGTGAAGTGGACGGTAACCCTTCTATATAGCACAATATACAAAGATTAAGGTGGTGAGGTGGACGGCAACGCTTCTATATAGCACAATATACAAAGATTAAGGTGGTGAAGTGGACGGCAACGCTTCTATATAGCACAATATACAAAGATTAAGGTGGTGAAGTGGACGGCAACGCTTCTATATAGCACAATATACAAAGATAAAGGTGGTGAAGTGGACGGTAACCCTTCTATATAGCACAATATACAAAGATAAAGGTAGTGAAGTGGACGGTAACCCTTCTATATAGCACAATATACAAAGATTAAGGTGGTGAGGTGGACGGTAACCCTTCTATATAGCACAATATACAAAGATTAAGGTGGTGAAGTGGACGGTAACGCTTCTATATAGCACAATATACAAAGATTAAGGTGGTGAAGTGGACGGTAACGCTTCTATATAGCACAATATACAAAGATTAAGGTGGTGAGGTGGACGGTAACGCTTCTATATAGCACAATATACAAAGATAAAAGTGGTGAAGTGGACGGTAACCCTTCTATATAGCACAATATACAAAGATTAAGGTGGTGAGGTGGACGGTAACTCTTCTATATAGCACAATATACAAAAATTAAGGTGGTGAGGTGGACGGTAACCCTTCTATATAGCACAATATACAAAGATTAAGGTGGTGAGGTGGACGGTAACCCTTCTATATAGCACAATATACAAAGATTAAGGTGGTGAAGTGGACGGTAACCCTTCTATATAGCACAATATACAAAGATTAAGGTAGTGAGGTGGACGGCAACGCTTCTATATAGCACAATATACAAAGATTAAGGTGGTGAAGTGGACGGTAACCCTTCTATATAGCACAATATACAAAGATTAAGGTGATGAGGTGGACGGTAACCCTTCTATATAGCACAATATACAAAGATAAAGGTGATGAAGTGGACGGTAACCCTTCTATATAGCACAATATACAAAGATTAAGGTGGTGAAGTGGACGGCAACGCTTCTATATAGCACAATATACCAAGATTAAGGTGGTGAAGTGGACGGTAACCCTTCTATATAGCACAATATACAAAGATTAAGGTGGTGAAGTGGACGGCAACGCTTCTATATAGCACAATATACAAAGATTAAGGTGGTGAAGTGGACCGTAACCCTTCTATATAGCACAATATACAAAGATTAAGGTGGTGAAGTGGACGGCAACCCTTCTATATAGCACAATATACAAAGATTAAGGTGGAGAAGTGGACGGTAACCCTTCTATATAGCACAATATACAAAGATTAAGGTGGTGAAGTGGACGGCAACCCTTCCATATAGCTTAGTGAAGCTATTTGTGTCCGTCATTTATATCAAAACAATTTCAGAATCATTAGATATGAATAAAACTGACATATTCCATTATACGAGGGGTGTTCCGAAATTATTGTTACTTGCGCAATATCTCGTGGAAATAGTGCTAAATGAGGTTAAAACTACCTCATGGCGATAGCGTGATATCTGAAGCGTGGTACAGGTAAATTTCTCGCTCACAATTACACTGACCTTGGTGCTGTGTACATTGTTTTGTAGCGTACTCGTTACACTCTATATAAATATGATTGGCAAGAGTGCTGAAAACGTAATTGAAATTAGGGCCTATATCAAAGGTAGGTCTCTACTTGGCTTAAAGGCGGTAGATATTCATCGTGAGGTGTGTGATATTTGTGGGAAGGGTCAAATGTCATATATGACTATTTGTAGGTGGGTTGCTCGATTTAAGTCGGAACACCAGCAGCTGAAAGATGCTGCTCACACAGGTCGCCCTGCAACAACAACAACAACAAAGCATAACATTGAACGAATTCTGCAAATCCTTGAAATAGATGCAAGGTACACTGTCAGGCAGTTAGCTAAAATGACAGGCTTGTCTTTAGCACGTATTCACTGTATTTTAAAGAAACATCTTAAGCTGGGCAAGATCAATGCCAGGTGGATACCCCATTTACTAACTGACGACCAAAAGAGGTCCCGGGTTGACATTGAAGAAATACCCAAAATACAGCAAAAAGGCTTTTGATAATTTGGTCACAGGTGATGAAACATGGGTGTATTTTTTCGAGCCCAAAAGAAAATGCTCTAATCGAATCTGGGCAAACAAAAACGCCAGGCGCCCTAGCATTGCTAAAAGAATACGCACCGTGAGGAAGGTTTTGTATGTCATATTCTTTGATAACAAGGGTCCAATCATGCAAATCCCTGTTCCGAAAGGCAAAACTGTCACAGCAAAGTATTATAGAGACGTTGTACTTCGAAAACTGAAGAAAGTCTACAAACGCCGCCGCCCACATACAGGTTTGAAGTACCTCAGGCTCTTGTATGACAATGCGCCAGCACACAAGGCGCGTATTGTAACGGAGTTTTTGAAGGCAGAAAAGGTCACTGTCCTCCCCCACCCTGCATTTTCACCAGACTTGACCCCCGGTGACTTTTTCTTGTTCCCCAAACTAAAATTTCACCTATCTGGAAAAAAATATAAATCAAGAAATGCCCTTGGCTCTGCCATTCACCAGTATCTTATGAGTATACCAATTTAAGAGTACGAAAACTGTTTCCAAAAGTGGATTGATCGGTTGAAACGATGCATAAATGCAGAGGGGGAGTACTTCGAAGGACAGGGCAAAGTAAAATGATCACAATTACTTCTATCAAAAAGAAATCGCCAAAGTAACAATAATTTCGGAACATCCCTCGTATATCACATAACGTTATAGCATTTAAAAAATAGTTCATGGTAAAAAAAACCTGCTATTGGTTAGGTCAGAGAATTTTTTAATAAGCCTACATATGTTAATATAGATGTTTAGTTAGCATATTAAGAACGAAATTCAAATGATCTGAACCTGCTCTGAAACAACAATTTCCGCAAAATGACTAAATCCAATATATTCCCTTATAATTTTGATATGAAAATGAAATAAAGCAGCAGTATAAAAGAGCAATGTATAATGTCTTAACAGGTTATCCAATTTAATCCAATTCGTCTTGTAACATCATCGCATTTCCTTTGACATGTAGAGCACACCCGGAAAGGCAACGAGGCCGTAAAATTATGCGTGTTGTTTCCAAGAAATATCTACTGAAGGGAACAGTAAATGAAATTAATGTTGCAATGGAGTGAGTATTAGTTATTTCATTTTGATTCGGTAGTTAATCTGTTATAGAAATCGCGGTCTGCGTTTGGCATATTGATTAGTTATCTAGTGATTCCCAGACCTTGTAGTTACGGGGACTGCTCTCAAGCGAACTGCTTAAGCTCTTATTTACAAGGACCGACCAGTACAATGACTATTCTGATCATTAGTTTCATGAAATGTCACTTTCAGATGTCTATTTTCTATTATTCGGAAATTGTATTAGCTTTTATTGAAGTTTGCAAGTCAGTGAAGTAGACGGTACAAATGATATTTGTCTTATTGTAAAGGATATGGGCGGAAATATGTCAGGAAGACGACAAAGATTCCGCGCAGTTTACATTTACAGTTGAAATAATGGTCATTTTCTCCGAGACAGATAGCATTACTTGTGAAGATATTTCCTTTTCCGGTTTGCATCAAAATAAATCAAACCTACTACGTTAATATTTCCATCATTTAAGAAAACAAGTTCAGTTCAGAATATAGTTTTCCAAAATATATAGTGAGAATTCAAAAGGAAAATGCATCATACAAATACCAAGTAGAATTTACTGTAATGACAATGTGCATAACTCAG
Source organism: Pteria penguin (assembly GCA_035048485.1). Classification (NCBI taxonomy): domain Eukaryota; kingdom Metazoa; phylum Mollusca; class Bivalvia; order Pterioida; family Pteriidae; genus Pteria; species Pteria penguin. The sequence goes on along the minus strand of CM068580.1, from coordinate 61,942,407 downwards.
TTATAAAACTCTATCAGTGACCCTGAAGTCTATCAAACTATAAAACAATCGGGTAGATCCAATAAACAAACAAACAAACAAACAAACAAACAAAAAAACCAATCGATAGTAAGGGAAAATGCGTGGAAGGGCTTTTGTATCTTTTATGATTAATTTATGATCAATTAAGTATACTCTCTATACTTCTCAATTAAGTACACTCTTTTACTTATTTTCATACTTATCTCGGGAACATATTTTTATCATCATTCCAACATCGGAGATTCCACTTACTGTATTCGACTTAATGGCTATGTGTATTTCGTCATTTACTATGCAAATTGTCGAGTTTGCTGTCGTATGTTTCTGCTAATTTATATAGTAACATTGAACAAATTTTTTTTATTTCATTCCACATGAAATCCTTCAGACAACTACTTCGCATTGTTTTCTTTCGATTTAGCTACAGACACAAGTTATTTTGTAATATAACTAGGTTATACATTTTTTAACTTAGCAAATATAATGAATATCTATTTCAGAAAAAGGGGGTTTTAAGATTTCTGTAAACAAAGCACGTCTAACTAGAAAAGAGAAACACAATGATAACGAATATTTAAGTCAATGTGTACATTATGTTTCATTTTTCTTTGTAACACCGTACACGTCTAATTTGATTATTGGTCCAATGCCATAAGGGTATGGTTTATGATATTAATTTGAAAGTCATGACGCAAGTATCATTTACCTCATTAGAAGATGGAATCTCACCAATGAAGATTTACAGAGGGCTTTACAATGTCACATTGCATTATATGTCGTTTATCTTTCTGTCACCCTACCTTCGAGTGCGACGATTCCTCGTGGGAACATAATACATACAACACATTTCACAAAAACTTCAGAATTTTACTCCAAAAATATAATTTCTCAATTTGAAGATGACTACTTGGTTTTGAATGAAAGGGGATCTTTAAACCCCAACACCTGTGTGCTTTGTGCTAATTATACATTATATCAATAAAAAAGTTAATAATATTACTTTTTCAACAATAGGTTACCCACTGAAAGTTAAATCATGTTATTACTGTGTCTTGCCATGAGTTGTAACAGGCCGAATTTCATTTGTGTCAGACACGCCCTCTTGTTCCTGCCAATATACCGAATTCGTAGGGATATAAAACGATTTCAATGCCCTAATGATACTTTTGCGCTAAGTTTTACAATAGCTACTAACATTAATTGTATCAAGTTATGGTGAAGGGGTTACTTTGCACCATTCAGATGACGTAGAGGACCCTAGAAGGGAAGTCATTGGGCACAAGGAGTGTTGGAGACCGTATATTCTAAACAAATGCACTATGAATGAGATATCTTAATCTTGGTTGAGAATCTCTCAAAACTTTCAAGGGTTCTTCTATATTTCTAATACATTTCTATTCCCAAAGCGCTGCGATATTAAGCCGGTATTGATGCAAACGTGTAATATTAATATTTGACAATGCCAATAGGGAATTTGCTTACCGCATAACACACACTTATAGACTCGTGAAGAAAATGATTAATTACTTTCGGTAATATGAGTAAGTCACCACATTACATGAAAAATCTCAAGCTGTTGAGTTCATCATTCTAACTATACCGTGGATTATAAACAGAAAATTGCTTCTATATATCAATATCTGTTTTTGAGGATAAATCTGTTCATGTTTATTTTATGTCGTATAGAGATAATTTTCTCATTCTTTTCTTTACTTCTTCATTAAAGTACAGTAACTGGTGTTCTGTCGCTGGGGCATTCACAACTTCACACCAAGGTGGACATATAATGATCCAGTGGATTCGGAGGTGATAATAGTTTGTATCTTACCGTAGATTCTTGCCAGGTTATGTAAAATATATCTCGTAAACCTATAATCAAGATATCGGGGTAGTTTGATATCTCTAGGGGCGAAATGAGATTCAATGTTACACATGGCGGGTGTGTCCAATCGATAGGGGGTGCTTATTAAGAACATTCCATATATACATGGTGTCTTCATTTTAGCCAAGGTTATATTACACATTTGCTACAAATCACAGTATTTGGTAATCTGTCACTTTAGTTACGATTACATCATAAGTTGCGGTCATATCTTACGTTACACCACCTTTCAAAAAAAGTGACATGAAATCAATTGTTTTGATTGAATTAGACACGCCATGTGATTACTATATATTTTCTGTCATCTGGAATGCCTCGAAGTTTTGCCTTGAGTTTTTACATAAAATCGATGCCTTGAGTTTTTACATAAAATCGATATCTAGGCATGATTCTATAATCTCATGTCTTATAAAAAGTATGTCTATTCTCCTTTTTTTTTTTTACAAAATATTAGAGACTAAAAGTAGAGTCTAATCATTACATGGTCGCCTAGTGGTGATATACCGGATGATGCAGGCTCAGTAAATTTCACTTAGTCTGTAATGAAATTTAGTGACCCTGTATATTTCGTTGTATGATGTTCTCGGCCGGAGACCTAGAGGTCCCGGATCCGACTCACGCCGTTGGCATACCAGTATTCTGTCTTTCGGATGAGACATTTGAAACGGAGGTACGCGTGGCATCCCTCACTGCTTATGGTGGGTCCGTTGCAAAGATATGAATTCCTATGCAATGCATCATGCAGATGCCGTCATCACATTCGTTAATTAATCAACAATATCTTTATTCTCATAAACTGTACAGATATATCAGTATAAAGAACATGTATAACGTGTACAACATTAAGATAATAAAATATCAGCACAAGCGCAAAAATAGGCAAATAAAATAAATAACTATGAATAAATATATCGTGGATTGACGTAAAACAATATCCATCTCACCGTCTTTCCGTCTATCCATCCATCCATCCATCCATCCCTCTCTGTGGTCTAGAGGGTCATGTTATACTTTTCAATTATGCTAGATGGCTGAGTATTAAGAGATTTGAAGATAACGTTCAAATCTTGGAACATTTGAGTGTTATATTAGGACATAACACAATGCAGATACGCTCTTGTGTACTTCTGTCGAACGTGGATATGGCTGTTAATTGTAGCTTGTAGGACCGACTGTATGCAATTTCTGGTTTTTTTTATGTTTTTTTTTTTTTTTTTGGGGGGGGGGGGGGTGCGTCTTTCTGTTTCCTCTCAACTTCTTAATGGGTTATATTTGGAAAAGGGCAGAAAACCGTGCAGTTCCGGTCATAATTTGAGTGTTGCGTATTCTATAAACCCATGTCGATAATAAATTATTATTGGCTGCTTTCATTGTTCTTCTGACACAGAAACGTTTCAATGCTGGTTTTGAGTAAGAAATTGTTGCAATTGCAATGTTAATTTGGTGGAAATAAAATCAGTTGAGAGTTTCCCTGAAGGAATATACGGCAAGGGAGGGATTTTATACTACACTAAGTGCAAAAGCAGTGTAGTTTTTTTTTTTTTCATTGACCGGGCGAATCGGATTTGCCAACAGATCGTAACCTTATCACTTGCCGTATTAGTCTTGGTGGATCATTGCATATTACAATGACAGTTTACCTCCCTTAATGGCTTTAGTATTTACCTCCCTTATTGGCTTTTGTATTTACCACCCTTATTGGCTTTTGTATTTATACTATTAAGAGCCATCTTACTGTTTTTGAAACCGCATCATTCGATCGAATATATATAGATTAAACCGTCCTTTAATGTTAAATACTTGCTTCTATCTTGAACGCTAAGACACATAAGTTCAGCCAAATAACAGGAACAAATCAACAATACGGAAAATACTGCAAATTTGTCAACCATTCTTAATACTGTATGGACATATTCAGTTTTGTATGATATCGTTATATTTGGTTGCTTTTTATTAGCTCACCTGAGCGTAGCTCAAGTGAGCTATTGTCATAGTGCAGCGTCCGTCGTCCGTCGTCCGTCCGTCGTCCGTCGTTAACTTTTCTACATTTTCGACTTCTTCTCCAGAACCGCTGCACAGAATTTCACCAAACTCCATAGGGAGTAAGTACTCAAAGTCCTCTACAAAGTTTGTGTTTTTTATGCCGATCCGTGATCCAAGATGGCCGCCATTGGCTCTGATTGGTTGACACATTTTCGACTTCTCCTCCAGAACTGCTGCACAGAATTTCACCAAACTTCATAGGAAGTAAGTACTCAAGGTCCTCTACCAAGTTTGTTGGTTTTTGCCGATCCGGAATCCAAGATGGCCGCCATTGGCTCTGATTGGTTGACACATTTTCGACTTCTTCTCCAGAACTGCTGCACAGAATTTCACCAAACTTCATAAGAAATAAGTACTCAAGGTCCTCTACCAAGTTTGTGTTTTTTATGCCGATCCGTGATCCAAGATGGCCGCCATTGGCTCTGATTGGTTGACACATTTTCAACTTCTTCTCCAGAAAAGCTGCACAGAATTTCACCAAACTTCATAGGAAGTTGGTACTCAAGGTCCTCTACCAAGTTTGTGTTTTTTATGCCGATCCGGGATACAAGATGGCCGCCATTGGCTCTGATTGGTTGACACATTTTTGACTTCTTCTCCAGAACCGCTGCACAGAATTTCACCAAACTTCATAAGAAGTAAGTACTCAAGGTCCTCTACCAAGTATGTGTTTTTTATGCCAGTCCGTGATCCAAGATGGCCGCCATTGGCTCTGATTGGTTGAAACATTTTCAACTTCTTCTCTAGATCGGCTGCACAGAATTTCATCAAACCTCATAGGAAGTAAGCACTCAAGGTCCTTTACAAAGTTTGTGTTTTTTTTTTTGGCCGATCCGTAATCCAAGATGGCCGCCATTGGCTCTGATTGGTTGACACATTTTCGACTTCTTCTCCAGAACTGCTGTACAAAATTTCACCAAACTTCATAGGAAGTAAGTACTCAAGGTCCTCTACCATGTTTGTGTTTTTTATGCCGATCCGTGATCCAAGATGGCCGCCATTGGCTCTGATTGGTTGACACATTTTCGACTTCTCCTCCAGAAAAGCTAAACAGAATTTCACCAAACTTCATAGGAAGTTGGTACTCAAGGTCCTCTACCAAGTTTGTGTTTTTTATGCCGATCCGGGATACAAGATGGCCGCCATTGGCTCTGATTGGTCGACACATTTTCGACTTCTTCTCCAGAACCGCTGCACAGAATTTCACCAAACTTCATAGAAAGTAAGTACTCAAAGTCCTCTACCAAGTATGTGTTTTTTATGCCAGTCCGTGATCCAAGATGGCCGCCATTGGCTCTGATTGGTTGAAACATTTTCAACTTCTTCTCCAGATGGGCTGCACAGAATTTCATCAAACCTCATAGGAAGTAAGTACTCAAGGTCCTCTACCAAGTTTGTGTTTTTTATGTCGATCCGTGGTCCAAGATAACCGCCATTGACTCTGATTGGTTGACACATTTTCGACTTCTTCTCCAGAACAGCTGCATAGAATTTCATCAAACTTCATGGAAAGAAAGTACTCAACATCCTCTACCACATTTTTGTTTTTTATGCCGATCCGTGATCCAAGATGGCCGCCATTGACTCTGATTGGTTGACACATTTTCAACTTCTTCTCCAGAACCACTGCACAAAATTTCACCAAACTGCATAGAAAGTAACTACTCAAGGTCCTCTACCAAGTATAGGTATTTCATGCCGATCCGTTATCCAAGATGGCCGCCATTGGCTCTGTTTGATTGACACATTTTCATCTTCCTCTCCAGAACCCCTGCACAGAATTTCTTGCTTGCTTCTAAATATGCACTTTGTGCTCAGGTGAGCGATATAGGCCCACTTGGGCCTCTTGTTTCCATGGTAGGCATAAATACATTATTTACATAACATTCCAAATATGTGTTGAATATGTAAACCACATATCAACGATATACATTTGTATATATATTAGATATATATATATATATATATATATACATATCTAAACGCGCTATCGTATGAATTTGCGATGAGTTGTATTGATTCTAGTAATTATTTCAAGATGGCTATGTGATATTATTTTGGATATCATTTTGGTTATTCTATGGTTTCCGAAATTATTATTGTGAATTCATTGGAAAGCTTTCAACATAATTTGATTGATTGACTCGGAATTATAAAAATCGAGCGCACATAGCTAGACTGGTTGAGCCGTTCGGGATTTTCTTTTTAACTAATGGATTACTTTTTCGAATGAAGAGAAACGTAAAGGAGAAACTCGAGAACGGTTTTCAGTCTAGCACATAGCCGGCATGAGACACTTACTCAATATGAGCACTTGAATTCTCTATTTTTATGATCTGTATGTGTTATTGATCCTCTCCACATGCATTTCTACTATGCTTACACGTAGGTCTTCATAATATTTGGAATAATAAAATATCCGATGATTTAATATATTTCTTTACAAATGTTATCGCATCATGACTGATGTTTTCCGACCAATTCTTCAGCCTATATGTTTTAAGAATGAAAAGAAAGTCGTTGACAATTATATACACCTGACATAAACCATTTATCGCAGTTTTCAAACAGTGTCTATAAATCGAAATCATTTAATCTGTATATCTAACATTTAAGATTTAGATCACTTAATTTATCAAAATCGCAGTTTTGACAATAATAAATATGCTGCATGCAGTAAAAATACACGAAGGTTCAGTTTCAAACAAAGAACAAGTCGACCTTGACATAATGCCCATGTCAAATATCATGTTTTCTTTTTTAATGGGATCTTCGTTAGAAAACCTTACATAAGGCAGAGCAGTAGGAACGGTTAAAATTCAAAAAAGATCTAAAGGACGAGTTTATTTGTAGTATTTTGTGATTTGACTCAAAGAAAACTTGAGAAATTAGTAGATCTCTACTTCTCTGTCTCATTTCATTTTTCATTAATTTCCCATATTTACCTTTAGTCTTTCACTTCCTCAGGTCATTTTATGTCAACTACATCGCTTAGAAAGCTGTGGACTGCGCGGTTCCCAAACGAAGTCAGGAGAGGTATGGGTTGTTTAAACTCTTTCGTCTGAAAGTCTGTGTCAGGGAGATTCAACGTCCTTTAACCCAATGGAATTTGTAATATCACTGCATCATTCTGAAGGTCTGTGTCAGTGAGACTCAATGCCCTTTGATGTGGTTTGTTTAATCACTGCATCATTCAGTTGTTTCTGGTCCCAGAATGATATTTTTGAAATCATAGTATCATTTTGCTACATAACATATAACATGGTTAGTTGTCAATTTGCAATAAGATATCCGGTAAGTTACATATCAAAGATAATAATAGTATGGAGGACATTAAAAAGAGAAAAAACAAAAGCTCTGTATATTAAATCTTTGGCTACACAACCATTACACTTTTCTTTATAATTTAAGGTACAAGAGTATGTTCAGGTATTTTCGCGGTATTAAGGCCCCTGCACATCACTGCTGGAGCAATTTCAAATAAATTGCAATATATATATATATATCTTTTCAATACGTTAGATAGGTCTTTTGGACAGCTTTGTCATTTGTCTTTCAGTAATCAGAAGACTGACGGATCCAGAGAGGAGTGTTACTGGTATTGCATCCGTCCTTCAGTTGACACTCTTAATCAGATAGTTCCTTTTTGCTTGTTCATAAAGGTATAAATACCCCCTTTCCTAAACAAAACTTCACAAAGGAGAAATTTTCTACTATTTCTATGATGTAACCCCCTCTTTCGGAATTTTCTGGATTTGCAACCCTAAAATAAGTCAATGTACAAATAACAAATATAAACCATATGTAATATCTGAACACAAATTTTTTCGCTAGCGTATGAGGCCGCTATTCGATGTGACACAAGACTCTTATTGGCACTGATACCATTGTGCAAGGATCAGGCCAGTGTTCGATTCATGAATTGCGCCACTATTTTTAAGAGGTTAGTTACCTCCCTGTTCAATGTCGCAATGTCGTTGAAATATTGTTGAAAGCGACGTAAAACGCCAATCAACCAACCAATCTTGTACTGATACTATATTTTTAAAAATACATGTTCAGTGGCGTATACTTTGACAGATTTTACCGAAATAAATCAAATTCATTATCTAAAATGCTGAAAACGGCGGTCCAAAACTCTAATAAATTATGAAAAAAATTTCAGCTGAACCTGTTCGCGAAAATTTACAACGGATGTAAATGTTAAGCAGAATATCTTTCAAGAGAATTTAAAACTCGCCAGAAATAGTTATTTTCAAATTCGTATTTAATATGGGAAATTTAATATAGTTGTCAATACAGTTTATATAACACTTCAAGCTTGAATTTATGTAAGATTTATTCAGAAGTTTTGTTAAATAAATAAACCATATTTACAGTTCAAATGATAGGTCATGGTGTCATCTTCCTTAAAATAATTTATTGTTTGCAGAATATACAAGTCAAGACTGAAGCGCATAGCCTGACAAGCAAATGTGTACATAATATTTGAAAAAACATTCGGTTTACATAGTGAATCTTTTTAATACATTTTTTTTTCATTACGGAAGAAGTTTGAACAAATAAATAAACGTAGCGACATTTCAAACATTTTCATATGGTAAAACAGGATATGCCGGAAATATTTCCCACAAAAGGCTAGCTCTGGCATATATTGTTAGAGTTGATTTGTAAGAATCACGAGTAACTCGGGTCACAAATCTAATAAAATAGCTTTCGACTTTATAATTTTCAGTAGAATATGCCGATGATGATAATATTTTCACATGGTCAGACATAAAGTCCTTTCTTTTGCTTTTTATGCTTGAAGAAATCGCCTCGTATATCATGTCTTAAAACTGGTCGCTTTAAGTGTCACGGAACAAGTATCCTTTTATATCATGTCTTAAAACTGGTCGCCTTGGGTACACGGAACAAGTCTCCTTGTATATCATGTTTTAAATCTGGTCGCCTTGGGTGTCATGGAACAAGTCTCGTTGTGTATCATGTCTTAAAACTGGTCGCCTTATGTGTTACGGAACAAGTCTCCTTGTGTATCATGTCTTAAAACTTGTCGATTTGAGTGTCACGGATCAAGTCTCCTTGTGTATCGTGTCTTAAAACTGGTCGCCTTGAGAGTCACGGAACAAGTCTCCTTGTGTATCATGTCTTAAAACTGGTCGCTTTGAGTGTCACGGATCAAGTCTTCTTGTATATCATGTCTTAAAACTGGTCGCCTTGGATGTCACGGAACAAGTCTCCTTGTATATCATGTCTTAAAACTGGTCGCCTTATGTGTCACGGAAAAAGTCTCCTTGTGTATCATGTCTTAAAACTGGTCGTTTTGGGTGTCACGAAACGGGTCTTTTTTGTATGTCATGTCAATCAATGTATTGTAACCTCTGCCGGGGTTCGAGTCCCGCTCTGGTCAACCCGATGTCCTGTCTTTCGGATGAGACAGTAAAAACCGAGGCCCCGTGTCGTGGTATGCATGGCACGTTCAGGATCCCTCAGCTCTGCTTCGGGTGGGTCCGTTGCAAAGGTCCAAATTTGTATGCCCCGCATCAGGCAGATGCGGTCACCATATACGCGAAATTTTCGTGGTGTGACGTAAAACAAAAATCAATGTATATTAGGTCTTATAACTAGTCTCCTATTGTGTTATGTTTGTGACTAGAATTAGTCAAAATGTGTGTCATGTGCTAGAACTAGTCATCTTGTGTGTATTATCTTATGACGTGTCACCCTGTGCCACTTGTTCCCTTGTATGTAGTCTTCTTACTTTTACTAATCACCATGTATGCCATTCTTCTAAATAGTTTGTTTCATGTCTTAAAGTTAGTCACCTGTATGTTATGTTTTGAATTAATTGCCTTGTGAGACCTCGTGAGACATGTCTTAACATTGGTCGTTAAGTTAATTTAGCTTAGGACATTTGTCTTGACACAAACTTGTCATAGGCAATGACCCCCCCCCCCCCCAAAAAAAAAAAAAAAAAACAAGAAAACAAACAAATAAAAACAACCACCCTCCAAACCCCCTCCCCAAAATCAACCTAAAAAACACCTAAAAGACAAAAATAAATAAATTAAACAATAAAACTACCCCGAAAAACTACAACAAATGGAAATCCCCCCCCCCCCTACACACACACACACACACACACACACACAAAGAAACATAGGCCCTTGTGGAATGGACTTTGACCAAGTAATTTTACACGTCGGGCCTGGCTTATCGGCAGGAGATGTTTTTCCTGGATGCCTGATCTCACCATCGTCTGATGAACCGTCTACTTAGTATCGACATCGTGTCTTTATGGCCCATTATTCTTATAGATTTGTTACCAATATATCATTTAGATTTCCAAACCGGTAGGAATACAGTAATTTTACCGGTTTTAGTTTTAAGCAAGAAAAAAATATATAACTCTTATTATTGGTTTACGTCGTGTATGCAGTGAATGAATGCAGCTCTTTAAACTGTTTTCACCTGTATGACGTGTGATTATAAGAGAAACACTTTAACCATTCGAATCTTACGAGAAATATCAACTCACATTAAGCCAGCACAGTCCTGTCACTGGATGACAATACCTCAAGTTTAGTATATCTGTCAGACATAAATGCATATGTATTTAGATGATAGAACATATATTTGGGTCTTAACCGAGAAAAGAGAATAAAGAAATTCCATTTTATCTGATTATGAATGAATAAATGAGTACATTTACGGATAGAATAATTTTAGTGTATATGATGAGAAAAAAGTAGGACATTATAATAGAAATGTGTTAAATACTTCGAACGTGTGCCATGAAGTTTGCAGGTGAAAGTTATTCGATGAGAAGATTGATTGATTGATTGATTGATTGATTATTGTTTTACGTCGCTCCACGATTATTTCACGTACATGGTGATGGCATCTGCCTGATGCATTGGATACAAATTTAGACATTTGCAACGGACCCACCCGAAGCAGTGAGTGATCTTTTACGTGCTACGCCTACCGTGACACGGGACCTCGGTTTTTACTGTCTCATCCGAAAGACAGAACACCGGTGTGCCCAGGACAGGAGTCGAACCCGGGACCTCTCGATCACGAGCCGAGCTCCTCATCCACTAGGCCACACCGGCTTACGATGAGAAGAACTACACCTTTACGATACTAAGAGACTACATGTAGAGCATTGTTGATGTGAAAATTGAGCTCTTACATATACTCTTGTCTTTCCTCCGCATGCCAGATTTGTTTACATTATATTTGTATGTATTCATGTACCTATAAGCCATTTTACTTTTGGTTCATAAACTACTACTACTACTACTACTACTACTACTACTACTACTACTACTACTACACCACCCTAACTACTACTACAACAGCAGGGAGAAATGGAGAGACATCCGACTTAGGTGTAAGGCAGAGGTCACCTAGGAGATATACCAAAAACTACTACTACTGCTACTACTACTACTACTACTACTACTACTACACCGGGGTAATTTTTCCACTTCATATATATCTCAGGAAAGAAAAAGAGAATTTCAGAATGAACGAGGATACGTTAGTCGGTAACATGTTAAACGTGACCGGAAGGTCCCGGTTCGACTCCAACCGACAGCTCACCTGTGTCCTTTCAGATGAGACATTAGAAACCGAGAGCCAGTGCCACAGAAAACGTCTACAAGTGAATGATCGCTCGCTGTTTCGGATAGGTCGGATGGATGTGATGTATAACGAGAAACAATCAAACAAAATACTCTACAGCAAAAAAGTAGAAAACAATATAAAATAGTCTGTTATTTTTTTTAATTCATTATTATTTTATTCTTCATATTCAGCTTTTATATAATTTTCTTTAAAAGGGTATGTCACTCTACTGGGAATATAAATATGAAATGATACCAGAAAACCCTATCCAAAAATTATTTCTAATGATTTACACCAGTTCCTCTAATTTTATAATTTTAATACTTTGTTTATGTAAATTTAGATATTGAATTTTGAGCGTGTATTACAAGGTTCATTATCGTTATTTATGATAGTAAATTCCAATCAAATTAAATGTCGTGTTTGTTTTAGTTTTGCTTTAAAAGGAAGACAACTATGCATTTTGCAATGCTAATTTATTATAGTGGTTTTCAAAGTAAGAAAGACAACTCGAATCAAAAGCTGTTACTTATAATTTAATTCGGGAACTTAAATGTAAAACAAGAAAAACATTGATACAAAGCATCAATTCGCCGCCAGAACGAAAAATTCATGAAAGTTTTCGCTTCCAGAGATTTGAACCCATTTTTATGATCATAATCTGAACCAGCACAACGTTAGTGTAAGGGAAGCAGTTTGGTGTCTGTAATGCACAGATGTTTTCCTTATGCAGACAAAAGGATAATAAACAAAATCAGTGATAGCAACAACAACAAGAGAAAGGAATAAATTGACTAATCATTGTATAAAGACGAATACAATAATTCCCGAATGAAACGTAATACGAGTTAACTTCAGAGGAGAAGGCATTAAGTGTACAAATAATAAAATGTGTAGAAATATTTTTACTTTTCATAAATTAAATGTTAATTATACTCTTTCATGTTATTTTCATTGTCGTTGGTTTCCATTTCCTTCTAAGTAGTAGCGCCACACCATTATAATGAAGCGAACACAAAATGTAACGAGAACAACTTCTCCCAAAATACACGAGACTATGAGCTCAGAAAAAAAACCCCATCGATATAATCACCGATCTACTGGCCGGCGATAATAATGTATACGTCATACATCTTTTTTCGAATACACATATTTAACATATAAAATTGCGTCATGTATACCGAGGAAATAAAGATATGAAACATTTTCGACAAATCGGGAAATTAGCGAGTTAATGTAAAATAAAAACCTATTATAATAGATCTAACGGAAACGGAACATTTGTGACGTCACACAACTACTCGTTGTTTTAAAAAAGATAAATATACAAGGCATGCGAACAAAATTCATATTTTAGATATCTCTCATGACATACATAACATTGAAACATAGAATTATATTTGTCCGCACATATTGGGCTGTTGTTACACACGAGTTATCGTTCTTCAGACATCTCTCTCTCTCTCTCTCTCTCTCTCTACTCCTACACCAAATCGTTTGTTTTCAAAAAATATTCAATACTTTATCAATATTTATCTTACCTATTTAAATCTTGTCATTGATGTTTTTCAGCTACTCGAAAATAAAAAGGCATTGACATCGTTTTAGCACAACTAGTGTTTTAGTTCAAAAGTTAGAACTCTCACCAGATTAGCGGAATAATCGATTAGGGGCGTAAAACAACAACAACAGCAACAACAATCAATCAATCAATCAATCAATCAAATGGTAGATATGCGGTCGAGCATCTTTGCATAGGTCCACATAAGAATCAGGAAAGGGGTGATACACAGGAAAATAGCTGTCATTTTAGCTGCCTCTTGTTAAACGTACTTATATTTGTATATTCCGCTAAATAGTAATCCATCGCTGAGATACAGATATATTCATCGCATCAATTTATTTATTCAGTATTAAGGGACGGGGTGTAGTAATGGCGAACGTTTTCCCTAAACATGTCCACAGATATTACACATCAAAATCTCTTTTCATAATCCATATTTTACAAATGATTTTTTTTTTCTTGAAAGTGGTATTTTACTGAATCAAAACGTAAATGAACAGTTTTACAAATTGTTTTGATGTATTATTTTTTAACCTGGATTGTGCAGCAGCTAGGTATGTAGATCTCGCTTTTCCTGAACGCTACGCTTAAAAGATAGCAGCTAAGTAAAATAGCACTTCTTTTGAAAAATGCAGTCGCTTCAACGACTAGACGTACATCCAAAAGGACCAATGTATACATCTACTCCTACAAATTGAACAATTTTAATCAGATTTATATTGTATTAACTGCGTGTATATGTGTTCAATGTTGTATCAAGTACGTGTACATGTTATTCAATGTTGTATCCAGTACGTGTTCAATATTGTATCAAGTACGTGTACATCTTGTTCAATATTGTATCAAGTACGTGTACATGTGTTCAATGTTGTATCAAGTACGTGTACATGTGTTCAATGTTGTATCAAGTACGTGTACATGTGTTCAATGTTGTATCAAGTACGTGTACATGTGTTTAATGTTGTATCAAGTACGTGTACATGTGTTCAATGTTGTATCAAGTACGTGTACATGTGTTCAATGTTGTATCAAGTACGTGTACATAGTGTTCAATATTGTATCAAGTACGTGTACATGTTGTTGAATATTGTTTCAAGTACGTGTATATGTGTTCAATGTTGTATCAAGTACGTGTACATGTTATTCAATGTTGTATCCAGTACGTGTTCTATATTTTATCAAGTACGTGTACATATGTTGTTCAATGTTGTATCAAGAACGTGCTCATATTATTCTATATTGTATCAAGTACGTGTACATGTTGTTCTATATTGTATCAAGTAGGTGAATATGTTCTATATTGTATCATGTACGTGTACATGTTGTTCTATATTGTATCAAGTAGGTGAACATGTTCTATATTGTATCATGTTAGTGTACTTGTTGTTCTATATTATACCAAATAGGCAAACATGTTCTATACTGTATCATGTACGTGTACATGTTGTTCAATATTGTATCAAGTACGTGTACATGTTGTTCAATATTGTATCAAGTACGTGTACATGTGTTCAATGTTGTATCAAGTACGTGTACATGTGTTCAATGTTGTATCAAGTACGTGTACATGTGTTCAATGTTGTATCAAGTACGTGTACATGTGTTCAATGTTGTATCAAGTACGTGTACATGTGTTTAATGTTGTATCAAGTACGTGTACATGTGTTCAATGTTGTATCAAGTACGTGTACATGTGTTCAATGTTGTATCAAGTACGTGTACATAGTGTTCAATATTGTATCAAGTACGTGTACATGTTGTTGAATATTGTATCAAGTACGTGTATATGTGTTCAATGTTGTATCAAGTACGTGTACATGTTATTCAATGTTGTATCCAGTACGTGTTCTATATTGTATCAAGTACGTGTACATATGTTGTTCAATGTTGTATCAAGAACGTGCTCATATTATTCTATATTGTATCAAGTACGTGTACATGTTGTTCTATATTGTATCAAGTAGGTGAATATGTTCTATATTGTATCGTGTACGTGTACATGTTGTTCTATATTGTATCAAGTAGGTGAACATGTTCTATATTGTATCATGTTAGTGTACTTGTTGTTCTATATTATACCAAATAGGCAAACATGTTCTATACTGTATCATGTACGTGTACATGTTGTTCAATATTGTATCAAGTACGTGTACATCTTGTTCAATATTGTATCAAGTACGTGTACATGTGTTCAATGTTGTATCAAGTACGTGTACATGGGTTCAATGTTGTATCAAGTACGTGTACATGTGTTCAATGTTGTATCAAGTACGTGTACATGTGTTCAATGTTGTATCAAGTACGTGTACATGTGTTCAATGTTGTATCAAGTACGTGTACATGTTGTTGAATATTGTATCAAGTACGTGTATATGTGTTCAATGTTGTATCAAGTACGTGTACATGTTATTCAATGTTGTATCCAGTACGTGTTCTATATTGTATCAAGTACGTGAACATATGTTGTTCAATGTTGTATCAAGAACGTGCTCATATTATTCTATATTGTATCAAGTACGTGTACATGTTGTTCTATATTGTATCAAGTAGGTGAATATGTTCTATATTGTATCATGTACGTGTACATGTTGTTCTATATTGTATCAAGTAGGTGAACATGTTCTATATTGTATCATGTTAGTGTACTTATTGTTATATATTATACCAAATAGGCAAACATGTTCTATACTGTATCATGTACGTGTACATGGAGTTCTATATTGTATCAAGTACGTGTACATCTTGTTCTATATTGTACCAAATAGGCGAACATGTTCTATATTGTATCATGTACGTGTACATGGAGTTCTATATTGTATCAAGTACATGTACATGTTGTTCTATATTGTACCAAATAGGCGAACATGTTCTATATTGTATCATGTACGTGTACATGGAGTTCTATATTGTATCATGTACGTGTACATGTTGTTCTATATTGTACCAAATAGGCGAACATGTTCTATATTGTATCATGTACGTGTACATGGAGTTCTATATTGTATCATGTACGTGTACTTGTTGTTCTATATTGTACCAAATAGGCGAACATGTTCTATATTGTATCATGTACGTGTACATGGAGTTCTATATTGTATCATGTACGTGTACTTGTTGTTCTATATTGTACCAAATAGGCGAACCTGTTCTATATTGTATCATGTACGTGTACATATATTGTTCTGAATTTTGAACCTCTATTGCGGCGAGGGATATGGTGACGAGTAAGAAAATGTGATTTCGAAAAACAACCTTAATTGGTTGGAGATAGTAAACAAAGAGAAGGAGTACATGTAGTTTAAAAACCTTTTACAATTTTACCTATCTCTTATTGGCTAAAAGTATATGTATTGGTTCCAGAATGACAAAAATATCATTAAAACACATGGCAATGCACACAATAATATTTATGAGACATCATTCAGTAGTAAATGAAATTAGGGTAAGATTCAGATCTAACATGACAATAATGTACACAGACGTAGGAACCAGAGGTAGCTTGATGATATTGAATCTGTGAAAATGATAGTTTTACTTATTTCACGTTCCAAAAATAGATTTCTTATTGAAGTATAGACCCTTTCACAATAACTGTGGGACTGATGTCTTTGGGGAAGAAATGATCACTATTCCTGCAAAACGACGTAAGGCACAATCAGTATCTGAATAGGACGTCAAGATTTTTACGGGAAACGTAACTATTCTCCCCCCAAAACGCTAGTCCCGCGGTTATTGTGAAAGGGTCTATTTGTTCATGTAATATAAGTAACATTGTTTGGAATCCGGATAGGGCCATATCCACACCTTCGCATTGTAAAGTTTGATAACTGTAACGCGATGATGCGATGGCGATGACGCGATAGTGCGATGTCGATGACGCGATGGCGATGAAGCGATAACGCGATGGTGCGATAATGCGATGGCGATGACGCGATAGTGTGATGACCATGAAGCGATGGAGCATCACTTCATCGTCATCGCACTATCGTTTTATCATCATCGCACTATCGGGTCATCGCCATCGCATTATCGCACCATAGCATCTGCTATGTGCATGTATATTTATCTATGCCCGTTTAAGAGAATGGCTGGCATTAACGAAGCCACATTTCTTTCAATGATATACAAATGAGGAGATACGACCGCTGTCATTGAACCAAGACTTCCAAACATACTTCATGAAAATCTATGCACTCTTAAGATTCCATCAAATACATATTTGATTAATTTCTGTCAGCATCCGAATCCTTTTTATATTTTTTTTATAGAATTTATTATCAGTCAATATATTTTAAGGATTTTAAAAGGGAATACTCTTCAAAATGTATATTGGTTATCGATATTGGTTATTGATTACCTCTGTATGCACCCGGTCTGAGGAAGAGGTTGGTCAAAGGAGGGTACCCTCTGTCACCTACTTTTGCCTCTTGTGTGGCCACCTGTGTTGTCAGATCAAGAAGGAAATAATAAGAATTGTAAGCAGGGGTATGAATACTTCATTTCTACCAAGTTTTAGTATTTGTATAAGTTCATGAGACTTTCACTAAAATAACACCAAACAGAAAACCTCCAAAGATAGCACTATAATTAGATAAGTAAAATTTGTCTTGTTTGTTTGTATATATCCTTTTTAGCATTTATATACATGTACTTGTATTATGTTATATGAAAACCTAATTACCGAGGGATGTTAGTGCTTGGCGGAAGGTCTAACTAGCAAAACGCGAAAAGCTCTCTGTCTGGGTACTGTCAGTCCCTAGCTGGTACATGTAAATAACTATGGTATCATATACATGTTGTCTTGTTTATATTCATGTATACATTGTATAAAACTTTTGATATAAGAAGCATTGTACTGGGGGTTGTCAGTGCCTAGTGGAGGGTCTAACTAGCGAAACGCATAAAGCTCTCCATCTGGGTATTGGCTGTCCCTTGTCTTGTAGTCATGCAAATGTATGTATGTGTGTAAGTAGACACACACCAGCACTTCTCATACTGGATAATTTCTTAAATATAAATTAGAAAGTAAATACCTAAATCGTTCATATTAAATGACCACATAA
Organism: Pteria penguin; assembly: GCA_035048485.1. Classification (NCBI taxonomy): domain Eukaryota; kingdom Metazoa; phylum Mollusca; class Bivalvia; order Pterioida; family Pteriidae; genus Pteria; species Pteria penguin. The sequence goes on along the minus strand of CM068580.1, from coordinate 61,924,202 downwards.
AATAAATAAACTCCTCTATCAAAACTGAGCCATATTTTTATTTCATTATTTTAATTACTTATCTGCTGATTTCAGTATTTAATCTTGTCAACATTCGTAATAGTTTCTGCAGGTTTTCTAAATTTATTTTATATCAAAGTTTCAAGTACGACGATATGTTTGTTCCTATCTTAAGATTATCCTTATATCTTGTTAACTTAACACAAATATTGTGTGTGAATGATGTTTTTAAGAAGGAGAAATGCCAGGAGGACCTTATAAATATCAATTTTATGATATATCATTGGTATTATATAAGTATGCATGTTAAGATTGATTACCTTGTAATATGTTAGCACATTAAACATCCCTCGCTGTCTTCGGATAAGACAGTATAACCGATGCCCCATGTCACAACACACGTTTATTCATTAAACATCCCTCGCTGTCTTCGGATAAGACAGTATAACCTGATGCCCCATGTCACTACACACGTTAGCACATTAAACATCCCTCGCTGTCTTCAGATAAGACAGTAAAACCTGATGCCCCATGTCACTACACACGTTATCGCATTAAACATCCCTCGCTTTCTTTGGAAAAGACAGTATAACCCGATGCCCCGTGTCACTACATACGTTAGCACATTCAACATCCCTCGTTGTTTTCGGATAAGTCAGTATAACCGATGCCCCATGTGACAACACTTGTGAACTCTTTAAACATCCCTCGCTGTCTTCGGATAAGACAGTATAACCGATGCCCCATGTCACTACACACGTTAGCAAATTTAACGTCCCTCGCTGTCTTCGGATAAGACAGTATAACCCGATGCCCCGTGTCACTACATACGTTAGCACATTAAACATCCCTCGCTGTCTTCGGATAAGACAGTATAACCGGATGCCCCGTGCCACAACACACGTTAAGACATTAAACATCCCTCGCTGTCTTCGGATAAGACAGTATAACCCGATGCCCCATGTAACTACACACGTTAGCACATTAAACGTCCCTCGCTGTCTTCAGATAAGACAGTATAACCCGATGCCCCATGTCACTACACACGTTAGCATATTTAACATCCCTCGCTGTCTTCGGATAAGACAGCAAAACCCGATGCCCCGTGTCACTACATACGTTAGCACATTCAACATCCCTCGCTGTCTTCGGATAAGACAGTATAACCCGATGCCCCATGTCACTACACACGTTAGCACATTAAACATCCCTCGCTGTCTTCAGATAAGACAGTATAACCCGATGCCCCATGTCACTACACACGTTAGCATATTTAACATCCCTCGCTGTCTTCGGATAAGACAGCAAAACCCGATGCCCCGTGCCACTACATACGTTAGCACATTCAACATCCCTCGCTGTTTTCGGAAAAGACAGTATAACCGATGCCCCATATCACAACACTTGTGAACTCATTAAACATCCCTCGATGTCTTCGGATAAGACAGCAAAACCCGATGCCCCGTGTCACTACATACGTTAGCACATTAAACATCCCTCTCTGTATTCGGATAAGACAGTATAACTGGATGCCCCATGTCACTACACACGTTAAGACATTAAACATCCCTCTCTGTCTTCGGATAAGACAGATAACCCGATGCCCCATGTGACAACACACGTTAACTCATTAAACATCCCTCGCTGTCTTCGGATAAGACAGTATAACCCGATGCCCCATGTGACAACACACGTTAGCTCATTAAACATTCCTCGCTGTCTTCGGATAAGACATTATAACCCGATGCCCCATGTCACCACCACCACCACCACCACAACAACAACAACAAAAACAACAACAACAACAGCAACAACAACGAATTTCATATTCCATCAATCATTGTTCACAACTTAATGACTTTATAACAAGAATATTAAGAACTTCGTCTCCAAAAATGGTACATCGTCGATAAAGACGATATATCTGAGCTTGTCATCAAAGTTATGAAAAAGAAATAAAAGAATAAATAAATATACGAATGAATTTATCATGGAAAGAACACCAATGTATTGTTAAAGCATTGTGCTGGTTTGTTCATATATCTATTTATTCACTCATAAATCTTTGAAAAGAAGAGGTCAAAACCTTCTATATATGTCTCTGTGAAAAAAAGATTACTGCAGGATTAATAAACAGCGCTTTAATACAAGTTTTCTGACTGAAAGGGTAAACATCGTTCTTTAATTTCCCTACTGTTTCATGGGATTCCTACAAAAATTAATTACAATTTTCATAATTTTGTTGAAATGGAGATTCACTTAAAATGTATGTTCAGTCATCATGCTAACCATGGATTAACGATTATCGGAAACAATTAACAAAATGTGGCGGATAACAAACGGTGCGTGTACCTTTTTAACTGTAGTATAACAGAATAAATAAAAAAGTGATCCCGTTTTATTGACTCTCGTGTAAAGAAAAACAAGAAAAGCAAGTGGTATAGTAATGAAACTATTTGTGGAGACACTATCCATTTCCCGATGATGTATCGCAACACTGCAAGGCTTTCACAAAATCTATCATGTTAACCACCATATGACAAAACTCAATTGGAAAGCAATTAAGTTACTAATAGACTCAAAAATCGGGAAATTATCCCACGGGGTAGGACGGATTAGAATTACTTTTCCGTATCAGATTTACATGGAATTCCAAAATCGCATTGTTGGTTTACAGTTGATGACGTCATTCTAATGTGCATTTGTAAATACAAGGCGGATGCCATATTTAATATTGATGGTGATTGCTTGGCGGGCAGGTGAAGTGCGATTTCACGAGATGGGGGTTTTACTCGGTATTACGCGCGAAAACTACTGTATCGAACTTTGTTCAAAGAGATCGTATTAAGGGTTTGGTTTACGATACTGACGACCCAAGTTCGAGTCCTTGTAGGGTCAACTATCTGTGAGAGGTTTGTAATCTCAACTTACATGCCGCAAAGTGAAAATTTGTTGAAAAATCAAGTAACACTTAAGTACATTAATCTATACACTGGAAACACACAAGGGTTTCAGTTTCCAATGGAGGATTTTAAATAACATTAGATGTACAGATAAATTTACAGAGTATGATAACGTGGTTATACGGTGGGAGATATAGTTTTCCAGCAACCTGTTGTTAACCTCCCCCCCCCCCCCTCTCTCTCTCTTTCCTAATGAAAAAAAAAAGAAAAGAAGAGAAAGAAAGAAAAAAAACCCCGAAAAATGAAAACAACAACAAAAAAAAACAACAAAAGATAACAAAAGCAGAAATAAAACATCCAAAAAAACCAAAAAGCTAAAACAAACGAACAAAGCAAAAACTTAAAACTAAAAACACCCCCTCCCCCTCCCCACCAAAAAAAAAAAGAAAACCGAAAAAAGGGAAAAGAGAGAGAGAGAGAGAGAGAGAGAGAGAGAGAGAGAAAACAAATCATTTCCGTTTCCGTCTCAGTCAATAAAATTAACGAAACAAAATGAATAGTAAGAACATTATTTGAAAGGGTATATGTATTAGTTAATTAACAAAAATTTCAATTTCTTATAAACTTTTATAAACGGATATTGTTAGGGATTCTAGGTGATAAGTGCGGCCACAAGAAAAAGACATTGGTTAGGCACGTATTCAATACGACTGTACACACCAAATCTTCTCAAAAGTTTTCAGCAGATATGCATTTGTCAATGGGTAGATTTACCTGCATAGGGAGCAACCATTTGATTTTGAGGGGGGGGGGGGGGGGGGGGGGCAGGAAAACTTTCACCGGCCTGAATAATTTTTTTTGCCAAATTTCAAAGCTGGATCATTTTTTAAAAATTTATTTATTGGGGTTTTTTGCCGGCCCTTCGGGCCGGATTATTTTTTTTTCCCCAAAATTTGAGCCGGACTTTTTTTTTTTGCAAAGTCTTCCTGTCCCCCCTTCCTAAAAATCAAATGGTTGCTCCCTTATTTAGATTTTGTGTCGTGGCGGTCAGTGTTTAGAATAAGAAAAAACTGAAAATCCCGGATCTTACCATCAACTTGCCAGGTACCCAAGTAGATCTTTTGATTGGATCACCTTGGAATCGCACCTAGACCTGGCAGAAAGGATGAAGCGACCTCCAACGCAGACCTTTAAAAGTCCATTCGGCTATCGAATTTAAAAACTCAAAATCAAAATTCGTACTTTGATAAAAATTACATTTGATTGAAGTATCTTTCAGATGTAAACTATGAAACTTCAGTAAAGGTTACGAATTTCTGTCTTACGTGAAAATAATGAGCACTTTAGTAAATTGGTACAATAAAATCGACTATAAAGTATAGACCATGGATCGTTATCGAGACGTCGAATCTGTGAAATGTTTGACTTGTGTCATATTTGTCAAAGCACATTCGATACTCCGTAATGAGAAACCTTTTAACAAATAATTTATTCCGATATGTCTATTTTCCATTATGATGGTGTTTACTTTCAATGGATCTTGCTGGGTTTTATCGTTCAAGTAGCCGAAGCAAACGACACTGCTATAATTTACTCTGTCGTTTGGGAGACCGATGTAAGACAATGTTATGTTCCACAAAATGATGACAATGTTTCTTAAGTAGCTTAGTTTTTGGTTTTGTCGTACGAATTTCTATATAAGATGCACTATTAAGCTAAAAAAACCCCGAAATTTTAAAACAGAAAATGTGATTTATTGTGTGCCACCATCAACTATTTACGGACAAAAACGTGGCGCCATTAAATGTCGATTTCCAGATTGCACCTGCTAGGAAATACTCTTGATATTAACATCTAAGGTCAATAAAGGGAATAAGCTGTTCATTACCATGGTTACCATTCTTGAATCCTAAATCATGACCTTCCCGTGAGACATCCTCACCCACGACGAAATTCATCCAGTATACATTCTCTTCCACGGGCGAGTAATTTATATTTTCAGTATCATGAAGCATTTCCTAGTTATCGGACATTCATCACGAAGTAGAATTTCTCCCTGTATACCCCAAATGTCGGTACCTAGGAAATTTCTTAGACCTTTCTTGTTATATTCATTACTCTAACGAATGGGAAAATGATTAAATATTTTTATGCTCTGTACCTGTCTTCAAAAAGCCAAAAGTCTTTACAGAGATAAACCAAAAGATTCAAATTGTCAAATGACCTTGTAATTTTGAAATACATAAAAAAAATTTCTTGGTAAATTACAATAAAAAAACCAAGTAAGACTTATGAAAATTTGTGCGTGTATGTGTGTGAAGTAGGTATCTTGATGTATGTTGTCAAAAGTGATGTAGGTATTTTATGCATGTTGTCAAAAATTCAACTAGAGGAGAGACATATTGACCCAATGTGTTCTCGAAAATGTAATAGATATTAGAACATATATGCGTTTTAAATGGGTGAATAATGTCAATGAAAATTGACAGTAAAAATGTATATGTGAATGACTTGGGGCTTTTATTTTGGTTTGTTTGTTTTAGTTTGTTTTTGGGGGTTTTTTTTGGGGGGGGGGAGGGGGAGGTGGGTTTGGGTTTTTTGGGGGGGGGGGGGGGGTCGGGGGGTGTTTCTGTTTGTTTTTTATTTTTGTTTTTGCTTTTGATTTTTTTTTTTAATTTTGGTTTTTTGGTTTTTTGTTGAATTTCAGACTTTCCTTGTTTATGTATATATTCATATTTTTTAGGTTGTATCAAACCTATTCAATAACACAAGGGACAGTTAGGAGTGGAAGATACATATGTGAGTTTGAAGTAAATGTTTCTGGATGATCATTCGTTTCCGGTAAACACACAGGTAAAAGTAAGTTTTAATTTTAAAAAGATATGTCCTTGCACATGATTTTAATTTCTTCAAGAGCTTTGACGAATTAAATGGTTGATTCAAACCCTGTCTGTTCGGTTAATTAATAAAAATCGTTTGTCAGCACAATGCTAATTTGATCTTTGCAGAAAATAAAAAATGATTATAAAACTAATTCATCAACTAAGTGAATGAGAAAAACAAACAAACGAGTGAATGAATAAATGAAATTTGAAAATTGTTCGAATCTCCTTCCTATGGTGTGCATAGTATAAATACCAAAAAAAAAAAAAAAACAAAATAATCAAAATGAAAATTAATTTCCATTACATAAAAAATCAAATTACAGCGCAAAAAATATCTGGATAAGAAAAAAATTGTTTATTTATTTGACTTAGCGATGTTGAATATGAGTCAATTGCTCCCTTTTACGTAATATTCGAGAATCTTATGTTGTATTGAATCAGAAGACCTCCTTGGTGAATGTTTCAGCTTTTATATTTTCTGGATTACGCTTAATAAAATATAACTTTTAACACGCACCGGGACTATTTGAATGTCTCTTGTCATTGTTTGGATTAAAATTTGTCTACATTAAAAGAATAATACTCTCATGGGAAATTTATAATCTCTAAAATGACATGGAGTAGGTGAGATGATGTGCAGAGGGTTATATATGTCAATCAGGAAATTCTTAAGAGGAGGAAAAGATACATAATATTTACGATTTTCTTTCGACAGAACGAAAAATATTTGTGCATATGAAGATAAAATCACGTGTGTTGAATTCTACAGTATTTTCATTACTTTATACTTTCAAGTGGCACGTAATGTGTATAACTTTGCTTGATTGAATCTATTGCGTGCTTTTTATCGTGTTTTCGTTTGAGTCGCGATAGCCAATTACTGTATCAGTTGTTTAAATGGGTCTCTGTTTTTTTTTTTTATTTTTATTTTTTTTTTTTTTGGAGGGTGTTCCGAATACTCGAATACATGTAGTTTGTTCCGAAAATGCGGCAAACGTAAATCTTATGAAAGAAGAGTTTGTCAAGAAGTTGTTTAAACGAACTGAATCTTTCCGTATTAAAAAGGTTTTATGGTTTGTTTGTTTGTTTATTTGTTTTTTTAATTAATAATCGTTCCAAATATAGTTTTATGTTCTGGTGTTCGTATTACATCACTTTATTCATACATATACATATATTGTGTTTCACTAACTGTATACACATTTGATTTTAACGTACTTTTTTCTTTCATATAATCGCTGTCTAGACATTCATAAATTTTATTCGCAAGAAGAGGAAGAAGAAGAAATGAAATACTTATCGCAAAGTTGCTCAGAATTGTCAGTTTCAAAGCAAACTCTACTAAACAACTTACAGACTTACCTAATAAGAAAATTATTAAATATGTTTCATGTCTTTAATAAATGTTTGCGTTATATTCTTTAAGAATGTACTCTGTCAATAGATACCATACTTTTTGGCGCCTGTGCCTTTGTTCTTGCAAAACGCAAGCACGACGTATAATTAAAATTACCCTAAAGTGTCCTGCACAATCAATATACTATGGCCAGTTTGATACTAATTGTGAAAGTGTAAGTATGTTTATATAAATGAGGTGTTCCAGTTAGTATTGTGTCAAATGCTAACGGTAGTAGTGTATTAAGATGTTTCAAATGGGATTGATCGACCAGAGCGTCAATATTGACTGTAGGCGATATTTTTGCCTTGACAAACTGATACAAAATTCTTTAATTGTATGTAAACACTGCCATCTTTCAAAAATCACACTACGCTGATGTGAACGTCTGTATAATGATATATGGATGTATTGATAGAAACATGGGAACATGATAATATAATGGGCGAAGTTTATAGGAAAGTCTATCAGGAAAAGACCACCTTTTTCAAAAACAACAACAACAACAACAACAACAACAATAATAATAATAATAATAATAATAATAATAATAATAATAATAATAATAATAAATGAAATAAACGAATAAATAGGAAGATCAAAAATATAAAATAAATAGATTTATTCTGATAATTATTTGATTATTTGCTAAAACATATTTTGGAATTTGAATTGTGGAGAAGTTTACCCTTTCTCCAAGCAAAACAAAAACCAAAAAAAAAAAAAAAAAAAAAAAAAACCCCAATATTTTCAAGAATAAACAAAACGGCCAATATTAAAAGTTTATTAAAGTATGTCAGAGGCGAAAGACACGTTGAAGTTAAAACAAGCTCGTTGTGAACAAAAAGATGTACGGAAAGGCGGGGGGGGGGGGGGGGGGGGGGGGGTGATTATGTTTAACTTGCAATGATTTTTTGTACGGGCGTGGGACTGGAGTCGCTGGTACACTACCCATTCATATATTGAGCTAAGTGTAAAAACACAAGCATTCATATCTTGACCACAGTGAAAAACATACCCATTCCGACTATTCATATATTTTGTGATGAGAAAGATACCCATTGATATATATTTGAAGGGAAAATGATACCCCTTATTATACTGAGTGGCCTTAAAAGTATACCTCATTCAAGCCGTACGTCTGTGTATACCTTTATATAGGTTGCCCCCCCCCCCCTTTCCATCACCGGTGACGGTGCAATCCAATAAGGTTTACTATTTACCGTAACAAAATTAAAACCGTATAAATAAAATGTATTTTGAAAACCAAATATTACATTTGTTTTTAACTTTTTGTTTGCTACATGTATTAGAAATAGCCACATGGCATGTCTTGGCAAAATAGTTATACGGTACAATTCACATACAAGTAAAAGTATACTGCCGAAATATCTTTATAATTCTTGAAGTGTTTTCATCCGAATACAATCACCAAAACTTGTCACAAAGCAGGTCAACGTCTCCAAATTTTATCCTCTACGGCTTCCTAATACGTACAAGTAGCATCAACTTAGCAGTAGGAAGACACGGTATGTTTGCGCCATTTGCATATGTAAAGATCTTTCGGATAGAATCTAGCTAATAAAGAACCCAGACCGGACCGTAGTTCCCGTAACGGCATACTCAAGTCAACACAGTCTAGCTTCCCTACTATATTGACATATGATTTTGAAGAAGCGACAGTCACTCTCGAGTCACTGTCTTGTGTGTACAATAAATATTTGGGAATACCTAGTTGTTACAAGGCACTATTGTATCATAGTGGTGTGTCAATACTTATGTTTGATCTTATCCTATCTTGTTACGACAGTTGGTCTATATCCCCCTATCTTGTTATTTCACACCCATTATATGCCCAGACTCGTGTCTATGGTATTTCTTTAGGCCTCTCCCTTCTCCTTTCGTTACAAGGTAATGTCTTATACAATATGACTATCCTGTTATTGATGAATAAACAAAAAGAGACATTAATTAATGTAAATGGTAGCTTCAATTATTGTAGAATTTTGTGTTTTTCAAAAATTCCACTCATAATCCACTTTGGATAAAAGTAATAAATAAATAAATAGATAGATAAATAGAAAATTTTACAAATTATTTTGATTTCTTTTCTTTCTTTTTTTTTTTTTTTGTACTAAATTTTGAAATGAATTTAAGATAAAATCTCATTGACTGCATTGAATAGGACACACACCATTATGAGTTTCTAAAAGTAAAAGCAAAGCACTAAACATTGTATTGAATATGTTTATAAGTTGTTGATATAAGTTTTTGCGTAAGTATCTCGTGATAAATTTTCGGGATTTCAAGACTATTTATTAACGCTTTTTGCTGCCGTAAAAACGTTTTTGAGAATACCAAAACCAAAACAAATCGAAAAGTTCGTGGATCGTGACCGAAAGGTTCCGAGTGCAAGTCCAACTCGTATGTCAAATCTGTGTCATGTGTCTCGGAAGGGACAGTCAAATTCGAGATCTGTTTCACGCTAGATGTGGCACGCGAAAGTTTCACTGTTGCCTCGGGTGAATCGGTTTCATAGATCTACATTTCTTTGCAATGTATCAGACAGATGCTGTTACCATATCATTGAAACTTCCTTGGTGTGACGTACAGCAAAAATTTATCAAACAAACGAAAGGAAAATTCAAAGATCGACAACAGCTGAGTCATTCTGTTAATGTATACCAAAGCTAAAATGATCGAGTCCTTTTGCTGCAACCGAGTGTTTCACAGACTAATTCAAAGGAGGCTAGTAACAGATAATGTAATACTGATACAGTGGGGGATCCAAGATTTCCAAAAAAAAAGGGGGGGGGGGGGCGGCACATATGAAAGCCAAGTATTAGCTGAAATACTTACACTCTGGGTGCCAAACCTGGAGTTTTACTTATTTTATTTGAGTGTTTTCAACCTTTTCATCTATATAATTATACATTTGTAACTTGTAAATTTGTGGCGAAAAGGAACCCCCTCCTGTCTCTCTACATCCGCCACTGTGGTGATAAAATATGTCCCTGATTATACTTAGATTATCAAAATTTCAAATCTATTCTAATGAACATACAAATTTTAAGCATAAAATAGCCATACATGTGCTGTGTGAGTATATGTTTTAAAGATTTGTTCTTTGTTGTTGTTGTTTTTTTTTTTTTTGGTTTTTTTTGGGGGGGGGGGTGTTGTTTTTTTGGGGGGGTTTGTTCTTTATTTTATTTTTTTATAATTATTATTTTTTTGTTTGTTTGTTTTGTTTTGTGGTTTTTTATGTATTTTTCTGTAGGAAACTTGCAGAAAAATCCGACAAGATCGGGAGAGCAGGCATCTTGAAGCCGCAATTAGAATATGACATTAACCAAATACATGTATCTTACCACGTTCAAATCTTCAAATATGACGTCTGACATGTGTGTAAAGTACATGAAATCTAGGACTGACGATAGTTACCAAGGCATTAGCAGACATCTTTTCACCTCTCAAACACTGTGTGGGTGGTTCTCGAATCTCCACGATACTTTTCCTACCAAAAAGTGTAATGGCAATATGTCTCGACCAAACAAAAGCAAAGCAAATAAGAAAACTATAATGGAGAGTGCTTGAAAGTAGCGAATGTGCAAAATCACTCCTAATTCTGACGAACAGGGACCGGGAAAAGGTTTGAATGATTCACATGATACAAGACAAATAAAGAATTAAAGTACACTGAATAGATTGGCAAGATAATGATTGAAAATCTAAATACTGTGTTTTCCAAAGTGTCATAGGATACTGTGGGATCAGGTCTAAAGACGTGGATGGTCAACAATGCCAAGGAGTAGAGAGTTTACATTAGAGTGGTTAAAACTGTCGTACAATCCCGTGTGCGGCAATACGGCACCATGCCGGAATCATATTTACTTGCCAATGAGGTGTGAAGCTTTGCTTGCATCGGATATGTGTTGCGAAAGCTGAAATGTAACAGGAAGGTTTTATTTAATTAAGCATTTAAATGTCTTATGTTCGATAAACAATAGCTATTTTCCAATACACCGATCTATTTTCATTCCTGACACAGCATTGAGCGCTGTGATGTCATGTTATGTTGGACAAGTCGGACATTTGATTATTACGTCACAATCATAAAAACTGATAGGCTGCGCAATGTCATTTTCTTGAAGAAAATCCTCATCAGTGCAATGTACTGCACACGTATTACGGGTATAAAATACTCATCAGTACGTTGCACTGCACACGTGTTACTGCTATACAACCCTCATCAGTATAATGTGCTGTACACGTGTTACTGCTATACAACCCTCATCAGTATAATGTGCTGTACACGTGTTACTGCTATACAACCCTCATCAGTGTAATGTACTGTACACGTGTCACTGCTGTACAACCCTAATCAGTATAATGTGCTGTATACGTGTTACTGCTATACAACCCTCATCAGTATAATGTACTGTACACGTGTCACTGCTATACAACCCTAATCAGTATAGTGTACTGTACACGTGCCACTGCTATACACACTCATCAGTATAGTGCACTGTACACGTGTTACTGCTATACAACCCTCATCAGTATAATGTACTGTCAATCTCATTAAAACCATATCTTTATTCTGCTTCTCTATTTGTCCCATTTCGGATAAAGATCTGGCGAAAGCCCGTAGGGGTCATATTCTGGTGAATTCTGATTTCAGCCAATCAATGGATCGGCTACAAAATCCTAGGATCGAAATTAACATCCCCAGCGTGCGTGACCCACAATGTAGGTTTTGAACAGTGTTTGTTACATATTGCATCACCAGAAGTCACCAGAACATGACCCCAAAAGGAGTTTCGCCAGATCTTTATTCGCAATGAGACAAATAGAGATGCGGAATAAAGATATGTTTTAATCAGATATAAAGTGCTGTACACGTATTACTGCTATACCACCGTCATCAGTATACTGTACTGTACATGTGTTACTGGTATACAACCCTCATCAGTATAATGTACTATATATGTGTTACGGGTATACAACCCTCATCAGCATAATATACTGTACACGTGTCACTGCTGTACAACCCTCATCAGTATAAGGTACTGTACACGTGTCACTGCTATACAACCCTAATCAGTATAATGTGCTGTACACGTGTCACTGCTGTACAACCTTCATCAGTATAATGTACTGTACACGTGTCACTGCTGTACAACCCTCATCAGCATAATATACTGTACACGTGTCACTGCTGTACAACCCTCACCAGTATAATGTACTGTAAACGTGTTTGTGGTATACAAACCTCATCAGTATAATGTACTGTACACGTGTCACTGCTGTACAACCCTCATCAGCATAATGTACAGTACACATGTCACTGCTGTACAACCCCCATTAGTATAATGTACTGTACACGTGTCACTGCTGTACAACCCTCATCAGTATAATGTACTGTACACGTGTCACTGCTGTACAACCCTCATCAGTATAATGTACTGTACACGTGTCACTGCTGTACAACCCTCATCAGCATAATGTACTGTACACGTGTCACTGCTGTACAACCCTCATCAGCATTATGTACTGTACACATGTCACTCCTGTACAACCCTCATCAGTATAATGTACTGTACACGTGTCACTGCTGTACAACCCTCATCAGTATAATGTACTGAACACGTGTCACTGCTGTACAACCCTCATCAGTATAATGTACTGTACACGTGTCACTGCTGTACAACCCTCATCAGTATAATGTACTGTGCACGTGTCACTCCTGTACAACCCTCATCAGTATAATGTACTGTACACGTGTCACTGCTGTACAACCCTCATCAGTATAATGTACTGTGCACGTGTCACTCCTGTACAACCCTCATCAGTATAATGTACTGTGCACGTGTCACTCCTGTACAACCCTCATCAGTATAATGTACTGTGCACGTGTCACTCCTGTACAACCCTCATCAGTATAATGTACTGTGCACGTGTCACTCCTGTACAACCCTCATCAGTATAATGTACTGTGCACGTGTCACTCCTGTACAACCCTCATCAGTATAATGTACTGAACACGTGTCACTGCTGTACAACCCTCATCAGTATAATGTACTGTGCACGTGTCACTCCTGTACAACCCTCATCAGTATAATGTACTGTGCACGTGTCACTCCTGTACAACCCTCATCAGTATAATGTACTGTACACGTGTCACTGCTGTACAACCCTCATCAGTATAATGTACTGTGCACGTGTCACTCCTGTACAACCCTCATCAGTATAATGTACTGTACACGTGTCACTCCTGTACAACCCTCATCAGTATAATGTACTGTACACGTGTCACTGCTGTACAACCCTCATTAGTATAATGTACTGTACAGGTGTTTGTGGTATACAACCCTCATCAGTATAATGTAGTGTACACGTGTTACTACCATACAGCCCTTATCAGTATAGTGTACTGTACACGTACTACAACTAAACAACCCTCAAAGATAAAGATGCAAAGCACGATTAATTACATAATTCTATTACAATATATGAATGAAATAAAGATATGAAAGTTTAAAGAAAGTTTGAGTGTTTGAAAATCGAATATATTTTATACCATTTGCACATTTTACTGAGATAACACACCCCCACTCCTCGAAATGTTGCAGCTGCTCTGAATTTCCCATTCAATAAACATAAAACCTACCTACCACCACCACCGCTCCATCGTAAACTTAATATGCCCTTATTGTATTTTAAGTTTAAGCATGTAATTACATCCTGTCGCCTTTGGATAAAAAAGGAAGAGAAAGCGGATATAAGTATGACAATTCGTCATTTGCCCCGAAACTGTGATGAAATCCTAATCAAAAGTTATTTCTTTGACCCCAACCCCCCAAACTCCTCTCCTCTTCGTGAATGTGTGTAGAACTAGTAATAAATTTTTACGACATTGCTTTTTTTAAGATTTTATTTGAATATATTATTATGCAGTCAGAATTCCAATCTATTTATGCATTAACTACAATAGCTTTTTTTCTGTTAAATGAACCTCATAAAATATTGAGTCATGAATAATTTCACTCAATGTCTCTTTCTTTGACCGTGTCTTCCCACGCCTCAGCACCATGTTCTGTGTCCGAGTTTACTCCTCTCTCCACTGATTTAGAATTATCTTGTGACTTCCGGTAACAGGATAAATCCCCCGTTGCTAAGTCATGTCTGTAACTTAAAGGAAAAGGCGAGTTCATAAATCCAGGTAAAGGAGCGGAAGTTAAAGATCCAAGTCTCGGGTATGAAAATGGTGAAGAGTTCTGAAAAATATCAGTTCCGCGCAAACTTGCGGGGAAAATATGAGATCTCATCGGATCACTGGAAAGTCCGGAAAAACTCGGAGTGAATGCAGAATGGAGACCACCTTGGTGTAAAAGAGAATTGGAAGAAAAAGGGGTAAATGCAGAACTTGCTGCTCCATTCGGAAGTTTATGCATTCCACTTATCGCTTTAAGGGACGATCCGTACGGAAAGTTTCCGAAATAGGGATGAGGACGATATTCTGATTTCGGTGCTGACTGTTGACTTACAAGAGATTCCTGACTCGATAGAAATTGTTCAATGGCTTTAACCAAGTCCCCATTACAGCCTTGAAGAACAAGATCTAAGACGGACTTTCTCTGAAAAGGAAAAATTCTTTCCAGAATCTCTAGGTTGCTAAGTCTACCGGGTAGAAAGGCATGTGGAGGAATCAAAGCATGTGCTCTGGAGTACAGACTTTGCTGTTTGAGATGAGACTTGTCTATATGATGGAATCGTGCTTCTTCGGAAAGTTCCGGACTAGGTGTATCTCTTCGTGAGTGCTCGGTCGACTGTTTTTGGTTGTCTTCGGCATTATCTGAAAAAAATATTATGTCTACTTAATACTTAAAACTTTGTATTGTTATCATTGAAAATACTGTTTTATAATAATAAAACAGCATATATATGCCATGTTTCAAATTATAAATTTACTTGGGGGTGAGTTGTCATGTTTTAAGTTTTATATATACCACCCCAAGTAAATTCAAAATTTAAAACATGACATATACTACATAATCATACACATATTTTTGTATGTTCATTTTTATAAATGAAACTGAGGTCTGATATCAATTCAAATAAATAAATAAAAAAATAAATAAAAAATACTATGTCATGCTTAAATATAAATATGAAAAACACCTTAGAATATATTTGAAATGTCGGTAAAATGAAACACTTGTTTTTAGATAATGAAATACATATATTAGCAATTCATCTGATTGATTCTGCCAAATAGTTAAATAAAAAGTTGATATCTCCTAATTTTATTTCAATTCAAAACGAATTTGCCTCTGACTGGGTCAACAAGGGGCTTTAATGAGATCATCGGGGTGATGGGATATTCTCACACTATGACCACAATGATAAGGATTGCTAGGTCAAATTATGATATATTCAAGACACATGATCTGTGAATAAGTGTTTGATAACTGTATCAAAATAAACTTCTATTGACACGCTAAGTGTTTGTTTCTCTACTGGTGAAAATATGCGCATAGATTGTGAGAAAATATTAAAGAATTCCGGAACAAATGTGTATTGAATTAAGATTACTTACAATGAAATATAGCTTTTATAGAAAGAAAGTCTTTTTAATCAAGGAAACGAGAGAATGCTCTTAATCAGATTTTGACATTTTGTTTGATTGGACATTTTTTATTAATTTTAAAAATGCAATTAAAATAGATTTTTATTAAAAACTTGTGGTAATTATTTTTTGAATTTTCCATTATGTCCTTTAAATGTTAAATTGTGACGAAATTAACATGTAAAAAAATATCATTGAAATATTATATAGATATCATCTCATCTATATTAAATATTTTAATATTAGAATATATAATTTTGTATGATAATATTGTTTGGCATAAAATATATAATTATAAAAAGAAAAGAAAATAGAGAGGTAAAATATACCCGATTCATCACTGGAGTCTTCCTCCGCTTCGTTTTTGTCTGCTTGGGTCTTTTCTGGTGGTGAGACTGTTCCTGGTCCCCACAGTGGACCTTGTGTCATGATAGGTATATTCCCCTCAGACGCACACCGCAGCCCTAACGCAATGGCGTCCTCGGCTGCCTGTTGACGCTTCAACGCCACCTGTGCCGCCATTACACGCTGTCGCTCGGCAATTAAATTACATTTCGGACAATTACAGTCCTTGAATTTACAATGCCGTTTATGGCCCTTGAGCCAGGACACCATCCCATGATTCCTGCATCTCGCGCATTTAGGTTTACGAGAACCCTTTTCGGTAACCGGGTATAACGCAGAAACCGGGTTCATTCTGTAATCACCTTTGGTCTTTCAAAATATAAGTGAGTAATAAAATTTGGTACTTGAAATATATGTCATCTAGAGAACGCAATACGAATTAGGAGCACCGCCTTCTTTCCCATTACCGCAGCAGAAGATTTCCCCTTGATCGCAGATAATTGGCTCTTCAGGCAAGAGGCTCCGAATCGCTTAAGCACGATCTGCTCTCCGATTGGTTCATTTCTTACTATCGACATACGATCCTTCGCAGTTGTCGGGCTCTTCAAGTAGGAAATGTATTTACTTTATCCTGAAGAAAATTATATTGGAGTTAACTATTTGTGTTTATCTTTTCTGTCGAATAATAGAATTAGCAAATAGTAAATGTGTTTACTTATCCAATGCGACAATTTCACAAACATGCAGAGACTATTCTCCTTTCGATAATATGAATGCGCTAATCATATGCTTTCAAAATTATGTCTTTTATCCTGAAAGATTGAGACCAGAAACACGAGGCAGTGAAAGTAATTGCTTTATAAAGACACAATAACTATCGCAAGTGCTACACCAAAAAAATAGCAGCTAAACGGCTCTTTGAGTTAATGAAATTACGATGCTCTTGTGACCAATTCTATAGAGACTTTTGTTCCGTTGTGAAAATGTGAAAAAAGCGAACGACAGCACTTTGATGCATGGAATTGAGAAAGGCTTCGGGGTACTTTCTATTCTATATTGCATTAACATTTGGGTACGTGGGAAATCCGTTAACCATTGGCTAACATTTTCTGTTATACACTGCATTCAGCTTCAATTAACTTGGGTAATTTTCTACTTCTTTTCAACTGTTTAGTAAAAGCATACATTATAAAACGATTTGGTTTGATATGGGGCTTATACATTAAGTCAATTCCATCCGTCCGTCTGTCACAGTATGGTAAAGGTCCAATACCTTTAATTTGATAGAATTGAAATGGATTTTTGTCGAACTGTCCTTTATACTCAGAATATGTTTAAGATTGTTTTATTAAAAAAATCATCAAAGCCAAAAACATTTAATATGAGAGAAAAGAATCAAACGCTTTCGCTTGATTTTAATAACTTGATCTTGATTTGATTTATCAGACTTTTAATTTCAATTATGTTTATTTCAAATTAAATGAAAACCCTGTGGATATTGCAATTTAAAAGATTACTTCTGTCAAAACCGTAGCCGTTGTAGGTGAATTAGATAATCGTTTATTTTAAATGCAAAATGTTTGGCGTTTTCTTCACAGAAATTGGGCAAAAATTTGTGATTACATCATGATTATGTCAGGAATTGCTTTTCGGAAATTGCTAATAATTTAATGAAAATTTAATGTTAATTAGTATAAATAAAAACAACATCCCTTCCAATAAGTAAATAAATAAATAAATAGAGAAGTATAAATAAAAACAACATCCCTTCCAATAAATAAATAAATAAATAAATAAATAAATAAATAAATAAATAAATAAATAAATAAATAAACATGCATACATAATATTCAAAGAAATATAAATATGATGATGATGATGATGATAATGATGATGATCGTGATGATAATAATAATGATAATAGTGATTATAATAATAAATTATAATAATAAGAAGAAGAAGAAAAAGAAGAATAAGTGAATAAAAAGATGACAAATAAATAAATACATATTTATATGTACACATATATGAAAATATCTTTTCACTGAACTGCTTTTACTTTGATATTATTTGAAATAAATTGCTAAAACATTTCTTCAATGAATAGTGTAAAACTAATAACAAGTTAGGACTTTCGATTGATTCCGGGGTTTTTTCCCTCATTATATCTATAATATATTATTTCACCGCTGTAACTAGAAATAATAATAATAATAATAATAATAATAATAATAATAATAATAATAATAATAATAATAATTACAATAAAGGTAATAAAAGATAAACGGTGATAGACCTTTGACATTGATAAGCCGGAATTATAAGCATGTTCTCATCATATTTTTGAGTGTTATATTTTTTCCTCTGAAATTTTATCTTAATGATGAGATTAAAAGGTGTCACATGACCCAGTCTGGACGATTTCGTCAAAACTCCCTGGCGACCGAGTAGGTATTAAAACGTTCAGTCTGAACTCTAGCTCACTGTCACCCTTTATCCTGTCATATCTGGGTTCGATCACGAAATGGCGCTAAATTGGAAGGCTCATTAGAGTACTTGACGAAGGTTAATGGGGTTTTCCGAGTTAGCAGTTATCTTCCACTACTAAACATTGGCAACAGCAAACGCGGTAAATTACATATATAAGGCAGTACGTTAATAGTTTCCCCGACTATTTCGCATTTTATATAATCGCGAGACAATATTTTCAGAAGAAGATACATATACTTGTCAAAGTCTAAAAAGCAAATCAAGGGTCGTGAGGTCTTTATTTCATTGTCCTTGCCAATGGCGTTTTACAGTATGTAAATTATATGATATTCAGCGGCAGCCTTATTTGCTAGAGCGTTGATCGTAAACTTGGTTAGTGATAGCGCCACAGATACAGGTAAAGATCATCTGTAAACAACCGTCGAGAAGCCAAATCATGAAGAACACACAGTAAAGGATTTAATCATTCATATATCACAAGGTTCCACGTTCAAATCATATTACGTTACATTCGACATGAGAATTCTTTCTTTCTTTGATCTGATTTTAGTTCTTAAAGATAAATAAATGCTTTCTAATTTGTTCCAAGACGAAGGTAATGAAGAAAACGGAGGTACTGTTCCTTTTTATCGGGTCTCCTTGATATTTTAGTTTAATAACCTTCTGTTCCAATGAAGTACTGCATTGCCGCATTATCAACCTCTAGCTGCCTATGCGAAAGGTTATGACAGTGTAAAGCTGGTATCACTTCTTAGTAAGTGAAATATCCCCTTACTGGGTGTTTATCAAAAAAGCGTACGAACATCGTCACATTATAATCCAATTAGATTTTCAAATTTTATTGTAAGGAATTCTCTCTCTTTTATTTCTCTCTTATTTTTTTATATTGGTTTTTTGGCATAAATCTCTCTTTGATATATATTATTTTTTGCATTATTTTTGCATTATTCAATTTAATTTTTTTTAAATATCTGAATAACTTAATAAATTTGGAATGAACTTTAACAGTCTCTTTAAACACTACACAGAACAGTTTAAAATTCAAATTGACAGTCACATAATGTTCATTTCATGTTTCTTTCAATATACAAGGTTATTTAGAAATGGGCGTGAAGGGGCGTGGAAGATCCAATGAGTTTTAAAGATTTGAGAGGGTACAACGACATTTCTTATTAATGAAGAGCGATATTTCATTTTAAAAATTATTTATTAATTTTTATGAAATGATATAATTACTGCCATATTGTAACATTGCTACGTTCGAACTGAAAGGAGTGCAACCAATCTCGCCTTGCGGTGAATATTTAAGTATATAATTTGTACCCTTTGGAATCCTTGTACAACGTAATTAATTCTTCAAATTTTCTCTTTTATTAATTCATTTCGTTTTAATTTCGGTGAGCAGGTGTACTGGGTCCAATCTTGCGATTCCAGAACACAAAGAAATCTCATTCTCTTCGATAAAGAACATATATAGACTTGCATCTACATATTTTGTATGAATTATCACATCTACTATTTTCATTAAAATTGTAAAATGATTGTTGTTAATTTCAATATGTTTTGATAAATCCTTTTCTCGTGATAGATATTTATTTTTGTTTCTGAGGTCCCTATATTTTAAGACGTTCATATTAGCCTGTTATGGCATTTCGATTTATCTGATCTCATTCGAACACACTTCATCTTCATACAACACACCATTACACACAAGCCCTCTGCGGATTCAATTGATTTCCAGTGGAATACCAATATTAAATTGTATTAAGTTGTGATAACACAGCTGTAAGTCTCCTTCGACTTTCAAAATCCCTTCTCCGAGACGAAAATCAGGAGTCTATTTTGTTAAGAGAAGCATACTAAACTATTTAGCATCAGTGTCTGAGATTCTTTTATTACATGAAATACTTTTATAACAATGTATAGAAAATTAATTCAGACTATACCAGTACTTGATTGCTATAACAATTCAGTGTCGATATCAAAGCTGGGGACAGTCGGGTTATCATATAAACACACATATTTTTCTTTGCCTAAACTTATTTCATTTTTCTTACAATCTGTTTTGGTAACAGAGAACTTTACGGTTTTCCCGAGATGTTACAATGAAGACATTAAGCCATATCATCTTCAGATGTAAGTATTTGCATGCATTTCGAGGTGGCCCGATTCTAGAATCTTAGAGTAACACCACATTTTGTGTGTATATATATTATTTCAATTTATATACCTACACGAAGGTTTCTTACTGGTAACATCTATCGAGCTGACTGACAGATCATCGCTCCCTCCTCCGCCACTATAAAAACTCTCCACTAATAGCTAACGTTTGGTTTCTTTTTGTATAAACTTTACCTTCATTGTATATTGTCATTATTCGAGGAAAAATTTGAGAGAGGTATTCTCTCCAAACATTGGCGAGAGTATGTAAACGATTTAATTAAGCACAAATGGGATATTTACAGTAATAAAATGTGTTTATTGGGCAGAGGTGCACATTGTATAAACATCTTTCAACATCATGCAATCTGAAGAGAAATGTGGTAGTTTGATTTTTGCTTTCTGTAAAGAATATCTTTGAATGAAGTCGTGATCGGAGATTAAAAAATATAAATCCCGCTAGTAGATCAGATAATGAAAATCTGTGTGGTATTTCAAGTATTGCGAAACAGGAAGAGCTACAAGTAACGATTCAAGAAAACCAAAATTTATGAAAGTGTAAACACTATTACTGTATGAGTAGTAAAGCCTTCAATGGAATTACTGAAATTTTAGTATTAAAATGATTTTAATATTCATAGTTCATATTACTTTAAATGTATGTCTCTTTGTGTATACGAGGACATTTCCCCAAGATAAATTTACCAAAGAACTTCAACAACAGATAGTTACTGCCGATATCCAAAGATGACTGTTTTGATATAAAAATGTAAAAAACGTTATGATGTGTTGTAAGGAAACCTATTAGCTTCATAGAAAAATAACATAGTATAGGTCTACAGCGATAATTGTGCTCATCCGGGCTTTTCAAAAAACCAGAAAAAAGATTATTAAATTATAGGGGCGTTGAACAAAGTTTATTTCTTCCAATACATACCAATATTCATTTAAATGGCCATGTTTTAATCATCATAATAAGAGTCTATGTGGCTTAGGGGTAACTGGTGTTTTCATCCTCTATGCCACCGTCGCTACTATGAACTGAGGCGAAAATCTACCATTATTCAAAGTAATAATATACCTTATAGGAATATTTGACCATGATAAACCTGTCTCCCCTGTTATGTAAAGATTTAGACTCGTCGTGTTTATAAACATGGGCAATATTATCGCTGTAGACCTATACATACATATATTTTGCAACAATAGCACGTATACATGTACATACATACATGTATATTTGCAAGTTTAATCTTGTAATTTGCTACTTGTGTGTCTTTTGATTGTACAGAATTTGCGATGAGTGGGAAGATGGGCCCGTAAACCGCTAAAACACACCAACTGAGTACCGTTTGCTGTCTCGAATGTTCAGACCGGAATATATGCGACAAAGAGTAAAACATAACGTGCCCTATTCCTAATTTCTCGCCTTCACCGGAACTGTATACTATCTAGCAGGTTAAGTCGTATAAAGAAGAATTGTGTCAATGCTCATATCTGATCTATACATGATCATCACTGGCTCAAAATCCATTACTCAGTTTGAACTGATTAAAATAGATAGTTACAAAAAGAGGGCAGTGTGGATTCTCCTTCAGATAAACACGTATATCATATTCTATTAGTTTTGTATAGAACCCGACATTGAGATATACTTCCATCCATCAAACCGACAATGTAATACAAGGATGTAACGTGTAATGCTTATTTTCCTCACTTCCTTGTTATCAGTTGTTTCAATGTCGATGTTGTCTTTGCTGACTTTATCGACTATATTCCCTAACCCCTTACCGACACAATCTGTGATATAGATCAGTCCAATGTCAGAGTTTCCTTCGCATTGTAATATGTAGATCTGACACATCTTTTGTTTATTAATGTTTAAAGGCCTTTGTCCGACAGAAGCATATGTTGGTCTTCAACTCCGCGGCTATATTTTCTTAGCAGTATCTGCAGCAGAGATACAGACAATTATATCGCGCTTGCTAAAATGTTATCGATTAATGTACGTTTAATCTCTTCTGAAGTAGACCACCATGACGATTGATGTATGCTTTTAGAAAAAAAAATATTGCTCCAGACCGGTATAGACCAATGATTGGGTATATTTATAACGTATTTATTATAGTAGATATGAATTGTTTTTGATGCGCTTAATTGAATTTACAAATACAGTATGTTTGGTATTAAATGAGATGTATGAACAGGTAAAACACAGGGATTATATGAACAAAAGATACATTTGTACCACACATTTTATAAAGATATTTTTATATTTATTCATAATGATGAATCAACTCGTTCGAAAAAAGAAAACTTCATCTTCCAGAAGTAAACAAAATCATTATATTTTGAGAATTAACTCCATAGTGGCTTTTCTTTCAGATTGTATTTTGTGACAGTAAGGTTTTTCGAAAACATTATTATTCCAATCTGAAATTCGACTATTTGTTTTTGTAACTAAAAGGGGGCATTCACATACAGCTTTTTTTTCAATGAATGATTGGATATGCCTTGAGTGTAGACGGGCCTATAACAAACATCTGTATCAATTTTCATTAAACTGCTAACAGTCATCTTACTTTATTCAAACTTTGGATTAATACCTGTATCTCAGCTTATTCAGATCCCATTAACAACGAACAGTTCAAAATTCACTTTGATTTGACGTAATTAACTGTGATTTAAAGCTTTCTCCAAAAACCCATCTCCAAGGTGTTTTGTTTTTGAATAGAAACGTTAACAGAAAAACAAGAATTTAGAGTAATAACGAATAAAATCGAAATATATAATGTTGATACAATGTCAAACTATTCAAACGAGTAAAGTTTCGTTCAAAAGTAATTACGAAATTCCTGAAAAATAATGCAACCCTCATCAGAAATGCCGCAACGTATCAATTAAAATATTAAGACTGAAAATGTATTAAAGAAAATACTAAGCTGAAAATGTATTAAAGAAAATACTAAGCTGAAAATGTATTAAAGAAAACACTAAACCTGAAATGTATTAATGAAAATGCTAAAGCTAAAATTATTAAAGAAAATACTTAACTGAAAATGTATTAATGAAAATTTGAAAGCTGAAAACGTATTAAAGAAAATACTAAACCTGAAAATATATTATTGAAAATATTAAAGTTACAATGTATTAACGAAAATACTAAAGCCAAAATGTACTAGTGGAAATAACAAAGCTGAAAACGTATCAATGGAAATACGAAAGCTAAAGAGGATTTAATAGAAATACTGATGGTGAAAATGTACTAATGAAAATACCAAGTGTGCAAATGTGTAAATGAATATACTAAAGCTAAATATGCATTGACAAAAATACTAAAGCTGAAAATGTATTTAAGAAAATACTAAAGCTAAAATGTATCAATTAACATTCAAACCTGAAAATGTATTTTAAAAATGCTAAAGCCGAATATGTATAAATAATAATATTAGTGCTGAAAACGAATTCATGGAAACACTAAATGTTACAAAAAGAAACCTATATAATTCACTCTAATGTATGATAAAATACCGATAGACAATGTGGTTTGAGTTACTTTATTTTTCAGTGTGGAGAAGCAATCTTTGATGATAGAACGTGGTAGATTGTGTACCTCGGGCTAATAGCTATGTAGAAACTCTATATCAACATTCCGATACAGACACGAAACTTAAAACACAACATAAACATTAAAAGGCGTATGGAACTATGGTGATGCATACGATTATTTCGGAATAAAATGTTATGTAGCAATATATAACGGAAAAAGGATAGTATCTGATATGTCTTAAAAGAGTGTTAATTGTCCATTTGAATATAATAGTGTTAATTGTTCATTTAAATATAATCTTTTTGTGACGATCTCCGGGTTTCTTTTTCTTTTTTTTTTTTAGAATTATAAATGAAAAATAATCTTAAAATTGAAATGCTTCCAATAAGTCTTTCCCATCAAATGTTTATAGAGAGTCACTACTTCCAATGACATCTGCATGTATATTTCTACATTTAAAAGAAACTAAATAATGATAATTATTAATGTAAGAGTTGTCTTTCTTACCAAAAGGATGTTCCTTAATTTATTTCTCACGTTCAAGCTCTTGTTTTATTTCGCTATATGTATCAGTGACATTTTATGTCTATATCGTCCTTACACATGTAGACATCGTTCTATTTATACGTACATATACATGCACACAGATACGGCTACTTTTCGTGTTATATTTGATAAATGTTATTTAAAGATTTTTCTTTCAAAACTCGGCTTTGTTTAAAATGTTCTCACTTTAGTAGTCTACAATAATCTCTTGCATACATTTGAATGTTCTGGACATCCATGACGGGTGCACCTAAAAAACAGTAGACGCTTACCCAGGCACTTGGTCGTCTCCCATTTCCAGGTATCAATGAATGTCCTCCGTGGAACGTTGCTTTGAGCACTACACTGACATAGCAAATATTAGTTTGTTATTTACGTAAATCTGTAGAAGATTAAAATGAAAGAAAGACATAGAAATTAAACGTTGTCTGATTGCTTTTTTGCATAACGAAGAAAAAATGTTGGACTTGCCAAATGTTGTTGTATAATTTCTTATTCTATGTTCGTTTAGATTTGTAAAACTTGGTTTTCTATCACCAAATGCTGAAAATATTATACTTGCTTACATGAAGTACTTAAAACAATTATTCCAATAAGTTTTTCCACGAATTTGTGACCAATGTGCCATTTTAGAATTGGTTTATAGAAGCCGGGATAACACCACAGAATCCTGAGTAAATCAGGATCATTTAATATAATCATTTAATAAATCATTTAATCTGTACAAACCGAAAAAGAATAACTTTTTAGGGGTCAGTGACTTTTTAAACTGTGAACATTTTATTAATCCGACCGCTTATTTTTATTTGTTCCGGAAGTTCTTATTTCAAATTTACATGATGGTGGCTATCTGTAAAGGTACCTCAATCCTGCATTTGAATTTTAACTTGTCACCAAGATCTTGTTTAGAACCTGATAAAGCCAGCGACATTTACTTATAATTTGTTTATTTCACCTATAAATCACAACGTCCTCCATAGGTAACAAACAAACCTGGGTAATCGGAGTATTTATGGCACGCATCCTGTGTTTTAATAACGTGGGGAAATGAAAATAGTTCATACCTTATAATGCAAGTTTTATTTTTGAATAGATATGAATACCGTACCTGTAAATATCACATTACTTTAAACTACTGACTTTTTTTCTAAAATTACATCACCTTTTATGTTAAACATTACATATCGCTAAATGCGAAAACCAATATCGAAATTCTCTTTTCCGTTCTATTCTTTGCATGAGGTCAGTCCTGATATTTTGTATTAATGTAAGTGACATTAATCTTTTTTAAGAACGTCACTTAACAATTCTTTTCCATTAATATTTCTAGCGGACTGGACGCATGCCTAAGTTTCCACACAATGTATCGTGCGAAGAGCCTCCTTCTGACGTCGCCGTGGCATGATAAGATACTTTAGTAATAGTAATGTCAATCATAGTGATAATTCTCTTATAGAATTAGCTTAATAATGTAATCGACGAAATCGAGATAGTATCGAGAAAGGTGTTCGTGTAAAGAATTATATACAATAACAGACATCATTCGGTAGTTAGTCGAGAAATATATACATTGTCAGAAATCGTCAGTAGGTAGTCGAGAAATACATGTATATACAATGTCAGAAATCATCGGTTGTTGGTCGAGAAATATATACATTGTCAGAAATCGTCAGTAGGTAGTCGAGAAATACATGTATATACAATGTCAGAAATCATCGGTTGTTGGTCGAGAAATATATACATTGTCAGAAATCGTCAGTAGTTAGTCGAAAAATATATACAATGTCAGAAATCATCGGTTGTTAGTTGAGAATATCCGTAGATTGTCAGAAATTTAAACATCGTTAGAAATATTTTGGCATTAATTGGAAGATTGTAAACACCGTCAGAAATCATTCGTAGTTAGTCAGGAATATATAAACTGTCAGAAGGCATCTATTTGTTGATAAGTTATTGTTAATACCATAAGAAATCATTTTGTAGTTAACATAGAATCGTATAAACTGTCAAAAACATTCCATAATAAGCCAAGAATGGTTCACACCGTCAGGGAATTGTCATGTCGTCGAGGAACTATGAAATAGGGAAATAGACAATTAATAAAAAATAAAAAATAATAATAAATAAATAAATAAACACTTTTCAAAAAGTCAAAAGTAATTTTGCTTCTAGTTATATAAAGGCAATATAAGACTAAGGTTTTGCTAGTTTGTTTTGTTAATCATTTATTTATATTTACATTATATTTATTAAAATACTTATTTATTTTATATATTGATTGATTTTTCTTTGTAAAATAATTTAATGTTTAACCGTCAAAATAAAAATTCGAGCCTCCTTTATGTCGATTTGGTACATTTCAGATGTTTTGATAATATCAAAGCATCATGTTTCATTATTTGTGAATCTTTTCAAATCCAGCTTTTGGTATCCATATACTTCCTCATATGGGACATTCACACATACATGTACTTTCTCTTTTACGTTCAATACCAATAGCCGAAAGAACCCATAACGACATTAAGTATAAACTATTATGCAAAGTCACGAAGCACTCCAAATTCGTAACCTTTCGATATTTGTAACATGTACATATTTTGTTTAAATTTCAAATAAAGTATCCTCGTGCGAACTTATATTCTTCAGAAACCACATCAGTATAGTTAGCAATTAAGATCTACATGAGTATGGGACCTCTGATGTTTATTTCTCATTATCTTCCTTAAACACAATCACGAAAAACAAATGTAGTAAGCCGTGCTTCACGGTCATAGACACGCTTCTGTGCCGCGAACAATTCTCTCCGGGTCGCCTTCCAGTCTACTGATGTCTCAAAAGGGCCAAACATTAATTTACATTTGAAACAATCAACAGAACCGAATATCTGTTTGGAGTACCTGCAATATTATCTTTCATGAAACAAGGTCCTGCAAAGTTTGTTTTCCTATCCAGACCAAATGACTTCATCCCTTGCGCAAAGATGGCGCTTGTGAACTTGGGAGATTTGTGTCTGGATACAACGCCTTACTGGAAATCAGAGCTGAGGGTTAATGCGATTTTCTGTTAATGTTATAGTCATGTGTAATTTTGAGATTAAGGTCCTCTGTAGGACCTTTGAAGTTGGGTTTTCACAAAATTGATATAACAAGATTAAATATTGTATTACCTATTTGGCTGGTGTATAGCGCTATCAAGCAAGTCAAATATCGACAGTCGCTTGTTCATTTAATATCAAATATTAACATAATGGAAATAAAACACAAAGCGGGTTATGACCATACCTGTTTGTTTATTTCCGTTATATTGGTAAATAAATCACCATCAATGTAAGTAAGAAGGTTAGTAATAGAACGCGTAGAAATAAGTTTAAATTTCACTTTAGATATTCATATAAATATGTGTAATTTCATTTTAGATATTCATGATTTTGTTTCAAATAGTAAAACTGAGGAAAACAATTGGCTTTACAATATTCCTTACTATTATAGATAATAATTGTGATGACCATTAACGTTCCTACACGATGATATTCTCGATAATCGCGAAGACATGCCGTGCCGTGTATACAAATTACAAATATCTTATATTCCCGATAATCGCGAAGACATGCCGTGCCGTGTATACAAATTACAAATATCTGATATTCCCGATGATCGCGAATACATGCCGTGTCGTGAATACAAAATTCATATATCTTATATTCCCGATAATCGCGAAGACATGCTTTGCCGTGAATACAAAATTCATATATCTTATATTCCCGATAATCGCGAAGACATGCCGTGCCGTGTATACAAATTTCATATATCTTGTATTCACGATAATCGCGAAGGCATGGCATGCCGTGAATACAAATAACATATATCTGATATTTACGATAATCGTGAAGACATGCCGTGTCATGAATAGAAATTTTAAATATCTTATATCCCCGACAATCGCAAAGGCATGCCATGCCGTGAGTACAAACCACAAATATCTAATATTCCAGATAATCGCGAAAACATGACACGTCGTGAGTACATATTACAAATATTTTATATACCCGATAATCGCAAAGACATTCCATGCCGTGAATTGAAATTACAAATATCCAATATTCCCGATAATCGTGTTGACATGGCATGCCGTGAATACAAATTACAAATATCTTATTTTCCCGATAATCGCAAAGACAAAATGCAGTTCATATAGGTCTCCACCGTGATATAACTCTAAAGACATGTTAATTCGCGAATCTGACTGATAATATTCGCAATAATCGTGAAGACAAATAATGACAAGACAATGAACGATTATCGCAACAAAAATATAAA
This sequence comes from Pteria penguin, assembly GCA_035048485.1. NCBI lineage: Eukaryota > Metazoa > Mollusca > Bivalvia > Pterioida > Pteriidae > Pteria > Pteria penguin. Next base: position 61,894,982 of record CM068580.1, on the reverse strand, counting down.
TGACAATATTTGCGATAATCGTGGGAACAGAGACAATGCTATGGTTTTGTAAAAGGGGAATTTTGAAATTAAATGTACTTTCTCTAATACATACACCGATGACATATGTGAATTTTTGAAATTCACAACAGTAATTTATTCAAATATTTAGTGAACGATTATTTATCAGAGCAGTTGTTTTGCAAAATCCGTAACGTGCAACTTACTTTAGATGTTCTTGAGAAGCGGGATATATAAAAGCAAGAGTTAATGGTGTTTGTTACAAAACAGAAGGTCGTCGGACAGATGAACACAAGGTGAAGGCCCTATTGACCCATTAAAACCTCTTATTTATGTAAAGTACTCAAATACGCAAAATGAATATATGTAGTACAATTGTCTTATAAAATCTCTCTGAGGAATTCTTGAACTGATTAAAAACAAAAGAAGTTCCAGAACAGTTACGATAATTCAGGAATGAAAAAAGATACCATTCTTTCGCGATATGATGTCATAATGACATCTTTGATTGATAGAATGAAAATAAACAAGTTCAAACAGTGAAATTCTTCTACGAGTATTTAGTAGCTTGTTTATAGAAAAATCTTATGGGATCACTTATCTGTATTAATTGACTTTTTGTGTTTCAAAACATTACCCTTGAACGATAAACATAGCAATTGTAGTCAGATGTCATTTTCGAGCACATGGGAGAACCGAAAGGTGATAATAATCCCAGCATTGAAATGATTTAAAGATTTTTGAACTTAAAAATCCTTTAAAAGATTTCAATTGCATATAGGTACGTGTGGAAACAAATGTTCTTCGATGAAAACAGATAAAGCTTTGATATGCTAAACGGCTGCAAACAATGATAAATACGTTTTGAAATGATTCAAACCTTTATTTTCCTTTCAATTTTTTGATTTTTTTTTACCACATCTTGAGTTTAAATTCAGTTTTTATGCTAAATATATTTACTTGACCAATCCACCATGGGGTCCAATTCGGCTTGTAAATTCGTTTGTATCATTAGAATTATATGATAACACTCTGATGTCATTTCATTCACTTTTCTATTATCTATTTATCTATTTATCTATTTATCTATTCATATATTTAAGAAAAATTTTGACACCGGAAAAGTAAAATAAAACAAAACAAAAACGAAATAAGTCTTACGAACAAACAAACAATAAATCTGTTACTGCTATATATAATTCTCGAAAATTGTAATAAGAATTACATACAAAAAAGAAAGAAAATATTCAAGATGATTTTTACAATTAAAACTCAAAACGCCATAATGTACTACACGACACTCAATTTCAAACGTCCAATGTTGATTTAGAAGTATTTTCAAAGGATTTTAAAGATTCGATACGAAAATTATGTAATATCTAACTATATGGCATATATCAACAACAAAAATCAGATTTTTTTTTCATAAAGATACTCTTTATCGATGTAAAACACTGATCTAAAATAAAATCGCGCTAAACCTGAGCGTGCTGATCTATAAGTAGCGAAGGTGAAGACGTCGCACGACTTCACGCAATTTTGTTGCAAGTATATGTTGCCCCCAATGATAATATTTAATAAGAGTCAATGAGGATTTACTTAAATATGTTTTTGCCCACCAGTGTGGTGTATCAATTTCCACGTCAAGTCAACACGACTGCTGGCGCCGACGATTTCTAGCCGTCTCGTTGTTGAGCTCGACCAACCCTTGAAAACATGAATGCAGAGAGTTGAATAGATATTGAAAAGGGATTTTGGTCACATGTCAGAACCTCTGACATGTGTCATCATAACATCTTACAGATTTTTGTAATCTCTCGCGGCAACGTAGATTTGTTATAATCGAGAGACATATTTAATCAAAACACATTACACTACAAAGGTAAACACACTTGTCTTGAAGAGTTCTTCTCGACAATACTCTTTCTCTTTTCCCACTCACTGGAACTTTTCGTTATCCTCTAGATTTATCGAAGAGGCCGAAGTGATCAAGCGTAGATTATATGACTAAAATTTAACACTGAAGTTTGACACTAGACCCTCTGTCAATCTCACTTGATGATGATCATAAAAGTACAGTGTATTATGGTCAGCTTTGGTAATGTGAATCACCTATATGCACGATATAAAGGTTAAAAAAGCACTCTCAACAGCGGATGATATATCATTATGGATTTTAGAAATCGGGGATAAGAACGGGTACCCAGGATGAGTAAGCGTCGACTGTTTGGCTAACCACACCCAACATTAATGCCATATGATATAAGCGACATTTCACGGCCTACACACGATATGAATGAGAACCACACTGTGTAGAAGATATTACAGTCATTTAACATCGGAACAATAGTAAAATAAGACGTAAAGAGTATGGTAGCTTGTTAAAGTGACAGTATTTGAAAATATGTGTTTGTTTGTTTACAATACGTCAAAATTATTTTCACATATGATCTATTATATAATAATATATAATCTATTTTTAAATAGTATACAATTTGTTTCATTTTCTTCAAATTCACGCGGAATGTCTCTATATCTTTTCCACGGGATATCTATACTCACATTTCGGAAGCTATATTCCGGGAACATTCTATGTATATGTATCTAGTATTATTTACAATATGGTAAATCACTTGTTCCAGTTAAGGATTCGAACCTAGGCTAAGGCTTCTTTTAAATCAGCACTGTAGCCTAAACACTAATGTACATATTGACTTGGATGAGAAAGCATTTTTTCATATCATTTCGCAAAACTGAAAAACTTCAGCAGCCTTATGAACTCTCTTACCGAACAACACTTAATACTAAAGGCCATATTTGAAGGGTGTGTTTAACTTTCAAAAATGCAAATCGACTCTGCCTTATGCCATCATAATAAGTTGTTTATACTTATTCATTGTACGTAACCACTTGAATTAAGGAGCAGACTTGGTGTAGTAATACACCGATCCACTTTAGTCGAATATTACGTACTTTAGCGCAAAATACGACTATGATGACGTCACGCAAGGTTGGACAAGTCGGACATTTGATTATGACGCCATAACCATAACAATTAAAGTCCGCCAAACATAGCTTTCTATGTTGAAAAGTGGATTGGTGTATTAAGTTGCTGTGCAGTCGATCTGGGTTCAATTCCAGAATACGCAATATCGCAATATCGCAAATACAATAATGTCAATATATACGCTCACCTTGTTATTGTTATGACGTCATATAATTATGAAGTAAGTTGCCCACATCAAAGTGCCCACATCGAGAACAATGGATTTGGTAGGTAACTAAATGCAAACCCTGACCGATTTTAGTAGGCCTAGTTGCGATGCTCCGTATTGCACCGCTATGTTTGAGAGGTCGGTTACCTCCTGTCACCATGTCGCGAAATGACTTTTAAAGACGAAAAAAAAAAACCCAAAACAAAACCAAAAAAAACCAAAACAAAACAAAACAAAACAAAACAAAACAAAACAAACAAACAAACAAAAATTAAAGCGATTAAACCAAGAAACCGCCTGATGAAATACTAACAATTTCATACAAAGACAAAGCGAGATAACTCTAACGATTCCCTGTCATTGCTTTGAAAATAGTATGCAACATATTTGGAACACAGAATCGATGCTTTATTTTACGAAACAATAATCAGGCTCGGACGTGGTCACAAACTCCAGATTTTCCCTAGTTGTTTCATATAATTCATCTTAAAATATCAATGTTTTTTCTCATGAGATTTAAGACTACGTACATGTATTTTGTAATAACGCAAGACATATTTATGCTATTTCTTTATCTCCAATAAAACACTGCATACACCAAAGTCCAGGAATCCCTCTGGTAGAAACGCTGCCACATGTGTAGATATGTACGTATTTGAAGTTATGGTGTATGAACTTTTATCAGATATGTACCTTCCCTCGTTTGTTTTCACGGATCTTTACGGAAATGATCTCCTCCCGACTTGATGAACTTATTTAAAAAAGAGTTATGTAATCCATTTGAAAATCATTGTCACCGAATATTCTCTTTTATTTTCGTTGCGATTTCGATGAAAGTTTCGAAATTATCTGATTATGAAATCTAATCTGACGAAAAAAAGGCAGGTATTGAAAATTTTGTAACTTGTTTTCTCCTTTCGTACTTAATTTGATGAAACCTTTTAGATTCAACATAGCCATGATACATAACGATTGTATGTTAAAAACTGTAATGTTATTGTTATATTTACAATGCTAGTCTAATTCCTTCGAAGAACCATGCTAAACAGACTCGGTTCATCAGCCCATGAACTTGGGTCATGGAAGTAGTACCCGGCGTATCACATGCGTAGTAATATAAAATTTATCTTTTCTCGCATAATTGAATTAATTCAATATAAAAATTGTAATAACGAAATTAATGCATCTGTTAATTTTGAGCAATTAAAGAAAATACCTGGACAGATAGAGTATTTTTAGCATTCTAGACACGCATTATATTGCGTGGCGGAGGTACTTTTCCACTTCAGGAAAAAAATCGGTCCTTGCCAGTTTGATAACGGGGAATTTGATATTTTGTTTTCAAAAAAGAACCATTTAAAATGCATTGTAAATATAAGGAATGACTGTCTTTTTTTCTAGGTTCATGGGGAATGAACTTGGATGAGAAACAAACAAATCATTCTTGAACCGCTTCGCGGTTCACGTGATTTGTTTGTTTCTCTCCCAAGTTCATTTCCCATGAACCTAGAAAAAAAGACAGTCATTCCTTAAATAATAATGTTTAAACATATTAAATGTTTTAAATATTTGTCTAACAGTAATACAAAAAAAAAAATAATAAATAAATAAATAAATAAATAAATAAATAAAACTAAATACTGCTTCCATGTGCGCCATCTTGAAAATCATTGCGTTGGTATCTCGTTCTCGTTTTCTACGTGGATTTCATGAAACTTTAAATAGATGATCTTCTCATGACTGTTGATAAACTTTCTTTAAAATGTTGTGAACACTAAATATAGCATACACCATGTAAACCATTCTGAAACGCTTATCTATGAATTTTCTTTTTTTCAAAGTAAAATTGAAACTTCAAATGAATAATTTTCCAATATGATATCTGATCAAATATGAACAGGGATAGTGTTACTTTTTTATCATGGTGGCCATCTTGAAAATCTTATAACTTATTTTTCTTTTTCGACATATATGTATGAAACTCAGCAAAATAAACTTTCTATGATACCTGACAAATTATTTGGGAGTTAGAAGTTGTTTTGTGTTCCAATATTGCGGGCTTGGCAGCCCTCTTGATATACTTGAAAACTGATGTTTTTCCTTTTGTAGCAATTTATTGAAATTTTAAACAAGAGTATCAGTGAAACGGATGGATGCTCCTGAACGGTAATTATACTTATAATGCAGAAAATTGATGGCTCAATTCATATACAAAAAAACCCCAAAAGAACCCCCCACCACCACCCCCCTCCACCCCCCAAACAAAAACAAAAACCAAACAAACAAAAAACAGTAAAACTGATAGATGCTCCAAGAAGCACATCAATAATGAAGGGAATGAATGACTCAATATATAGGAAAACATTAACTGATGACGATTTCAAATATCAGTGTATCATATGGATATCCAATTGAATCAACGGTAAAACGACAAGTGATCACAGTATCTTAAAGTAAAATGCGTAAGCTTGATCTTGATTAGTTATGAAATAAAACATTTTATCTTGACCTTGACCTTTCAGAAATGACCTTGAGTGAGCTATGTCCAAAAGCCCTTAGCCTTAATAACATTTTGGTGAAGTATGATAAAATTCTAATGAAAGGTGTAGGAGATATAAGTGTTTCATGGTATTTTAAGTCATAGTTAATAAGGGACCTTGACCTTTCAGAAATAACTTTGAGTGACTTTTGTCAAAACGCCCTTTAACTAAATAAGATTTTGGTGAAGTTTGATCAAATTCTGATGAAAGGTGTAGGAGATATAAGTACTTCATGGTATTTTAAGTCGTAGTTAATAAGGGACCTTGACCTATCAGAAATTACCTAGAGTGATTTTTGTCCAAACGCCCTTAACCTAAATAACATTTTGGTGAAGTTTGATTAAATTCTGATGAAAGGTGTAGGAGATGTAAGTGCTTCATGGTATCTTAAGTCATGACTAAAAAGTGACCTTGACCTTTTACAAATGACCTTAAGTGACCTTTGTCCAAAAACCCTAAAGACAAATAACATTTTTGTGAAGTTTGATCAAATTCTGATGAAATGTGTAGGAGATATACGTACTTCATGGTATTTTAAGTCATGGTTATTAAGTGACCTTGACCTTAATCTAAAGCCCTTAATCTAAATAACATTTTGGTGAAGTATGATAAAATTCTAGTAAAATGTAAAGGAGATATGAGCTCGGGCGGATGGATGGACAGACACACGGACAGCAACTATATATATATAATGTTGGTGTACTCAATTAATAATAACTGACAAGTGTCAGAAATAATGTTACAAAATCCAATGTGGCAGACGTGGTGGTCAACTTGAAAATTCTGAGAATTGGATTTTCTGTCTTTGTAACAATGTTGTTGAAATTTTACACAAATATTCTTCATACGATATATATATATATATATATATATATATATATATATATATATATATATATATATATATATATATATATATATATATTTATATATAACCTTACCAATATTACTACTGTGACAGTAATGTACAAGAAAATCTATTGAAATTGTTCATTGACTTATATTTCCATTACCATAGGTTAAGACTTACCTATAGTGTACAGTTGTTTAAATACCGTTTTCTTTTCTGACTTTAAGTAATAAGCTAAGTACCAGTTTGATTATGATATGTTCCTAGAAGTAATACTGTAATTTGAAAAAAAAAGTTTAATTATAGGAGTTATATTTGTTGGTTATGACTGAATAATATTTCTAAAGGATAATGCCTCTTCATACTGAAAAATAGCATACTAAAATATCGCCAAGAAACTACTTTAAAACTATTAGCAAGTCCATACTTAGCAACTGGCCCTGAGTACTTAGTGTGTAATTTGGCGACATGTATAATTGTGTTGAAAAAAATCATTGCTCCCAAACGCGATGTCGCTTGCCATATGTTTACCCATAAACTTGACCTAGAATATGACCTTGACGGTCTCAGTTTGACCTTCGGCTCTCATCGTAATAAATGAATCCTGCAAGTTTGATTGAAGTAAAGATGTTTAATACTAAATTATGGTCAATAATGTGAAAGCGTGACTGACAGACAGACGGATGGACAACGGACAAACTTATCCAAATGTCGTTTTGTTTCGCAGGCGACATATAAAAGGTCTGAAAAGTGCAATGTAGATGCAATTTCTATGAAATCCAGATATGAAAGCATTTTAAGGGAAGAGTAAGCATCTCCTGTCTAGTTGTGCGGGCAGGAAAGTCATGGCACATTATACAGGTTTAGTTATCACAGACAGACAAAATGACAGTAAAGGTTAATGTTATGTGTTCAGCCATTTCATGCCAAGTATTTAAAACACTTCCAATGATTGAAATAAACATTATGTATTGATGAAAATCACTATGTGTTAGCTAGGGCAAGTGTAACACACCAAGTATGTTGAAAGTCCATTTCTGTATTCTAAATCTTTTATTGATCATTGAATATGAATAGAAATGATATACAGATCAGATGAAAAACTTTTCTTTGGGAAACACTTATAGATACGGAAGCCCAATAGTACGGAAGGTCAATAGCTTCACGTAAAACAATAATTTTATTGCGAATATTCGCAATACTATTGTACCGATATCCGATGAGAATTTTTTTTATAATAAACATGGTTAAGTATTATGTACGTAGGCTTCCGTAATATCTACATAATTAGTGATAATAATATCAAACATGACCTGTTGTCTATATTTATCTTTAAGCAATCATTTTGTTGTACAATTCACTTTTAAAAATGTGAGGCGAAATTAGCTAAAATATCTTAGAAAATTTTGTTGTATGAAGTTATGCCCATCTCGTCTCTTATTTTTGAAGGTTAATTGTACTACTTAAGACACTCTTGTTTCAGATAAATGTGTGAACTTATAGATCATGACATGGGATTAAAATTTGAATCAATGACTTAAAAGGCTTAAATCGGTGTAACGATTTAAAACATATTTTTTGTAAGCTTCATTATATGTATCATTGTTTGGCGTATGTTTACATATACGTCTTTGGATACAATTTCTTCAGTGATCACTTATAATTATAATCAGAGGAAATACTGGTAAATTTTTATTCTGTATTTTCTTTTCAGTAGATTTTACGTTCTTTTCAGTAACTATACTATGGCGTACAGCAAGGTTTCTAAAAATAAACTAAACATTGAGCATTGCATCGCTGTGCATATCTATAAATAGCGCCGCAACGATGATGTTATTATTTACTGTTGATATAATACGCAAATAAATAATATTTCTGCCTTTAATAATATCTATTATATATTTTGATTAAACTTTTAGGTAAAAAACACATTATTAAACATGCATAATCATTCCGTAGAAATGATAAGTAATCCTGCAGAAACACAGTGTCACTTTCTTAAACCTTTACAGCATACAGATCGCCTCCTGGCGGCCCGTAATAACATGTGACCTTCCCCTTTATTCTCTAACCTTGAGGAACAATAGACGTCGTCTTTTTAATAAAGGATCATGTGTACCTTAAGTGATGTTTTCCTATTAAAACAACAATGTTGAATGTGTGACCTTGACCATTAACCTCTGATCTTGCACCAGTAGTATCTGAACCAGGATCGGCAGTCCTAGCCCAGATAGTTGTTCTGTAACATGTCTACAAGAATAATCAACAATGAATAGCATGTTTGTCACAAAAATACAAGTAATAAGTGTAGCGAGCGGAACAGTTACAGCCTAAGTGGTTTGGTCTATGTCTCTGTTACTTCTACGCCAATTATGTTAAACATGTGACCTTGAGTTACGTTATCTCACCTAAACGTAAAAGGCGTCGCTTTCTTATCAAAACGACAAAAGGGACATGCGTATCAAGTTTGGTAGTCCGAAATTTCAGACCAAAACATGAGAAAAAAAAGGCCATCTTTATACATACCCAGTGTCTACACCAATAGTGCGCCACTCACCGTCCCGTGTCTTTTGTTGTTGTTGAATTAAGTCATGTATTTGTTTTCAATGTATTTAATTTCAAAAAACAAAATATGGTATTATAATTCACAAGGTTTTCTGTTTCTCAGTGTATAATGCATATTTAAAATTTTGTCACAATGATCTCTGAATTTCTTTGGATGCTTTTCTTGCAGGTAAAAGAGAATGTTTTCCCTCATATTGTAGCTTGCAACAAAGATTAATAGGTGAAATATGTTGCTGTCATTATCATTCACTGCACCGTTTGCGTCTAAAAATTTCAATATTTCGAGATGTCCACTGGCCGTGGCGTGATGGACAGGGTACCACCCCCTGTTGTCTTTTTTGTTTACCAAGAAAAAATAATTGTTAGCAAGAAATTCGGTCAAACAAAAGTTTCCTTTCAGGCAAGACACATGCAATAAGGTATGACCACGTTTGTCAACAACGTCAACTTTTAGACCGCGGAGTAATACATCATTGAGAAGAAAACAATTGCCTCCCTCCGCAATATAATGTAGTACTGTTCTTCCACGATGATCTCTGAAGTCGATGGCTGCCGGGTTGTTATTTAAAATGTCGTGAACTTCTTCCTGTCTGCCATTCATACATGCAATCTTCAGAGACTTCATAAGTTCTTTAACACTAATTTGCTTTACATTGGAACTGTCTTTCTTATATGCACATTCATCAGCTTGTATTGTATTGGGATCTTTGTCATCTTAAATTAGACAAAAAGGGATGCTTTGAAAATTTTCAAAACGTTAGCGAAATGTTGTAAACTTTTTTTCTCAAAATTATTGTAATCTTACAAGTTTGAATACATTTTAGAAAAAGTCTTTTTTTTTTTTTTTAATTCACCATTACCTTTCGCAGACAGACCACGTAGAAGAATATCTTCAATTCTATCAAGACGGTTCTCTACCCTCCAAGTCTGACTAGCTATTCGGTCATCTATATTCTCTATCATGCGCAGTAAATGAGTGTTTTCACTTGACTGTAAATGAAATGACATCAGCATGGCTTCTATTCGTTTCAACGTCCCATGTGGGCGGTAGTCAATTTGTTGAATGTCCTGAAAAAAACATTTCATTGGAATGACATGTATTTTCTGAAATATGTAACTAAAACATCAAAAACGTCATCGTGATATATCTACCGAGGTAAACATATCAAGTTAGGTCTTACTATCTAGTCCCGAAGCCGAGACAGAGGCATACTTAATTATCAAATGGTAATGACGCAACTTCAAGGCCGGGGGTTTGGGAGCCCTCTTTAGGTTCCCCAATGGGTTGCAGGCCCAAACCGTAGTGGATGTCTCTAATGTCGGAATACCCGGAAGCTTCTGGATTCTTTACATTGTAAACTCTTAGAATGATGTGATTTCTTAGTGTGATTTGAGAAAAATACATCGAAATGTTTTATTGCCACCCTCTTACATTCAAATCTCTCTCTCTCTCTCTCTCTCTGGATTTAAGCACAGCAATTGAATGATACCATGTAAAATCAGGCATTATACTGCAATTCATTCAAGTTTCTCACATCTGTTAAACCTTGGTTCCATTGACGTGATCCAGACGTGGAGTAAAGGGTAAGAGTCACTTGGATTTTTTGATGGGACATTTTACTAGAACAAGCCTTTTACAAGGTCACATTTTAGAGTTTTGTTTGTAGTGTTTAAGAAAGTGCACAACCCCTTATCTTGTCGAGTTTTGCGCTGCATTGGAATATGCGTTTTGCTCATATCGAATCTGGGGTTCACTTCAAGGTGATGCAAACTGGAAGATTTGCCATTGTATATGGCTAAGGTTTGCCGATGACGATGTTTCCAAATTATCTCTCGAAGGTTTTAACCGTGTATGAGAGCCCTCCACTAATAAACACTTCCCACAAATATTCATATGAAATAAATGAATACCGGTATTATGGATCACAGAAAGGCAAGGCATAGATTATGACTAGCTACGATGATGTACCCCTAGGCCCTACCTTGACTTGTTGCTACTTTGGAATTTTTATTTGTCGTGTTAGAACTTCAGGACCATCCTATTCAATGTGAATAGTGTTCGCTTTGGGTTGAATGGGGTGGTCATGTAGCTCTAAACCGACAAATGAAAACATCAAAATAGCAACGAATCGGTTAGGGGTACCGGGTACATTATTGTAGTAAAGAATATGATCTGAAACCAAAAGGTGGTTAAAGTCTTAAAACAGACGCTAATCACCAAATGTTTAATGTTATATTGTGTAATAAATATGTGTAAATACGTATTTAAAAGGATATATTTACCTCTTTCAATGTCAGTATTTGTTCGTGGTGCGTTTGAACCAATCTGCATATCTGTTTAGCCAACGCTCCGTCTATCATTTTATGCTCCAAATAATCTATTTCAGACTTAATGCGTTGTAAGTCCGAAGTTGGTACTTTAGAAAACAAAGACTCAATCACATTTCTGGCATCCAAGAAATGTTTTCTGAAATCGGTACAGGACATTTTTGCTGTTTTTGCATGTCCATGAAATGTGTTTCGGTAAGTTCGTAAGTCCATGATGTCCCTCCTTTGGTCTGGAGAAATCGGGGCTACATTCAGCAGAATTAGACTCGCAAGGGAAACGTCTACTACTGACGTTGATATATTGACATTTGCAATGTATTGACAAGCACAATTTTGTCCGTAACACGGATGGCCAGCTGATCGATATAAACTGTCCCACTGCGGCTTTGTCATAATTGATTTCCGAGTAGCCGCCCTTTTTATCAGGCATTTACAACATGATTTAGTTTGCCATAAATGGTACATGGCGTGAATATTGTCATTCAAGAAGTCTTCAAAAGTGTTGAATGGATTGTGTTTTTCGCCTGCATCATCCAGTGTACATCGAAGTGCGTAAGAGCCAAAGTCAACAATCAAAGAAGTATACCTGTAGAAGTTGACTGCCTCCTCATCCGTATCCCCACCGGAAGCCATGTTAGAAATGTATCATCTGAATGACAAGTAAACAAAATAAATAAACAGATAAATAAATAAATGAATAGATACATGTAGATAGATAGATAGATAGATAGATAGATAGATAGATAGATAGATAGATAGATAGATAGATAGATAGATATCAGTGGCGTACCTACCATTACGCCAAATACGCAAGTGCGTGCACATCATTTTGTCAAAAATATAGTGTCTCATGAGAGAGAGAGAGAGAGAGAGAGAGTTTTCCCCCAAACCCCCTGCGTTTCTTGTGCGTTCACATCATTTGCACCCTGGCTACGCCCCTGGATAGATAGATAGATAGATAGATAGATAGATAGATAGATAGATAGATAGATAGATAGATAGATAGATAGTTTGATAAATAGATAGATAGATAGATAGATAGATAGATAGATAGATAGATAGATAGATTTGTCAAAAATATAGTGTCTCATGAGAGAGAGAGAGAGAGAGAGAGAGAGAGAGAGAGAGAGAAAGAGAGAGAGAGAGAGAGAGAGAGAGAGAGATGGTCCTTTTCCTTTTCCCCAAACCCCCTGCGTTTCTTGTGCGTTCACATCATTAGATAGATAGATAGATAGATAGATAGATAGATAGATAGATAGATAGATAGATAGGTAGATAGATAGATACATACATACATAGATTTTAACGTCAATAAGACTGCCTTACATAATTATACATAACAAAGGATACAAGAAGGTATGCACAGTTATATTATACAATATTAAGATACAAATAAAATAATTTTACCCTAAATCTTACAAAATATAATATTTATCTATCTTACTAAATTAAAATTTCTCGAACATTATATCGATATTATTAAACCTATACAACCCTTATGGATATCGCTGTATACAAAGACATCACCAAAAACATGGACTACTTTCTAGTCTATTTCTATCGCAAGGAACTCTGGGAACACCTGTTTATTACCCTTAAACCACGTGACCATAATGATTGTTATTTTCAATCTGGGAAACAACTGTATGCGCACGCATGATTTTAATATATACATCAGTATGGCTCTATATGCCCGCGCTGCGGTAAATATACGAAAGTCATGTTTACAAAACAAGAATCTTATTTACTTTTATCTCGAATATCAACATGTATATGTCTTTTTCCCCGCTACAAGTATTTCATCTCTTTATTTAAAGATAACCATTTAATTCTTAAGATTTTTTTAACTCCAGGGGGGCGGATCCAGAATGATCTTTGTCATTCATCCACAATTTTTGTTCATAATCACATACAGAGTGTCATTTACTAATATATGAGCACATGAGTTCATATGCTCACTTTTGATAAAGATCCGCAAGAGAAATTCCTCACATTCTTCTATCGTCATTATCCCATGACGTATGGAATCTGATAAAACATAACGGTCGCTTAATAAAAACTCTTCTCGAGATCTATTTAGAGACATTAGTTACATCAAAATTGGAACAATACCTAACGATTCTAATTTTCTAAAGTACCAAGAATCAAAGTGCGAATAATATACATAGACTCTCTATCTCGCCAAAAATAACCTATCTTTGGCTTTACTATGGAAATTGTAGATATATACAGCTTATCGTGAAATTTACATCTCGTAAATAAGTCCGAAGTGAGATTCTAGCGTAAGTATAGTCCTGTCAAATAAGTCCGAAGTGAGATTCTAATGTACGTAAAATCCGAAGTTAGAATCTAGGGTACGTATAGTCCCGTCAAATAAGTCCGAAGTGAGATTCTGGGGTACGTATAGTCCCGTCAAGTGAGTCCGAAGTGAGATTCTAGCATACGTATAGTCCTGTCAGATAAGTCCGAAGTGAGGTTCTAGCGTACGTATAGTCCCATCAAATAAGTCCGAAGTGAGATTCTAGCGTACGTATAGTCCCGTCAAATTAATCCGAAGTGAGATTCTAGCGTACGTATAGTCCCGTCAAATAAGTCCAAAGTGAGATTCTAGCGTACGTATAGTCCCGTCAAATAAGTCCAAAGTGAGATTCTAGCGTACGTATAGTCCCGTCAAATAAGTCCGAAATGAGACTCTAGCGTACGTACATGTATAGTCCCGTCAAGTAAGTCCGAAGTGAGATTCTAGCGTACGTATAGTCCCGTCAAATAAGTCCAAAGTGAGATTCTAGGGTACGTATAATCCCGTCAAATAAGTCCAAAGTGAGATTCTAGCGTACGTATAGTCCCGTCAAATAAGTCCGAAGTGAGATTCTAGCGTACGTATAGTCCCGTCAAATAAGTCCGAATTGAGATTCTAGCGTACGTATAGTCCCGTCAAATAAGTCCGAAGTGAGGTTCTAGCCTACGTTAATTTTAAGTCCCGTCAAATAAAAGTCATTTACTGTGTGATATTTCCCAAAAATGTATTTACTTTTATTGATAAGTTTAATATAAATGTGTTTTAACATTATTTAATTCTATTCTAAAAGAGATGTTATTATATTTATGAGTTAATCTTTTAAGACAAATACTTACATTTTGTATTATGTTACTTCCCAAGCATTTTATGTACATGCAAGGTACCATTGGTAGTACATTAATGTGACAGTAACATATTTACATGCATTATTGGGATAGCAAGGTTAACGCTGCAGTGTTTACACATTTGTGGTCGAACCTTGGGTGTATACCTGATTGAATAACAAACACATGTACAAGTCTTCGTTCACCAAACAAACTTTGTCATTATGAATAAAGACAGGGCGTGGTTGAAATAACAAAATATGCAAGCGTCACAAATATGTTACGTGTTTCTTAAAATAGCATTTACCTGGGTATCTATGCACACCTATAAAACTAGGAAGTAGGATCGTGTTATGTTGATATTGGGGGCCGAGTCGTGTGAAAATCAAGATAAAAACACAAACCAATCGCAAAAAAAAACAGACCGAGGCAATTTCAAAATATCAAATTGTGAATCATTTTTTGGAAATTTCTACAAGTCTAGTACTGATGCTGCTGTACCATTGACTTCCATGGACATTTACTTAGGGGACGACCATTTGATTCTGGGGAGGGTTGGGGCTGGCAAATTTGGTTGAGTCAGATTATTTATATTCAGATCAGATTAAAGAAAATTTATTTCTTTAATATCTGGGACAGATTATTTATTTTCTTGACTTTTTGTCGCCAATAAATACTTGTAGGAATTGCATTGTAATATATGCCATTATTAGGCATTAACACACATTCTTCTATAATTATATTTTATTAATAAAACACATTCTAATATCAGGTAAACTCAACAAATAATATGCAAACACTACTTTAATTGTATAGGTCATTATACTACTAGTTTCTATAGTTTTCACATTTCTAACTTTGTCTTCACTACTTCTACATTAAGTTTGAGAATGCTTGGTAGATATTAAGTAAAGATGTTCCTCATGTACAATTTTACATGTTTTAAAAGTTTTAAAGAAACTAAAGGCTTATGGTCATCTACAATCATTGTTCAATATCATTGTGCAATGTTTTCTATGTCTAAGGTGAACAATACAGGCCCATTTGGGACTCTTTTCACTTTTGTTATAATGTATGTTAAGTGAAGATACATATTTGTGTTGGTTTTATTTTTGTTCTCATTTTAAAGTTATGCTTTTGTTTATTTTACACTTGAATAAATATGTTAAAATCATTTTGACGAATGTCCTGTTACACTGATTTGAATGAAACTTAAAAGGAATGAAACACTGTCAAAATATATGGCCACCATAAATTTTGGAATGCACATGATTCAATTTAAACATCAACTTTGCATATGTGCGCAGGTGAGAGATGAGACAAATTCAGTTAAGAACCCTCTGGGAAACTGTCTGGCATATAAATCAGGGTTGTACTACACGAGGGAAAGGATTGGAAAGGGGATGCGAATGACACTATTCCGAACAAGAGTCTGAAGAGAAAATCTCTCAGCAGATGGTAAAGACCTTGTCCCCTGTCTATACCTCAAAGTGGACATGCAAATGTATTTTTAAAAAGCAACAATTCTATCAAGTTTTGTTAAACATATTCAATAGCACAATTTGTCCAATGCTGTAAAGTCTGCTGAAATATGAGTTATACACTAAAACTACTACACCTTATAGTTTAGGGAGTAATCTGGAGAGCAAAGCGAGCCGGAAAAAATCAACATGTCTTCTACAGAACATTCAGCTTTATATTTGTATGATCTGGTATATGTACAGGCTGGTAGCCAGAATATTTGTATTCATTTCAGTCAAAGCCAGATTTTTGTCAGAATATTTATTTCCCGAAAGTGGCAGCCCCCTCCCCTCCTCTGAATCAAATGGTTGTCCCCTTACCAAATATTTCACTTCAGTCGAGCAAAAAAAGATTGAACTGATATATTTTTTTTAAGATGCAGGCACGGGTACGTTAAGCTTTACTTTAAACATATGGGTGACTTATACTTCAGTCATCATTCAGTTTTATGGTTCTATTATCTGATAGCATTTTATATTTCTATATTAAAGTCTTATTACTGCTGATGTTTGATAATTGTACACCTGAATCACGTGAACAAATTCTTATGTAACTAATCCCAGTGTGATCACATGATCTATTATGAGAAAATCCCATTACTATCCCTACATATGCATCCATAGTATTTATCAATCTTTAAAATATACAAAATGCAGTGTAATATCGTTTTGTGAGATGTCTTTATTCATACATTGAAATGTCTCATCGTATTTTTTATATTATTATTACTGATATTACCATATCTTCTGATGATAACACTGCGTGCTCTTGCGAATAAATCATTGTCATTGTAATTATATATCAAAATCTATATATAACATAATGATGTAATACATTTGTAGAATTCCATATATACCTGGAGAGGAATTATCTTTGCTCTCAATGTTCATAAATGTGTGTTTCATGTAAGGTACAGGTTGTACGTGTACATTTACATTACGAGTGTATTTTGTTTTTTATGATTTTAAGAGAACTTCTGCAGTATTTCCGATATATTAACTGTGGTTTTTTAAAAGTTGTGTCCCTAGGTACATCATTGAGAAACCCTGATGAGTTTTTCACGGGTATTTCCAACAACGCCAAGGGTATGACGTAATGGTATGATCTCGAATAGAATTAAACAAAAGTATAACATGTATGTCTAAGATACATACACGCGAGTATAACAATTTAATGTGTCAGATGAATGTTTCGACAAATAATGTTGTTTTATTGCTACTTAAGGCCAAACCCGTGAAGTCAAAGTATTAGTAAAACAAATATTCACCAAAATAAGCAAATAGTTCGGAATTGAAACACATAGACAATGACTCAAATTTAGGGGACAATTTGACTATTCCAAATTTTATGAATTGACC